>CATORF010000732.1:0-600000 GCA_951804975.1 Anthophora plumipes
AGACCGATCTTGATGATTCTGCACACTTCGGACAGAAGACTCACCTAGATTATCGCAGAAAATGCATATCTCAGCTGGAAACACCACGAAAATCAAGATATCGCCGGTTCTGCATATCAAACGCACTGTGGAATGTTGAAAACACCAGAAAACTTGTTTTTTCGCATTAAATAGCTCGAAAAGAGCGATCTAGATGATTCTGCATACTTCTGACAAAAGACTCACCAAGATTATCGCTGAAAATGCATATCTCTGCTAGAAACCCCGCGAAAACCAAGGTATATCCTGTTCTGCATATCCAACGAACTGTGGAGTGGTGAAAACCCCTGAAAACGTGTTTCTCGCATTAAATAGCTCGAAAAGAGCGATCTAGATGATTCAGCATACTTCGGACGGAAGTCTCACCAAGATTATCCTAGAAAATGCATATCTCAGCTTGAAACCCCACGAAAACCATGATATCGCTGGTACTGCATATCAAACGCTCTGTGGAGTGGTGAAAACACCAGATAACGTATTTCTCGCATTAAATAGCTCGAAAAGAGCGATCTCGATGATTCTGCATACTTCGGACAGAAGTCTCACCAAGATTATCGTAAAAAATGCATATCTCAGCTTGAAACCCCACGAAAGCCTAGATATCGCTGGTTCTGCATATCAAACGCACTGTGGAGTGGTGAAAACACCAGATAAGGTTTTTCTCGTAGTAACTAGCTCGAAAAGAGCGATCTCGATGATTCAGCATACTTCGGACAGAAGTCTCACCAAGATTATCCTAGAATGTGCATATCTCAGCTTGAACCCCGACGAAATCCAAGATGTCGCCGATTCTGCATATCAAACGCACTGTGGAGTGGTGAAAACACCAGAGAACTTGTTTTTTCGCATTAAATAGCCGAAACGAGCGATCCCGATGATTCTGCATACTTCTGACTGAAGTCTCACCAAGATTCTCGTAGAAAATGCATATCTGAGCTTGAAACCCGACGAAATCCAAGATGTCGCCGGTTCTGCATATCAAACGCACTGTGGAGTCGTGAAAACATCAGATAACGTGTTTCTCGCATTAAGTAGCTCGAAAAGCGGGATCTCGATGATTCTGCATACTTCTGACAGATGACTCACCAAGATTATCGCACAAAATGCATATCTCAGCTGGAAACACCACGAAAATCAAGATATCGCCGGTTCTGCATATATACCGCACTGTGGAGTGGTGAAAACACCAGATAACCTGTTTCTCGCATTAAATAGCTCGAAAAGAGCAATCTAGATGATTCTGCATACTTCTGACAGAAGTCTCACCAAGATTATCGCAGAAAATGCATACCTCAGCTTGAAATCTCACAAAAATCAAGATGTCGCAGCTTCTGCATATCAAACGCACTGTGGAGTGGTCAAAACAACCAGATAACGTGTTTCTCGAATTAAATAGCTCGAAAAGAACGATCTAGATGATTCTGCATACTTCTGACAGAAGTCTCACCAAGATTATCGTAGAAAATGCATTTCTCAGCTTGAACCCCGACGAAATCCAAGATATCTCCGGTTCTGCATGTCAAACGTACTGTGGAGTGGTGAATACACCAGAAAACGTGTTTCTCGCATTAAGTAGCTCGAAAAGAGCGTTCTCGAAGATTCTGCATACTTCTGACTGAAGTCTCACCAAGATTATCGCAGAAAATGCATATCTCAGCTTGATACCCGAAGACAGCCAAGATGTCGCCGGTTCTGCATATCAAACGCACTGTGGAGTGGTGAAAACACCAGATAACGTGTTTCTCGCATTAAATAGCTCGAAAACAGCGTTCCCGATGATTCTGCATACTTCTGACAGACGTCTCACCATGATAATCGTAGAAAATACATATCTCAGCTTGAAACCCGACCGAAACCAAGATATCTCCGGTTCTGCATGTCAAACGTACTGTGGAGTGGTGAATACACCAGAAAACGTGTTTCTCGCATTAAGTAGCTCGAAAAGAACGATCTAGATTATTCTGCATACTTCTGACTGAAGTCTCACCAAGATTATTGTAGAAAATGCATATCTCAGCTTGAAACCCGACGAAATCTAAGATGTCGCCGGATCTGCAAATCAATCGCACTGTGGAGTGGTGAAATCACCAGAAAACGTGTTTCTCGCAATAAGTAGCTCGAAAAGAGCGTTCTCGAAGATTCTGCATACTTCTGACTGAAGTCTCACCAAGATTATCACAGAAAATGCATATCTCAGCTTGAATCCTCACGAAAACCAAGTTATCTCCGGTTCTGCACATCAAACGGACTGTGGTGTGGTGAAAACACCAGAAAACGTGTTTCTCGAATTAAAAAGCTCGAAAAGAGCGATCTAGATGATTCTGCATACTTCTGACAGAAGTCTCACAAAGATTATCGCAGAAAATGCATATCTCAGCTTGAAACCCGACCGAAACCAAGATATCTCCGGTTCTGCATATCAAACGCACTGTGGGGTGGCGAAAACACCAGAAAACTTGTTTCTCGATTTAAATAGCTCGAAAAGAGCGATCTAGATGATTCTGCATACTTCTGACTGAAGTCTCACCAAGATTATCGCAGAAAATGCATACCTCAGCTGGAAATCTCACGAAAATCAACATGTCGCCGCTTCTGCATATCAAACGCACTGTGGAGTGGTGAAAACACCAGATAACGTCTTTCTCGCATTAAATAGCTCGAAAAGAGCGATCCCGATGATTCTGCATACTTCTGGCAGACGTCTCACCAAGATTATCGTAGAAAATGCATATCTCAGCTTGAAACCCGACCGAAACCAAGATATCTCCGGTTCTGCATATCAAACGCACTGTGGGGTGGCGAAAACACCAGAAAACTTGTTTCTCGATTTAAAAAGCTCGAAAAGAGCGATCTAGATGATTCTGCATACTTCTGACAGAAGTCTCACAAAGATTATCGCAGAAAATGCATATCTCAGCTTGAAACCCGACCGAAACCAAGTTATCTCCGGTTCTGCACATCAAACGGACTGTGGTGTGGTGAAAACACCAGAAAACGTGTTTCTCGAATTAAAAAGCTCGAAAAGAGCGATCTAGATGATTCTGCATACTACTGACTGAAGTCTCACCAAGATTATTGTAGAAAATGCATATCTCAGCTTGAACCCCGACGAAATCCAAGATGTCGCCGGTTCTGCATATCAAACGCACTGTGGAGTGGTGAAACCACCAGAAAACGTGTTTCTCGCATTAAGTAGCTCGAAAAGAGCGTTCTCGAAGATTCTGCATCCTTCTGACTGAAGTCTCACCAAGATTATCGCAGAAAATGCATATCTCAGCTTGAAAACTCACGAAAACCAAGTTATCTCCGGTTGTGCACATAAAACGGACTGTGGAGTGGTGAAAACACCAGAAAACGTGTTTCTCGCATTAAGTAGCTCGAAAAGACTGATTCCGATGATTCTGAATACTTCTGACAGAAGTCTCTCTAAGTTTATCGCAGAAAATGCATATCTCAGCTGGAAACACCACGAAAATCAAGATATCGCCGGTTCTGCATATCAAACGCACTGTGGAATGTTGAAAACACCAGAAAACTTGTTTTTTCGCATTAAATAGCTCGAAAAGAGCGATCTAGATGATTCTGCATACTTCTGACAAAAGACTCACCAAGATTATCGCTGAAAATGCATATCTCTGCTAGAAACCCCGCGAAAACCAAGGTATATCCTGTTCTGCATATCCAACGAACTGTGGAGTGGTGAAAACCCCTGAAAACGTGTTTCTCGCATTAAATAGCTCGAAAAGAGCGATCTAGATGATTCAGCATACTTCGGACGGAAGTCTCACCAAGATTATCCTAGAAAATGCATATCTCAGCTTGAAACCCCACGAAAACCATGATATCGCTGGTACTGCATATCAAACGCTCTGTGGAGTGGTGAAAACACCAGATAACGTATTTCTCGCATTAAATAGCTCGAAAAGAGCGATCTCGATGATTCTGCATACTTCGGACAGAAGTCTCACCAAGATTATCGTAAAAAATGCATATCTCAGCTTGAAACCCCACGAAAGCCTAGATATCGCTGGTTCTGCATATCAAACGCACTGTGGAGTGGTGAAAACACCAGATAAGGTTTTTCTCGTAGTAACTAGCTCGAAAAGAGCGATCTCGATGATTCAGCATACTTCGGACAGAAGTCTCACCAAGATTATCCTAGAATGTGCATATCTCAGCTTGAACCCCGACGAAATCCAAGATGTCGCCGATTCTGCATATCAAACGCACTGTGGAGTGGTGAAAACACCAGAGAACTTGTTTTTTCGCATTAAATAGCCGAAACGAGCGATCCCGATGATTCTGCATACTTCTGACTGAAGTCTCACCAAGATTCTCGTAGAAAATGCATATCTGAGCTTGAAACCCGACGAAATCCAAGATGTCGCCGGTTCTGCATATCAAACGCACTGTGGAGTCGTGAAAACATCAGATAACGTGTTTCTCGCATTAAGTAGCTCGAAAAGCGGGATCTCGATGATTCTGCATACTTCTGACAGATGACTCACCAAGATTATCGCACAAAATGCATATCTCAGCTGGAAACACCACGAAAATCAAGATATCGCCGGTTCTGCATATAAATCGCACTGTGGAGTGGTGAAAACACCAGATAACCTGTTTCTCGCATTAAATAGCTCGAAAAGAGCAATCTAGATGATTCTGCATACTTCTGACAGAAGTCTCACCAAGATTATCGCAGAAAATGCATACCTCAGCTTGAAATCTCACAAAAATCAAGATGTCGCAGCTTCTGCATATCAAACGCACTGTGGAGTGGTCAAAACAACCAGATAACGTGTTTCTCGAATTAAATAGCTCGAAAAGAACGATCTAGATGATTCTGCATACTTCTGACAGAAGTCTCACCAAGATTATCGTAGAAAATGCATTTCTCAGCTTGAACCCCGACGAAATCCAAGATATCTCCGGTTCTGCATGTCAAACGTACTGTGGAGTGGTGAATACACCAGAAAACGTGTTTCTCGCATTAAGTAGCTCGAAAAGAGCGTTCTCGAAGATTCTGCATACTTCTGACTGAAGTCTCACCAAGATTATCGCAGAAAATGCATATCTCAGCTTGATACCCGAAGACAGCCAAGATGTCGCCGGTTCTGCATATCAAACGCACTGTGGAGTGGTGAAAACACCAGATAACGTGTTTCTCGCATTAAATAGCTCGAAAACAGCGTTCCCGATGATTCTGCATACTTCTGACAGACGTCTCACCATGATAATCGTAGAAAATACATATCTCAGCTTGAAACCCGACCGAAACCAAGATATCTCCGGTTCTGCATGTCAAACGTACTGTGGAGTGGTGAATACACCAGAAAACGTGTTTCTCGCATTAAGTAGCTCGAAAAGAACGATCTAGATTATTCTGCATACTTCTGACTGAAGTCTCACCAAGATTATTGTAGAAAATGCATATCTCAGCTTGAAACCCGACGAAATCTAAGATGTCGCCGGATCTGCAAATCAATCGCACTGTGGAGTGGTGAAATCACCAGAAAACGTGTTTCTCGCAATAAGTAGCTCGAAAAGAGCGTTCTCGAAGATTCTGCATACTTCTGACTGAAGTCTCACCAAGATTATCACAGAAAATGCATATCTCAGCTTGAATCCTCACGAAAACCAAGTTATCTCCGGTTCTGCACATCAAACGGACTGTGGTGTGGTGAAAACACCAGAAAACGTGTTTCTCGAATTAAAAAGCTCGAAAAGAGCGATCTAGATGATTCTGCATACTTCTGACAGAAGTCTCACAAAGATTATCGCAGAAAATGCATATCTCAGCTTGAAACCCGACCGAAACCAAGATATCTCCGGTTCTGCATATCAAACGCACTGTGGGGTGGCGAAAACACCAGAAAACTTGTTTCTCGATTTAAATAGCTCGAAAAGAGCGATCTAGATGATTCTGCATACTTCTGACTGAAGTCTCACCAAGATTATCGCAGAAAATGCATACCTCAGCTGGAAATCTCACGAAAATCAACATGTCGCCGCTTCTGCATATCAAACGCACTGTGGAGTGGTGAAAACACCAGATAACGTCTTTCTCGCATTAAATAGCTCGAAAAGAGCGATCCCGATGATTCTGCATACTTCTGGCAGACGTCTCACCAAGATTATCGTAGAAAATGCATATCTCAGCTTGAAACCCGACCGAAACCAAGATATCTCCGGTTCTGCATATCAAACGCACTGTGGGGTGGCGAAAACACCAGAAAACTTGTTTCTCGATTTAAAAAGCTCGAAAAGAGCGATCTAGATGATTCTGCATACTTCTGACAGAAGTCTCACAAAGATTATCGCAGAAAATGCATATCTCAGCTTGAAACCCGACCGAAACCAAGTTATCTCCGGTTCTGCACATCAAACGGACTGTGGTGTGGTGAAAACACCAGAAAACGTGTTTCTCGAATTAAAAAGCTCGAAAAGAGCGATCTAGATGATTCTGCATACTACTGACTGAAGTCTCACCAAGATTATTGTAGAAAATGCATATCTCAGCTTGAACCCCGACGAAATCCAAGATGTCGCCGGTTCTGCATATCAAACGCACTGTGGAGTGGTGAAACCACCAGAAAACGTGTTTCTCGCATTAAGTAGCTCGAAAAGAGCGTTCTCGAAGATTCTGCATCCTTCTGACTGAAGTCTCACCAAGATTATCGCAGAAAATACATATCTCAGCTTGAAACCTCACGAAAACCAAGTTATCTCCGGTTGTGCACATAAAACGGACTGTGGAGTGGTGAAAACACCAGAAAACGTGTTTCTCGCATTAAGTAGCTCGAAAAGACTGATTCCGATGATTCTGAATACTTCTGACAGAAGTCTCTCCAAGTTTATCGCAGAAAATGCATATCTCAGCTTGAAACCCCTCGAAAACCAAGATATCACGTGTTCTGCATATCCAACGAACTGTGGTGTGGAGAAAACCCCAGAAAACGTGATTCTCGCATTAAACAGCTCGAAAAGACCGATCTTGATGATTCTGCACACTTCGGACAGAAGACTCACCTAGATTATCGCAGAAAATGCATATCTCAGCTGGAAACACCACGAGAACCATGATATCGCTGGTACTGCATATCAAACGCTCTGTGGAGTGGTGAAAACACTAGATAACGTATTTCTCGCATTAAATAGCTCGAAAAGAGCGATCTCGATGATTCTGCATACTTCGGACAGAAGTCTCACCAAGATTATCGCACAAAATGCATATCTCAGCTTGAAACCCCACGAAAACCAAGATATCGCCGGTTCTGCATATCAAACGCACTGTGGAGTGGTGAAAACACCAGATAACGTGTTTCTCGCACTAACTAGCTCGAAACGAGCGATCTCGATGATTCTGCACACTTCGGACAGAAGTCTCACCAAGATTATCCTAGAATGTGCATATCTCAGCTTGAACCCAGACGAAATCCAAGATGTCGCCGGTTCTGCATATCAAACGCACTGTGGAGTGGTGAAAACACCAGAGAACTTGTTTTTTCGCATTAAATAGCCGAAACGAGCGATCCCGATGATTCTGCGTACTTCTGACTGAAGTCTCACCAAGATTCTCGTAGAAAATGCATATCTGAGCTTGAAACCCGACGAAATCCAAGATGTCGCCGGTTCTGCATATCAAACGCACTGTGGAGTCGTGAAAACATCAGATAACGTGTTTCTCGCATTAAGTAGCTCGAAAAGCGGGATCTCGATGATTCTGCATACTTCTGACAGTTGACTCACCAAGATTATCGCACAAAATGCATATCTCAGCTGGAAACACCACGAAAATAAAGATATCGCCGGTTCTGCATATCAAACGCACTGTGGAGTGGTGAAAACACCAGATAACGTGTTTCTCGCATTAAATAGCTCGAAAACAGCGATCCCGATGATTCTGCATACTTCTGACAGACGTCTCACCATGATAATCGTAGAAAATGCATATCTCAGCTTGAAACCCGACGAAATCTAAGATGTCGCCGGATCTGCAAATCAATCGCACTGTGGGGTGGCGAAAACACCAGAAAACTTGTTTCTCGATTTAAAAAGCTCGAAAAGAGCGATCTAGATGATTCTGCATACTTCTGACAGAAGTCTCACCAAGATTATCGTAGAATGTGCATATCTCAGCATGAACCCCGACGAAATCCAAGATGTCGCCGGTTCTGCATATCAAACGCACTGTGGAGTGGTGAAACCATCAGAAAACGTGTTTCTCGCATTAAGTAGCTCGAAAAGAGCGTTCTCGAAGATTCTGCATACTTCTGACTGAAGTCTCACCAAGATTATCGCAGAAAATGCATATCTCAGCTTGAAACCTCACGAAAACCAAGTTATCTCCGGTTGTGCACATAAAACGGACTGTGGTGTGGTGAAAACACCAGAAAACGTGTTTCTCGAATCAAGTAGCTCGAAAAGAGCGATCTAGATGATTCTGCATACTTCTGACTGAAGTCTCACCAAGATTATTGTAGAAAATGCATATCTCAGCTTGAACCCCGACGAAATCCAAGATGTCCCCGGTTCCGCATATCAAACGCACTGTGGAGTGGTGAAACCACCAGAAAACGTGTTTCTCGCATTAAGTAGCTCGAAAAGAGCGTTCTCGAAGATTCTGCATACTTCTGACTGAAGTCTCACCTAGATTATCGCAGAAAATGCATATCTCAGCTTGAAACCTCACGAAAACCAAGTTATCTCCGGTTGTGCACATAAAACGGACTGTGGAGTGGTGAAAACACCAGAAAACGTGTTTCTCGCATTAAGTAGCTCGAAATGACTGATTCCGATGATTCTGAATACTTCTGACAGAAGTCTCTCCAAGTTTATCGCAGAAAATGCATATCTCAGCTTGAAACCCCTCGAAAACCAAGATATCACGTGTTCTACATATCCAACGAACTGTGGTGTGGAGAAAACCCCAGAAAACGTGATTCTCGCATTAAACAGCTCGAAAAGACCGATCTTGATGATTCTGCACACTTCGGACAGAAGACTCACCTAGATTATCGCAGAAAATGCATATCTCAGCTGGAAACACCACGAAAATCAAGATATCGCCGGTTCTGCATATCAAACGCACTGTGGAATGTTGAAAACACCAGAAAACTTGTTTTTTCGCATTAAATAGCTCGAAAAGAGCGATCTAGATGATTCTGCATACTTCTGACAAAAGACTCACCAAGATTATCGCTGAAAATGCATATCTCTGCTAGAAACCCCGCGAAAACCAAGATATATCCTGTTCTGCATATCCAACGAACTGTGGAGTGGTGAAAACCCCTGAAAACGTGTTTCTCGCATTAAATAGCTCGAAAAGAGCGATCTAGATGATTCAGCATACTTCGGACGGAAGTCTCACCAAGATTATCCTAGAAAATGCATATCTCAGCTTGAAACCCCACGAGAACCATGATATCGCTGGTACTGCATATCAAACGCTCTGTGGAGTGGTGAAAACACTAGATAACGTATTTCTGCATTAAATAGCTCGAAAAGAGCGATCTCGATGATTCTGCATACTTCGGACAGAAGTCTCACCAAGATTATCGTAAAAAATGCATATCTCAGCTTGAAACCCCACGAAAGCCAAGATATCGCTGGTTCTGCATATCAAACGCACTGTGGAGTGGTGAAAACACCAGATAAGGTTTTTCTCGCAGTAACTAGCTCGAAAAGAGCGATCTCGATGATTCAGCATACTTCGGACAGAAGTCTCACCAAGATTATCCTAGAATGTGCATATCTCAGCTTGAACCCCGACGAAATCCAAGATGTCGCCGGTTCTGCATATCAAACGCACTGTGGAGTGGTGAAAACACCAGAGAACATGTTTTTTCGCATTAAATAGCCGAAACGAGCGATCCCGATGATTCTGCATACTTCTGACTGAGGTCTCACCAAGATTCTCGTAGAAAATGCATATCTGAGCTTGAAACCCGACGAAATCCAAGATGTCGCCGGTTCTGCATATCAAACGCACTGTGGAGTCGTGAAAACATCAGATAACGTGTTTCTCGCATTAAGTAGCTCGAAAAGCGGGATCTCGATGATTCTGCATACTTCTGACAGTTGACTCACCAAGATTATCGCACAAAATGCATATCTCAGCTGGAAACACCACGAAAATCAAGATATCGCCGGTTCTGCATATAAATCGCACTGTGGAGTGGTGAAAACACCAGATAACCTGTTTCTCGCATTAAATAGCTCGAAAAGAGCAATCTAGATGATTCTGCATACTTCTGACAGAAGTCTCACCAAGATTATCGCAGAAAATGCATACCTCAGCTTGAAATCTCACAAAAATCAAGATGTCGCCGGTTCTGCATATCAAACGCACTGTGGAGTGGTGAATACACCAGATAACGTGTTTCTCGCATTAAATAGCTCGAAAACAGCGATCCCGATGATTCTGCATACTTCTGACAGACGTCTCACCAAGATTATCGTAGAAAATGCATATCTCTGCTTGAAACCCGACCGAAACCAAGATATCTCCGGTTCTGCATGTCAAACGTACTGTGGAGTGGTGAATACACCAGAAAACGTGTTTCTCGCATTAAGTAGCTCGAAAAGAACGATCTAGATGATTCTGCATACTTCTGACTGAAGTCTCACCAAGATTATTGTAGAAAATGCATATCTCAGCTTGAAACCCGACGAAATCTAAGATGTCGCCGGTTCTGCAAATCAATCGCACTGTGGAGTGGTGAAATCACCAGAAAACGTGTTTCTCGCATTAAGTAGCTCGAAAAGAGCGTTCTCGAAGATTCTGCATACTTCTGACTGAAGTCTCACCAAGATTATCACAGAAAATGCATATCTCAGCTTGAAATCTCACGAAAATCAAGATGTCGCCGGTTCTGCATGTCAAACGTACTGAGGAGTGGTGAAAACACCAGAAAACTTGTTTTTTCGCATTAAATAGCTCGAAACGAGAGATCTAGATGATTCTGCATCCATATGACTGAAGTCTCACCAATATTATCGCAGAAAATGCATATCTCAGCTTGAAACCCGACCGAAACCAAGATATCTCCGGTTCTGCATATCAAACGCACTGTGGAGTGGTGAAAACACCAGAAAACGTGATTCTCGCATTATGTAGCTCGAAAAGAGCGATCCCGATGATTCTGCATACTTCTGACAGACGTCTCACCAAGATTATCGTAGAAAATGCATATCTCAGCTTGAAACCCGACCGAAACCAAGATATCTACGGTTCTGCATGTCAAACGTACTGTGGAGTGGGGAATACACCAGAAAACGTGTGTCTGGCATTAAATAGCTCGAAAATATCGATCTAGATGATTCTGCATACTTCTGACAGAAGTCTCACCAAGATTATCGTAGAATGTGCCTTTCTCAGCTTGAACCCCGACGAAATCCAAGATGTCGCCGGTTCTGCATATCAAACGCACTGTGGAGTGGTGAAAACACCAGATAACGTGTTTCTCGCATTAAATAGCTCGAAAAGAGGGGTCTCGATGATTCTGCATACTACTGACAGAAGTCTCACCAAGATTATCGTAGAATGTGCATATCTCAGCTTGAACCCCGACGAAATCCAATATGTCGCCGGTTCTGCATATCAAACGCACTGTGGAGTGGTGAAAACACCAGAAAACTTGTTTTTTCGCATTACATAGCT
This sequence comes from Anthophora plumipes, assembly GCA_951804975.1. NCBI lineage: Eukaryota > Metazoa > Arthropoda > Insecta > Hymenoptera > Apidae > Anthophora > Anthophora plumipes. The sequence continues at coordinate 11,702 of CATORF010000732.1, forward strand.
CGAAAAGAGCGATCTAGATGATTCTGCATACTTCTGACAGAAGTCTCACCAAGATTATCGTAGAATGTGCATATCTCAGCATGAACCCCGACGAAATCCAAGATGTCGCCGGTTCTGCATATCAAACGCACTGTGGAGTGGTGAAACCACCAGAAAACGTGTTTCTCGCATTAAGTAGCTCGAAAAGAGCGTTCTCGAAGATTCTGCATACTTCTGACTGAAGTCTCACCAAGATGATCGCAGAAAATGCATATCTCAGCTTGAAACCTCACGAAAACCAAGTTATCTCCGGTTGTGCACATAAAACGGACTGTGGTGTGGTGAAAACACCAGAAAACGTGTTTCTCGCATTAAATAGCTCGAAAAGAGCGATCTCGATGATTCAGCATACGTCGGACAGAAGTCTCACCAAGATTATCGCAGAAAATGCATATCTCAGTTGGAAACACCACGAAAATCAAGATATCGCCTGTTCTGCATATCAAACGCACTGTGGTGTGGTGAAAACACCAGAAAACGTGTTTCTCGAATCAAGTAGCTCGAAAAGAGCGATCTAGATGATTCTGCATACTTCTGACTGAAGTCTCACCAAGATTATTGTAGAAAATGCATATCTCAGCTTGAACCCCGACGAAATCCAAGATGTCCCCGGTTCCGCATATCAAACGCACTGTGGAGTGGTGAAACCACCAGAAAACGTGTTTCTCGCATTAAGTAGCTCGAAAAGAGCGTTCTCGAAGATTCTGCATACTTCTGACTGAAGTCTCACCTAGATTATCGCAGAAAATGCATATCTCAGCTTGAAACCTCACGAAAACCAAGTTATCTCCGGTTGTGCACATAAAACGGACTGTGGAGTGGTGAAAACACCAGAAAACGTGTTTCTCGCATTAAGTAGCTCGAAATGACTGATTCCGATGATTCTGAATACTTCTGACAGAAGTCTCTCCAAGTTTATCGCAGAAAATGCATATCTCAGCTTGAAACCCCTCGAAAACCAAGATATCACGTGTTCTACATATCCAACGAACTGTGGTGTGGAGAAAACCCCAGAAAACGTGATTCTTGCATTAAACAGCTCGAAAAGACCGATCTTGATGATTCTGCACACTTCGGACAGAAGACTCACCTAGATTATCGCAGAAAATGCATATCTCAGCTGGAAACACCACGAAAATCAAGATATCGCCGGTTCTGCATATCAAACGCACTGTGGAATGTTGAAAACACCAGAAAACTTGTTTTTTCGCATTAAATAGCTCGAAAAGAGCGATCTAGATGATTCTGCATACTTCTGACAAAAGACTCACCAAGATTATCGCTGAAAATGCATATCTCTGCTAGAAACCCCGCGAAAACCAAGATATATCCTGTTCTGCATATCCAACGAACTGTGGAGTGGTGAAAACCCCTGAAAACGTGTTTCTCGCATTAAATAGCTCGAAAAGAGCGATCTAGATGATTCAGCATACTTCGGACGGAAGTCTCACCAAGATTATCCTAGAAAATGCATATCTCAGCTTGAAACCCCACGAGAACCATGATATCGCTGGTACTGCATATCAAACGCACTGTGGAGTGGTGAAAACACCAGATAAGGTTTTTCTCGCAGTAACTAGCTCGAAAAGAGCGATCTCGATGATTCAGCATACTTCGGACAGAAGTCTCACCAAGATTATCCTAGAATGTGCATATCTCAGCTTGAACCCCGACGAAATCCAAGATGTCGCCGGTTCTGCATATCAAACGCACTGTGGAGTGGTGAAAACACCAGAGAACACGTTTTTTCGCATTAAATAGCCGAAACGAGCGATCCCGATGATTCTGCATACTTCTGACTGAAGTCTCACCAAGATTCTCGTAGAAAATGCATATCTGAGCTTGAAACCCGACGAAATCCAAGATGTCGCCGGTTCTGCATATCAAACGCACTGTGGAGTCGTGAAAACATCAGATAACGTGTTTCTCGCATTAAGTAGCTCGAAAAGCGGGATCTCGATGATTCTGCATACTTCTGACAGTTGACTCACCAAGATTATCGCACAAAATGCATATCTCAGCTGGAAACACCACGAAAATCAAGATATCGCCGGTTCTGCATATAAATCGCACTGTGGAGTGGTGAAAACACCAGATAACCTGTTTCTCGCATTAAATAGCTCGAAAAGAGCAATCTAGATGATTCTGCATACTTCTGACAGAAGTCTCACCAAGATTATCGCAGAAAATGCATACCTCAGCTTGAAATCTCACAAAAATCAAGATGTCGCCGGTTCTGCATATCAAACGCACTGTGGAGTGGTGAATACACCAGATAACGTGTTTCTCGCATTAAATAGCTCGAAAACAGCGATCCCGATGATTCTGCATACTTCTGACAGACGTCTCACCAAGATTATCGTAGAAAATGCATATCTCTGCTTGAAACCCGACCGAAACCAAGATATCTCCGGTTCTGCATGTCAAACGTACTGTGGAGTGGTGAATACACCAGAAAACGTGTTTCTCGCATTAAGTAGCTCGAAAAGAACGATCTAGATGATTCTGCATACTTCTGACTGAAGTCTCACCAAGATTATTGTAGAAAATGCATATCTCAGCTTGAAACCCGACGAAATCTAAGATGTCGCCGGTTCTGCAAATCAATCGCACTGTGGAGTGGTGAAATCACCAGAAAACGTGTTTCTCGCATTAAGTAGCTCGAAAAGAGCGTTCTCGAAGATTCTGCATACTTCTGACTGAAGTCTCACCAAGATTATCACAGAAAATGCATATCTCAGCTTGAAATCTCACGAAAATCAAGATGTCGCCGGTTCTGCATGTCAAACGTACTGAGGAGTGGTGAAAACACCAGAAAACTTGTTTTTTCGCATTAAATAGCTCGAAACGAGAGATCTAGATGATTCTGCATCCATATGACTGAAGTCTCACCAATATTATCGCAGAAAATGCATATCTCAGCTTGAAACCCGACCGAAACCAAGATATCTCCGGTTCTGCATGTCAAACGTACTGAGGAGTGGTGAAAACACCAGAAAACTTGTTTTTTCGCATTAAATAGCTCGAAACGAGAGATCTAGATGATTCTGCATACTTCTGACAGAAGTCTCACCAAGATTATCGTAGAATGTGCCTTTCTCAGCTTGAACCCCGACGAAATCCAAGATGTCGCCGGTTCTGCATATCAAACGCACTGTGGAGTGGTGAAAACACCAGATAACGTGTTTCTCGCATTAAATAGCTCGAAAAGAGGGGTCTCGATGATTCTGCATACTACTGACAGAAGTCTCACCAAGATTATCGTAGAATGTGCATATCTCAGCTTGAACCCCGACGAAATCCAATATGTCGCCGGTTCTGCATATCAAACGCACTGTGGAGTGGTGAAAACACCAGAAAACTTGTTTTTTCGCATTACATAGCTCGAAAAGAGCGATCTAGATGATTCTGCATACTTCTGACAGAAGTCTCACCAAGATTATCGTAGAATGTGCATATCTCAGCATGAACCCCGACGAAATCCAAGATGTCGCCGGTTCTGCATATCAAACGCACTGTGGAGTGGTGAAACCACCAGAAAACGTGTTTCTCGCATTAAGTAGCTCGAAAAGAGCGTTCTCGAAGATTCTGCATACTTCTGACTGAAGTCTCACCAAGATGATCGCAGAAAATGCATATCTCAGCTTGAAACCTCACGAAAACCAAGTTATCTCCGGTTGTGCACATAAAACGGACTGTGGTGTGGTGAAAACACCAGAAAACGTGTTTCTCGCATTAAATAGCTCGAAAAGAGCGATCTCGATGATTCAGCATACGTCGGACAGAAGTCTCACCAAGATTATCGCAGAAAATGCATATCTCAGTTGGAAACACCACGAAAATCAAGATATCGCCTGTTCTGCATATCAAACGCACTGTGGAGTGGTGAAAACAACCAGAGAACGTGTTTCTCGCATTAAATGGCTCGAAACGAGCGATCTCGATGCTTCTGCATACTTCTAACAGAAGTCTCACCAAGATTATCGCAGAAAATGCATATCTCAGCTTGAAACCCCACGAAAACCAAGATATCGCCGGTTCTGCATATCAAACGCACTGTGGAGTGGTGAAAACACCAGATAACGTGTTTCTCGCACTAACTAGCTCGAAACGAGCGATCTCGATGATTCTGCACACTTCGGCCAGAAGTCTCAACAAGATTATCGCAGAAAATGCATATCTCAGCTTGAAACCCCACCAAAACCAAGATATGTACTGTTCTGCATATCAAACGCACTGTGGAGCGGTGAAAACACCAGATAACGTGTTCCTCGCACTAACTAGCTCGAAAAGGGCGATCTCGATGATTCAGCATACTTCGGACAGAAGACTCACAAATATTATCGCAGAAAATGCATATCTCAGCTTGAAACCCCACGAAAACCAAGATATCGCCGGTTCTGCATATCAAACGTACTGTGGAGTGGTGAAAACTCCAGAAAACGTGTTTCGTGCATTAAGTAGCTCGAAAAGAGCGATCTAGATGATTCTGCATACTTCTGACAAAAGACCCACCAAGATTATCGCACAAAATGCATATCTCAGCTGGAAACACCACGAAAATCAAGATATCGCATGTTCTGCATATCAGACGCACTGTGGGTTGGTGAAAACAACAGATATCGTGTTTCTCGCATTAAATACCTCGAAAAGTGCGATCTCGATGATTCTGCATACTTCTAACAGAAGTCTCACCAAGATTATCGCAGAAAGTGCATATCTCATTTGGAAACACCACGAAAATCAAGATATCGCCTGTTCTGCATATCAAACGCACTGTGGATTGGTGAAAACAACCAGAGAACGTGTTTCTCGCATTAAATTGCTCGAAAAGAGCGATCTCGATGATTCAGCATACTTCCGACAGAAGTCTCAATAAGAATATCGCAGGAAATGCATATCTCAGCTTGAAACCCCACGAAAACCAAGATATCTACTGTTCTGCATATCCAACGAACTGTGGAGTGGTGAAAACCCCACAAAGCGTGTTTCTAGCATTAAATAGCTCGCAAAGAGCGCTCTCGACCTTTCTGCATACTTCGGACAGAAGTCTCAACTAGATTATCGCAGAAAATGCATATCTCAGCTTGAAACCCCACGAAAACCAAGATATGTACTGTTCTGCATATCAAACGCACTGTGGAGTGGTGAAAACACCAGATAACGTGTTTCTCGCACTAACTAGCTCGAAACGAGCGATCTCGATGATTCTGCACACTTCGGCCAGAAGTCTCAACAAGATTATCGCAGAAAATGCATATCTCAGCTTGAAACCCCACGAAAACCAAGATATGTACTGTTCTGCATATCAAACGCACTGTGGTGCGGTGAAAACAACAGATAACGTGTTTCTCGCACTAACTAGCTCGAAAAGGGCGATCTCGATGATTCAGCATACTTCGGACAGAAGTCTCACAAAGATTATCGCAGAAAATGCATATCTCAGCTTGAAACCCCACGAAAACCAAGATATCGCCGGTTCTGCATATCAAACGTACTGTGGAGTGGTGAAAACTCCAGAAAACGTGTTTCGTGCATTAAGTAGCTCGAAAAGAGCGATCTCGATGATTCAGCATACTTCGGACAGAAGTCTCACCAGGAATATCGCAGGAAATGCATATCTCAGCTTGGAACCCCACGAAAACCAAGATATCTCCGGTTCTGCATATCCAACGAACTGTGGAGTGGTGAAAACCCCAGAAAACGAGTTTCTCGCATTAAATAGCTCGAAAAGAGCGCTCTCGATGTTTCTGCATACTTCGGACAGATGTTTCACCAAGATTATCGTAGAAAATGCATATCTCAGCTTGAAACCCGACCGAAACCAAGATATCTCCGGTTCTGCATGTCAAACGTACTGTGGAGTGGTGAAAACTCCAGAAAACGTGTTTCGTGCATTAAGTAGCTCGAAAAGAGCGATCTAGATGATTCTGCATACTTCTGACAAAAGACCCACCAAGATTATCGCACAAAATGCATATCTCAGCTGGAAACACCACGAAAATCAAGATATCGCCTGTTCTGCATATCAAACGCACTGTGGGTTGGTGAAAACAACAGATATCGTGTTTCTCGCATTAAATACCTCGAAAAGTGCGATCTCGATGATTCTGCATACTTCTAACAGAAGTCTCACCAAGATTATCGCAGAAAATGCATATCTCATTTGGAAACACCACGAAGATCAAGATATCGCCTGTTCTGCATATCAAACGCACTGTGGAGTGGTGAAAACAACCAGAGAACGTGTTTCTCGCATTAAATTGCTCGAAAAGAGTGATCTCGATGATTCAGCATACTTCGGACAGAAGTCTCACCAAGAATATCGCAGGAAATGCATATCTCAGCTTGAAACCCCACGAAAACCAAGATATCTACTGTTCTGCATATCCAACGAACTGTGGAGTGGTGAAAACCCCACAAAGCGTGTTTCTAGCATTAAATAGCTCGAAAAGAGCGCTCTCGACCTTTCTGCATACTTCGGACAGAAGTCTCAACAAGATTATCGCAGAAAATGCATATCTCAGCTTGAAACCCCACGAAAACCAAGATATGTACTGTTCTGCATATCAAACGCACTGTGGAGTGGTGAAAACACCAGATAACGTGTTTCTCGCACTAACTAGCTCGAAAAGGGCGCTCTCGACCTTTCTGCATACTTCGGACAGAAGTCTCAACAAGATTATCGCAGAAAATGCATATCTCAGCTTGAAACCCCACGAAAACCAAGATATGTACTGTTCTGCATATCAAACGCACTGTGGAGTGGTGAAAAAAACCAGAGAACGTGTATCTCGCATTAAATAGCTCGAAAAGAGCGATCTCGATGATTCAGCATACTTCGAACAGAAGTCTCACCAAGAATATCGCAGGAAATGCATATCTCAGCTTGAAACCCCACGAAAACCAAGATATCGCTGGTACTGCATATCAAACGCACTGTGGAGTGGTGAAAACACCAGATAACGTGTTTCTCGCATTAAATAGTTCGAAAAGAGCGTTCTCGAAGATCCTGCATACTTCTGACAGAAGTCTCACCAAGATTATCGCAGAAAATGCATATCTCAGTTGGAAACACCACGAAAATCAAGATATCGCCTGTTCTGCATATCAAACGCACTGTGGAGTGGTGAAAACAACCAGAGAACGTGTTTCTCGCATTAAATGGCTCGAAACGAGCGATCTCGATGCTTCTGCATACTTCTAACAGAAGTCTCACCAAGATTATCGCAGAAAATGCATATCTCAGCTTGAAACCCCACGAAAACCAAGATATCGCCGGTTCTGCATATCAAACGCACTGTGGAGTGGTGAAAACACCAGATAACGTGTTTCTCGCACTAACTAGCTCGAAACGAGCGATCTCGATGATTCTGCACACTTCGGCCAGAAGTCTCAACAAGATTATCGCAGAAAATGCATATCTCAGCTTGAAACCCCACCAAAACCAAGATATGTACTGTTCTGCATATGAAACGCACTGTGGAGCGGTGAAAACACCAGATAACGTGTTCCTCGCACTAACTAGCTCGAAAAGGGCGCTCTCGACCTTTCTGCATACTTCTGACAGAAGTCTCACAAAGATTATCGCAGAAAATGCATATCTCAGCTTGAAACCCCACGAAAACCAAGATATCGCCGGTTCTGCATATCAAACGTACTGTGGAGTGGTGAAAACTCCAGAAAACGTGTTTCGTGCATTAAGTAGCTCGAATAGAGCGATCTAGATGATTCTGCATACTTCTGACAAAAGACCCACCAAGATTATCGCACAAAATGCATATCTCAGCTGGAAACACCACGAAAATCAAGATATCGCCTGTTCTGCATATCAAACGCAGTGTGGGTTTGGGAAAACAACAGATATCGTGTTTCTCGCATTAAATACCTCGAAAAGTTCGATCTCGATGATTCTACATACTCCTAACAGAAGTCTCACCAAGATTATCGCAGAAAATGCATATCTCATTTGGAAACACCACGAAAATCAAGATATCGCCTGTTCTGCATATCAAACGCACTGTGGAGTGGTGAAAACAACCAGAGAACGTGTTTCTCGCATTAAATTGCTCGAAAAGAGCGATCTCGAAGATTCAGCATACTTCGGACAGAAGTCTCACCAGGAATATCGCAGGAAATGCATATCTCAGCTTGGAACCCCACGAAAACCAAGATATCGCCGGTTCTGCATATCAAATGCACTGTGGAGTGGTGAAAACACCGGATAAGGTTTTTCTCGCATTAACTAGCTCGAAAAGAGCGCTCTCGATGGTTCTGCATACTTCGGACAGATGTTTCACCAAGATTATCGTAGAAAATGCATATCTCAGCTTGAAACCCTGCCGAAACCAAGATATCTCCGGTTCTGCATGTCAAACGTACTGTGGAGTGGTGAAAACTCCAGAAAACGTGTTGCGTGCATTAAGTAGCTCGAAAAGAGCGATCTAGATGATTCTGCACACTTCGGCCAGAAGTCTCAACAAGATTATCGCAGAAAATGCATATCTCAGCTTGAAACCCCACGAAAACCAAGATATCTCCGGTTCTGCATATCCAACGAACTGTGGAGTGGTGAAAACCCCAGAAAACGAGTTTCTCGCATTAAATAGCTCGAAAGGAGCGCTCTCGATGTTTCTGCATACTTCGGACAGATGTTTCACCAAGATTATCGTAGAAAATGCATATCTCAGCTTGAAACCCGACCGAAACCAAGATATCTCCGGTTCTGCATGTCAAACGTACTGTGGAGTGGTGAAAACTCCAGAAAACGTGTTTCGTGCATTAAGTAGCTAGAAAAGAGCGATCTAGATGATTCTGCATACTTCTGACAAAAGACCCACCAAGATTATCGCACAAATTGCATATCTCAGCTGGAAACACCACGAAAATCAAGATATCGCCTGTTCTGCATATCAAACGCACTGTGGGTTGGTGAAAACAACAGATATCGTGTTTCTCGCATTAAATACCTCGAAAAGTGCGATCTCGATGATTCTGCATACTTCTAACAGAAGTCTCACCAAGATTATCGCAGAAAATGCATATCTCATTTGGAAACACCACGAAGATCAAGATATCGCCTGTTCTGCATATCAAACGCACTGTGGAGTGGTGAAAACAACCAGAGAACGTGTTTCTCGCACTAACTAGCTCGAAACGAGCGATCTCGATGATTCTGCACACTTCGGCCAGAAGTCTCAACAAGATTATCGCAGAAAATGCATATCTCAGCTTGAAACCCCACGAAAACCAAGATATACCCGGTTCTGCATATCCAACGAACTGTGGAGTGGTGAAAACCCCAGAAAACGAGTTTCTCGCATTAAATAGCTCGAAAAGAGCGCTCTCGATGTTTCTGCATACTTCGGACAGATGTTTCACCAAGATTATCGTAGAAAATGCATATCTCAGCTTGAAACCCGACCGAAACCAAGATATCTCCGGTTCTGCATGTCAAACGTACTGTGGAGTGGTGAAAACTCCAGAAAACGTGTTTCGTGCATTAAGTAGCTCGAAAAGAGCGATCTAGATGATTCTGCATACTTCTAACAGAAGTCTCACCAAGATTATCGCAGAAAATGCATATCTCTGCTTGAAACCCCACGAAAACCAAGATATCTACTGTTCTGCATATCCATCGAACTGTGGAGTGGTGAAAACCCCACAAAACGTGTTTCTAGCATTAAATAGCTCGAAAAGGGCGCTCTCGACCTTTCTGCATACTTCGGACAGAAGTCTCAACAAGATTATCGCAGAAAATGCATATCTCAGCTTGAAACCCCACGAAAACCAAGATATGTACTGTTCTGCATATCGAACGCACTGTGGAGTGGCGAAAACACCAGATAACGTGTTTCTCGCACTAACTAGCTCGAAAAGAGCGATATCGATGATTCAGCATCCTTCGGACAGAAGTCTCACCAAGATTATCGCAGAAAATGCATATCTCTGCTTGAAACCCCACGAAAACCAAGATATCTACTGTTCTGCATATCCATCGAACTGTGGAGTGGTGAAAACACCACAAAACGTGTTTCTAGCATTAAATAGCTCGAAAAGGGCGCTCTCGACCTTTCTGCATACTTCGGACAGAAGTCTCAACAAGATTATCGCAGAAAATGCATATCTCAGCTTGAAACCCCATGAAAACCAAGATATGTACTGTTCTGCATTTCAAACGCACTGTGGAGTGGTGAAAACACCAGATAACGTGTTTCTCGCACTAACTAGCTCGAAACGAGCGATCTCGATGATTCTGCATACTTCGGCCAGAAGTCTCAACAAGATTATCGCAGAAAATGCATATCTCAGCTTGAAACCCCACGAAAATCAAGATATGTACTGTTCTGCATATCAAACGCACTGTGGAGTGGTGAAAACACCAGATAACGTGTTTCTCGCACTAACTAGCTCGAAAAGAGCGATCTCGATGAATCAGCATACTTCGGACAAAAGTCTCACCAAGATTATCGCAGAAAATGCATATCTCAGCTTGAAACCTTACGAAAACCGAGTTATCTCCGGTTCTGCACATCAAACGTACCGTGGTGTGGTGAAAACCCCAGAAAACGTGTTTCTAGCAGTAAATAGCTCGAAAAGAGCGCTCTCGACCTTTCTACATACTTCGGACAGAAGTCTCAACAAGATTATCGCAGAAAATGCATATCTCAGCTTGAAACCCCACGAAAACCAAGATATGTACTGTTCTGCATATCGAACGCACTGTGGAGTGGCGAAAACACCAGATAACGTGTTTCTCGCACTAACTAGCTCGAAAAGAGCGATATCGATGATTCAGCATCCTTCGGACAGAAGTCTCACCAAGATTATCGCAGAAAATGCATATCTCAGCTTGAAACCCCACGAAAACCAAGATATCGCCGGTTCTGCATATCAAACGCACTGTGGTGTGGTGATAACACCAGATAACGTGTTTCTCGCATTAAATGGCTCGAAACGAGCGATCTCGATGCTTCTGCATACTTCAAAAACAGAAGTCTCACCAAGATTATCGCAGAAAATGCATATCTCTGCTTGAAACCCCACGAAAACCAAGATATCTACTGTTCTGCATATCCAACGAAATGTCGAGTGGTGAAAACCCCAGAAAACGTGTTTCTAGCAGTAAATAGCTCGAAAAGAGCGCTCTCGACCTTTCTGCATACTTCGGACAGAAGTCTCAACAAGATTATCGCAGAAAATGCATATCTCAGCTTGAAACCCCACGAAAACCAAGATATGTACTGTTCAGCATATCGAACGCACTGTGGAGTGGTGAAAACACCAGATAACGTGATTCTCGCACTAACAAGCTCGAAAAGAGCGATATCGATGATTCAGCATACTTCTGACAAAAGACCCACCAAGATTATCGCACAAAATGCATATCTCAGCTGGAAACACCACGAAAATCAAGATATCGCCTGTTCTGCATATCAAACGCACTATGGAGTGGTGAAAACACCAGATAACGTGTTTCTCGCATTAAGTAGCTCGAAAAGTGCGATCTCGATGATGCTGCATACTTCTAACAGAAGTCTCACCAAGATTATCGCAGAAAATGCATATCTCTGCTTGAAACCCCACGAAAACCAAGATATCTACTGTTCTGCATATCCAACGAACTGTGGAGTGGTGTAAACACCAGATAACGTGTTTCTCGCATTAAATAGCTCGAAACGAGCGATCTCGATGCTTCTGTATACTTCGGACTGAAGTCTCACCTAGATTATCGCAGAAAATGCATATCTCAGCTTGAAACCTCACGAAAACCAAGTTATCTCCGGTTGTGCACATAAAACGGACTGTGGAGTGGTGAAAACACCAGAAAACGTGTTTCTCGCATTAAGTAGCTCGAAAAGACTGATTCCGATGATTCTGAATACTTCTGACAGAAGTCTCTCCAAGTTTATCGCAGAAAATGCATATCTCAGCTTGAAACCCCTCGAAAACCAAGATATCACGTGTTCTGCATATCCAACGAACTGTGGTGTGGAGAAAACCCCAGAAAACGTGATTCTCGCATTAAACAGCTCGAAAAGACCGATCTTGATGATTCTGCACACTTCGGACAGAAGACTCACCTAGATTATCGCAGAAAATGCATATCTCAGCTGGAAACACCACGAGAACCATGATATCGCTGGTACTGCATATCAAACGCTCTGTGGAGTGGTGAAAACACTAGATAACGTATTTCTCGCATTAAATAGCTCGAAAAGAGCGATCTCGATGATTCTGCATACTTCGGACAGAAGTCTCACCAAGATTATCGTAAAAAATGCATATCTCAGCTTGAAACCCCACGAAAGCCAAGATATCGCTGGTTCTGCATATCAAACGCACTGTGGAGTGGTGAAAACACCAGAAAACGTGTTTCTCGCATTAAGTAGTTCGAAAAGAACGATCTAGATTATTCTGCATACTTCTGACTGAAGTCTCACCAAGATTATTGTAGAAAATGCATATCTCAGCTTGAAACCCGACGAAATCCAAGATGTCGCCGGTTCTGCATATCAAACGCACTGTGGAGTCGTGAAAACATCAGATAACGTGTTTCTCGCATTAAGTAGCTCGAAAAGCGGGATCTCGATGATTCTGCATACTTCTGACAGACGTCTCACCATGATAATCGTAGAAAATGCATATCTCAGCTTGAAACCCGACCGAAACCAAGATATCTCCGGTTCTGCATGTCAAACGTACTGTGGAGTGGTGAATACACCAGAAAACGTGTTTCTCGCATTAAGTAGTTCGAAAAGAACGATCTAGATTATTCTGCATACTTCTGACTGAAGTCTCACCAAGATTATTGTAGAAAATGCATATCTCAGCTTGAAACCCGACGAAATCTAAGATGTCGCCGGATCTGCAAATCAATCGCACTGTGGGGTGGCGAAAACACCAGAAAACTTGTTTCTCGCATTAAGTAGTTCGAAAAGAACGATCTAGATTATTCTGCATACTTCTGACTGAAGTCTCACCAAGATTATTGTAGAAAATGCATATCTCAGCTTGAAACCCGACGAAATCTAAGATGTCGCCGGATCTGCAAATCAATCGCACTGTGGGGTGGCGAAAACACCAGAAAACTTGTTTCTCGATTTAAAAAGCTCGAAAAGAGCGATCTAGATGATTCTGCATACTTCTGACAGAAGTCTCACCAAGATTATCGTAGAATGTGCATATCTCAGCATGAACCCCGACGAAATCCAAGATGTCGCCGGTTCTGCATATCAAACGCACTGTGGAGTGGTGAAACCATCAGAAAACGTGTTTCTCGCATTAAGTAGCTCGAAAAGAGCGTTCTCGAAGATTCTGCATACTTCTGACTGAAGTCTCACCAAGATTATCGCAGAAAATGCATATCTCAGCTTGAAACCTCACGAAAACTAAGTTATCTCCGGTTGTGCACATAAAACGGACTGTGGTGTGGTGAAAACACCAGAAAACGTGTTTCTCGAATCAAGTAGCTCGAAAAGAGCGATCTAGATGATTCTGCATACTTCTGACTGAAGTCTCACCAAGATTATTGTAGGAAATGCATATCTCAGCTTGAACCCCGACGAAATCCAAGATGTCCCCGGTTCTGCATATCAAACGCACTGTGGAGTGGTGAAACCACCAGAAAACGTGTTTCTCGCATTAAGTAGCTCGAAAAGAGCGTTCTCGAAGATTCTGCATACTTCTGACTGAAGTCTCACCTAGATTATCGCAGAAAATGCATATCTCAGCTTGAAACCTCACGAAAACCAAGTTATCTCCGGTTGTGCACATAAAACGGACTGTGGAGTGGTGAAAACACCAGAAAACGTGTTTCTCGCATTAAGTAGCTCGAAAAGACTGATTCCGATGATTCTGAATACTTCTGACAGAAGTCTCTCCAAGTTTATCGCAGAAAATGCATATCTCAGCTTGAAACCCCTCGAAAACCAAGATATCACGTGTTCTGCATATCCAACGAACTGTGGTGTGGAGAAAACCCCAGAAAACGTGATTCTCGCATTAAACAGCTCGAAAAGACCGATCTTGATGATTCTGCACACTTCGGACAGAAGACTCACCTAGATTATCGCAGAAAATGCATATCTCAGCTGGAAACACCACGAGAACCATGATATCGCTGGTACTGCATATCAAACGCTCTGTGGAGTGGTGAAAACACTAGATAACGTATTTCTCGCATTAAATAGCTCGAAAAGAGCGATCTCGATGATTCTGCATACTTCGGACAGAAGTCTCACCAAGATTATCGTAAAAAATGCATATCTCAGCTTGAAACCCCACGAAAGCCAAGATATCGCTGGTTCTGCATATCAAACGCACTGTGGAGTGGTGAAAACACCAGAAAACGTGTTTCTCGCATTAAGTAGTTCGAAAAGAACGATCTAGATTATTCTGCATACTTCTGACTGAAGTCTCACCAAGATTATTGTAGAAAATGCATATCTCAGCTTGAAACCCGACGAAATCCAAGATGTCGCCGGTTCTGCATATCAAACGCACTGTGGAGTCGTGAAAACATCAGATAACGTGTTTCTCGCATTAAGTAGCTCGAAAAGCGGGATCTCGATGATTCTGCATACTTCTGACAGACGTCTCACCATGATAATCGTAGAAAATGCATATCTCAGCTTGAAACCCGACCGAAACCAAGATATCTCCGGTTCTGCATGTCAAACGTACTGTGGAGTGGTGAATACACCAGAAAACGTGTTTCTCGCATTAAGTAGTTCGAAAAGAACGATCTAGATTATTCTGCATACTTCTGACTGAAGTCTCACCAAGATTATTGTAGAAAATGCATATCTCAGCTTGAAACCCGACGAAATCTAAGATGTCGCCGGATCTGCAAATCAATCGCACTGTGGGGTGGCGAAAACACCAGAAAACTTGTTTCTCGCATTAAGTAGTTCGAAAAGAACGATCTAGATTATTCTGCATACTTCTGACTGAAGTCTCACCAAGATTATTGTAGAAAATGCATATCTCAGCTTGAAACCCGACGAAATCTAAGATGTCGCCGGATCTGCAAATCAATCGCACTGTGGGGTGGCGAAAACACCAGAAAACTTGTTTCTCGATTTAAAAAGCTCGAAAAGAGCGATCTAGATGATTCTGCATACTTCTGACAGAAGTCTCACCAAGATTATCGTAGAATGTGCATATCTCAGCATGAACCCCGACGAAATCCAAGATGTCGCCGGTTCTGCATATCAAACGCACTGTGGAGTGGTGAAACCATCAGAAAACGTGTTTCTCGCATTAAGTAGCTCGAAAAGAGCGTTCTCGAAGATTCTGCATACTTCTGACTGAAGTCTCACCAAGATTATCGCAGAAAATGCATATCTCAGCTTGAAACCTCACGAAAACTAAGTTATCTCCGGTTGTGCACATAAAACGGACTGTGGTGTGGTGAAAACACCAGAAAACGTGTTTCTCGAATCAAGTAGCTCGAAAAGAGCGATCTAGATGATTCTGCATACTTCTGACTGAAGTCTCACCAAGATTATTGTAGGAAATGCATATCTCAGCTTGAACCCCGACGAAATCCAAGATGTCCCCGGTTCTGCATATCAAACGCACTGTGGAGTGGTGAAACCACCAGAAAACGTGTTTCTCGCATTAAGTAGCTCGAAAAGAGCGTTCTCGAAGATTCTGCATACTTCTGACTGAAGTCTCACCTAGATTATCGCAGAAAATGCATATCTCAGCTTGAAACCTCACGAAAACCAAGTTATCTCCGGTTGTGCACATAAAACGGACTGTGGAGTGGTGAAAACACCAGAAAACGTGTTTCTCGCATTAAGTAGCTCGAAAAGACTGATTCCGATGATTCTGAATACTTCTGACAGAAGTCTCTCCAAGTTTATCGCAGAAAATGCATATCTCAGCTTGAAACCCCTCGAAAACCAAGATATCACGTGTTCTGCATATCCAACGAACTGTGGTGTGGAGAAAACCCCAGAAAACGTGATTCTCGCATTAAACAGCTCGAAAAGACCGATCTTGATGATTCTGCACACTTCGGACAGAAGACTCACCTAGATTATCGCAGAAAATGCATATCTCAGCTGGAAACACCACGAAAATCAAGATATCGCCGGTTCTGCATATCAAACGCACTGTGGAATGTTGAAAACACCAGAAAACTTGTTTTTTCGCATTAAATAGCTCGAAAAGAGCGATCTAGATGATTCTGCATACTTCTGACAAAAGACTCACCAAGATTATCGCTGAAAATGCATATCTCTGCTAGAAACCCCGCGAAAACCAAGATATATCCTGTTCTGCATATCCAACGAACTGTGGAGTGGTGAAAACCCCTGAAAACGTGTTTCTCGCATTAAATAGCTCGAAAAGAGCGATCTAGATGATTCAGCATACTTCGGACGGAAGTCTCACCAAGATTATCCTAGAAAATGCATATCTCAGCTTGAAACCACACGAGAACCATGATATCGCTGGTACTGCATATCAAACGCTCTGTGGAGTGGTGAAAACACTAGATAACGTATTTCTCGCATTAAATAGCTCGAAAAGAGCGATCTCGATGATTCTGCATACTACGGACAGAAGTCTCACCAAGATTATCGTAAAAAATGCATATCTCAGCTTGAAACCCCACGAAAGCCAAGATATCGCTGGTTCTGCATATCAAACGCACTGTGGAGTGGTGAAAACACCAGATAAGGTTTTTCTCGCAGTAACTAGCTCGAAAAGAGCGATCTCGATGATTCAGCATACTTCGGACAGAAGTCTCACCAAGATTATCCTAGAATGTGCATATCTCAGCTTGAACCCCGACGAAATCCAAGATGTCGCCGGTTCTGCATATCAAACGCACTGTGGAGTGGTGAAAACACCAGAAAACATGTTTTTTCGCATTAAATAGCCGAAACGAGCGATCCCGATGATTCTGCATACTTCTGACTGAAGTCTCACCAAGATTCTCGTAGAAAATGCATATCTGAGCTTGAAACCCGACGAAATCCAAGATGTCGCCGGTTCTGCATATCAAACGCACTGTGGAGTCGTGAAAACATCAGATAACGTGTTTCTCGCATTAAGTAGCTCGAAAAGCGGGATCTCGATGATTCTGCATACTTCTGACAGTTGACTCACCAAGATTATCGCACAAAATGCATATCTCAGCTGGAAACACCACGAAAATCAAGATATCGCCGGTTCTGCATATAAATCGCACTGTGGAGTGGTGAATACACCAGATAACGTGTTTCTCGCATTAAATAGCTCGAAAACAGCGATCCCGATGATTCTGCATACTTCTGACAGACGTCTCACCAAGATTATCGTAGAAAATGCATATCTCTGCTTGAAACCCGACCGAAACCAAGATATCTCCGGTTCTGCATGTCAAACGTACTGTGGAGTGGTGAATACACCAGAAAACGTGTTTCTCGCATTAAGTAGCTCGAAAAGAACGATCTAGATGATTCTGCATACTTCTGACTGAAGTCTCACCAAGATTATTGTAGAAAATGCATATCTCAGCTTGAAACCCGACGAAATCTAAGATGTCGCCGGTTCTGCAAATCAATCGCACTGTGGAGTGGTGAAATCACCAGAAAACGTGTTTCTCGCATTAAATAGCTCGAAAAGATCGATCTAGATGATTCTGCATACTTCTGACAGAAGTCTCACCAAGATTATCGTAGAATGTGCCTTTCTCAGCTTGAACCCCGACGAAATCCAAGATGTCGCCGGTTCTGCATATCAAACGCACTGTGGAGTGGTGAAAACACCAGATAACGTGTTTCTCGCATTAAATAGCTCGAAAAGAGGGGTCTCGATGATTCTGCATACTACTGACAGAAGTCTCACCAAGATTATCGTAGAATGTGCATATCTCAGCTTGAACCCCGACGAAATCCAAGATGTCGCCGGTTCTGCATATCAAACGCACTGTGGAGTGGTGAAAACACCAGAAAACTTGTTTTTTCGCATTACATAGCTCGAAAAGAGCGATCTAGATGATTCTGCATACTTCTGACAGAAGTCTCACCAAGATTATCGTAGAATGTGCATATCTCAGCATGAACCCCGACGAAATCCAAGATGTCGCCGGTTCTGCATATCAAACGCACTGTGGAGTGGTGAAACCACCAGAAAACGTGTTTCTCGCATTAAGTAGCTCGAAAAGAACGATCTAGATGATTCTGCATACTTCTGACTGAAGTCTCACCAAGATTATTGTAGAAAATGCATATCTCAGCTTGAAACCCGACGAAATCTAAGATGTCGCCGGTTCTGCAAATCAATCGCACTGTGGAGTGGTGAAATCACCAGAAAACGTGTTTCTCGCATTAAATAGCTCGAAAAGAGGGGTCTCGATGATTCTGCATACTACTGACAGAAGTCTCACCAAGATTATCGTAGAATGTGCATATCTCAGCTTGAACCCCGACGAAATCCAAGATGTCGCCGGTTCTGCATATCAAACGCACTGTGGAGTGGTGAAAACACCAGAAAACTTGTTTTTTCGCATTACATAGCTCGAAAAGAGCGATCTAGATGATTCTGCATACTTCTGACAGAAGTCTCACCAAGATTATCGTAGAATGTGCATATCTCAGCATGAACCCCGACGAAATCCAAGATGTCGCCGGTTCTGCATATCAAACGCACTGTGGAGTCGTGAAAACATCAGATAACGTGTTTCTCGCATTAAGTAGCTCGAAAAGCGGGATCTCGATGATTCTGCATACTTCTGACAGTTGACTCACCAAGATTATCGCACAAAATGCATATCTCAGCTGGAAACACCACGAAAATCAAGATATCGCCGGTTCTGCATATAAATCGCACTGTGGAGTGGTGAAAACACCAGATAACCTGTTTCTCGCATTAAATAGCTCGAAAAGAGCAATCTAGATGATTCTGCATACTTCTGACAGAAGTCTCACCAAGATTATCGCAGAAAATGCATACCTCAGCTTGAAATCTCACAAAAATCAAGATGTCGCCGGTTCTGCATATCAAACGCACTGTGGAGTGGTGAATACACCAGATAACGTGTTTCTCGCATTAAATAGCTCGAAAACAGCGATCCCGATGATTCTGCATACTTCTGACAGACGTCTCACCAAGATTATCGTAGAAAATGCATATCTCTGCTTGAAACCCGACCGAAACCAAGATATCTCCGGTTCTGCATGTCAAACGTACTGTGGAGTGGTGAATACACCAGAAAACGTGTTTCTCGCATTAAGTAGCTCGAAAAGAACGATCTAGATGATTCTGCATACTTCTGACTGAAGTCTCACCAAGATTCTTGTAGAAAATGCATATCTCAGCTTGAAACCCGACGAAATCTAAGATGTCGCCGGTTCTGCAAACCAATCGCACTGTGGAGTGGTGAAATCACCAGAAAACGTGTTTCTCGCATTAAATAGCTCGAAAAGATCGATCTAGATGATTCTGCATACTTCTGACAGAAGTCTCACCAAGATTATCGTAGAATGTGCCTTTCTCAGCTTGAACCCCGACGAAATCCAAGATGTCGCCGGTTCTGCATATCAAACGCACTGTGGAGTGGTGAAAACACCAGATAACGTGTTTCTCGCATTAAATAGCTCGAAAAGAGGGGTCTCGATGATTCTGCATACTACTGACAGAAGTCTCACCAAGATTATCGTAGAATGTGCATATCTCAGCTTGAACCCCGACGAAATCCAAGATGTCGCCGGTTCTGCATATCAAACGCACTGTGGAGTGGTGAAAACACCAGAAAACTTGTTTTTTCGCATTACATAGCTCGAAAAGAGCGATCTAGATGATTCTGCATACTTCTGACAGAAGTCTCACCAAGATTATCGTAGAATGTGCATATCTCAGCATGAACCCCGACGAAATCCAAGATGTCGCCGGTTCTGCATATCAAACGCACTGTGGAGTGGTGAAACCACCAGAAAACGTGTTTCTCGCATTAAGTAGCTCGAAAAGAGCGTTCTCGAAGATTCTGCATACTTCTGACTGAAGTCTCACCAAGATTATCGTAGAATGTGCATATCTCAGCTTGAACCCCGACGAAATCCAAGATGTCGCCGGTTCTGCATATCAAACGCACTGTGGAGTGGTGAAAACACCAGAAAACTTGTTTTTTCGCATTACATAGCTCGAAAAGAGCGATCTAGATGATTCTGCATACTTCTGACAGAAGTCTCACCAAGATTATCGTAGAATGTGCCTTTCTCAGCTTGAACCCCGACGAAATCCAAGATGTCGCCGGTTCTGCATATCAAACGCACTGTGGAGTGGTGAAAACACCAGATAACGTGTTTCTCGCATTAAATAGCTCGAAAAGAGGGGTCTCGATGATTCTGCATACTACTGACAGAAGTCTCACCAAGATTATCGTAGAATGTGCATATCTCAGCTTGAACCCCGACGAAATCCAAGATGTCGCCGGTTCTGCATATCAAACGCACTGTGGAGTGGTGAAAACACCAGAAAACTTGTTTTTTCGCATTACATAGCTCGAAAAGAGCGATCTAGATGATTCTGCATACTTCTGACAGAAGTCTCACCAAGATTATCGTAGAATGTGCATATCTCAGCTTGAACCCCGACGAAATCCAAGATGTCGCCGGTTCTGCATATCAAACGCACTGTGGAGTGGTGAAAACACCAGATAACGTGTTTCTCGCATTAAATAGCTCGAAAAGAGGGGTCTCGATGATTCTGCATACTACTGACAGAAGTCTCACCAAGATTATCGTAGAATGTGCATATCTCAGCTTGAACCCCGACGAAATCCAAGATGTCGCCGGTTCTGCATATCAAACGCACTGTGGAGTGGTGAAAACACCAGAAAACTTGTTTTTTCGCATTACATAGCTCGAAAAGAGCGATCTAGATGATTCTGCATACTTCTGACAGAAGTCTCACCAAGATTATCGTAGAATGTGCATATCTCAGCATGAACCCCGACGAAATCCAAGATGTCGCCGGTTCTGCATATCAAACGCACTGTGGAGTGGTGAAACCACCAGAAAACGTGTTTCTCGCATTAAGTAGCTCGAAAAGAACGATCTAGATGATTCTGCATACTTCTGACTGAAGTCTCACCAAGATTATTGTAGAAAATGCATATCTCAGCTTGAAACCCGACGAAATCTAAGATGTCGCCGGTTCTGCAAATCAATCGCACTGTGGAGTGGTGAAATCACCAGAAAACGTGTTTCTCGCATTAAATAGCTCGAAAAGAGGGGTCTCGATGATTCTGCATACTACTGACAGAAGTCTCACCAAGATTATCGTAGAATGTGCATATCTCAGCTTGAACCCCGACGAAATCCAAGATGTCGCCGGTTCTGCATATCAAACGCACTGTGGAGTGGTGAAAACACCAGAAAACTTGTTTTTTCGCATTACATAGCTCGAAAAGAGCGATCTAGATGATTCTGCATACTTCTGACAGAAGTCTCACCAAGATTATCGTAGAATGTGCATATCTCAGCATGAACCCCGACGAAATCCAAGATGTCGCCGGTTCTGCATATCAAACGCACTGTGGAGTCGTGAAAACATCAGATAACGTGTTTCTCGCATTAAGTAGCTCGAAAAGCGGGATCTCGATGATTCTGCATACTTCTGACAGTTGATTCACCAAGATTATCGCACAAAATGCATATCTCAGCTGGAAACACCACGAAAATCAAGATATCGCCGGTTCTGCATATAAATCGCACTGTGGAGTGGTGAAAACACCAGATAACCTGTTTCTCGCATTAAATAGCTCGAAAAGAGCAATCTAGATGATTCTGCATACTTCTGACAGAAGTCTCACCAAGATTATCGCAGAAAATGCATACCTCAGCTTGAAATCTCACAAAAATCAAGATGTCGCCGGTTCTGCATATCAAACGCACTGTGGAGTGGTGAATACACCAGATAACGTGTTTCTCGCATTAAATAGCTCGAAAACAGCGATCCCGATGATTCTGCATACTTCTGACAGACGTCTCACCAAGATTATCGTAGAAAATGCATATCTCTGCTTGAAACCCGACCGAAACCAAGATATCTCCGGTTCTGCATGTCAAACGTACTGTGGAGTGGTGAATACACCAGAAAACGTGTTTCTCGCATTAAGTAGCTCGAAAAGAACGATCTAGATGATTCTGCATACTTCTGACTGAAGTCTCACCAAGATTCTTGTAGAAAATGCATATCTCAGCTTGAAACCCGACGAAATCTAAGATGTCGCCGGTTCTGCAATCCAATCGCACTGTGGAGTGGTGAAATCACCAGAAAACGTGTTTCTCGCATTAAATAGCTCGAAAAGATCGATCTAGATGATTCTGCATACTTCTGACAGAAGTCTCACCAAGATTATCGTAGAATGTGCCTTTCTCAGCTTGAACCCCGACGAAATCCAAGATGTCGCCGGTTCTGCATATCAAACGCACTGTGGAGTGGTGAAAACACCAGATAACGTGTTTCTCGCATTAAATAGCTCGAAAAGAGGGGTCTCGATGATTCTGCATACTACTGACAGAAGTCTCACCAAGATTATCGTAGAATGTGCATATCTCAGCTTGAACCCCGACGAAATCCAAGATGTCGCCGGTTCTGCATATCAAACGCACTGTGGAGTGGTGAAAACACCAGAAAACTTGTTTTTTCGTATTACATAGCTCGAAAAGAGCGATCTAGATGATTCTGCATACTTCTGACAGAAGTCTCACCAAGATTATCGTAGAATGTGCATATCTCAGCATGAACCCCGACGAAATCCAAGATGTCGCCGGTTCTGCATATCAAACGCACTGTGGAGTGGTGAAACCACCAGAAAACGTGTTTCTCGCATTAAGTAGCTCGAAAAGAGCGTTCTCGAAGATTCTGCATACTTCTGACTGAAGTCTCACCAAGATGATCGCAGAAAATGCATATCTCAGCTTGAAACCTCACGAAAACCAAGTTATCTCCGGTTGTGCACATAATACGGACTGTGGTGTGGTGAAAACACCAGAAAACGTGTTTCTCGCATTAAATAGCTCGAAAAGAGCGATCTCGATGATTCAGCATACGTCGGACAGAAGTCTCACCAAGATTATCGCAGAAAATGCATATCTCAGTTGGAAACACCACGAAAATCAAGATATCGCCTGTTCTGCATATCAAACGCACTGTGGAGTGGTGAAAAAAACCAGAGAACGTGTTTCTCGCATTAAATAGCTCGAAAAGAGCGATCTCGATGATTCAGCATACTTCGAACAGAAGTCTCACCAAGAATATCGCAGGAAATGCATATCTCAGCTTGAAACCCCACGAAAACCAAGATATCGCTGGTACTGCATATCAAACGCACTGTGGAGTGGTGAAAACACCAGATAACGTGTTTCTCGCATTAAATAGCTCGAAAAGGGCGATCTCGATGATTCAGCATACTTCGGACAGAAGACTCACAAATATTATCGCAGAAAATGCATATCTCAGCTTGAAGCCCCACGAAAACCAAGATATCGCCGGTTCTGCATATCAAACGTACTGTGGAGTGGTGAAAACTCCAGAAAACGTGTTTCTAGCATTAAATAGCTCGAAAAGAGCGCTCTCGACCTTTCTGCATACTTCGGACAGAAGTCTCAACAAGATTATCGCAGAAAATGCATATCTCAGCTTGAAACCCCACGAAAACCAAGATATGTACTGTTCTGCATATCAAACGCACTGTGGAGTGGTGAAAACACCAGATAACGTGTTTCTCGCACTATCTAGCTCGAAACGAGCGATCTCGATGATTCTGCACACTTCGGCCAGAAGTCTCAACAAGATTATCGCAGAAAATGCATATCTCAGCTTGAAACCCCACGAAAACCAAGATATCTCCGGTTCTGCATATCCAACGAACTGTGGATTGGTGAAAACAACCAGAGAACGTGTTTCTCGCATTAAATTGCTCGAAAAGAGCGATCTCGATGATTCAGCATACTTCCGACAGAAGTCTCAATAAGAATATCGCAGGAAATGCATATCTCAGCTTGAAACCCCACGAAAACCAAGATATCTACTGTTCTGCATATCCAACGAACTGTGGAGTGGTGAAAACCCCACAAAGCGTGTTTCTAGCATTAAATAGCTCGAAAAGAGCGCTCTCGACCTTTCTGCATACTTCGGACAGAAGTCTCAACAAGATTATCGCAGAAAATGCATATCTCAGCTTGAAACCCCACGAAAACCAAGATATGTACTGTTCTGCATATCAAACGCACTGTGGAGTGGTGAAAACACCAGATAACGTGTTTCTCGCACTAACTAGCTCGAAACGAGCGATCTCGATGATTCTGCACACTTCGGCCAGAAGTCTCAACAAGATTATCGCAGAAAATGCATATCTCAGCTTGAAACCCCACGAAAACCAAGATATCTCCGGTTCTGCATATCCAACGAACTGTGGAGTGGTGAAAACCCCAGAAAACGAGTTTCTCGCATTAAATAGCTCGAAAAGAGCGCTCTCGATGTTTCTGCATACTTCGGACAGATGTTTCACCAAGATTATCGTAGAAAATGCATATCTCAGCTTGAAACCCGACCGAAACCAAGATATCTCCGGTTCTGCATGTCAAACGTACTGTGGAGTGGTGAAAACTCCAGAAAACGTGTTTCGTGCATTAAGTAGCTCGAAAAGAGCGATCTAGATGATTCTGCATACTTCTAACAGAAGTCTCACCAAGATTATCGCAGAAAATGCATATCTCTGCTTGAAACCCCACGAAAACCAAGATATCTACTGTTCTGCATATCCATCGAACTGTGGAGTGGTGAAAACCCCACAAAACGTGTTTCTAGCATTAAATAGCTCGAAAAGGGCGCTCTCGACCTTTCTGCATACTTCGGACAGAAGTCTCAACAAGATTATCGCAGAAAATGCATATCTCAGCTTGAAACCCCACGAAAACCAAGATATGTACTGTTCTGCATATCGAACGCACTGTGGAGTGGCGAAAACACCAGATAACGTGTTTCTCGCACTAACTAGCTCGAAAAGAGCGATATCGATGATTCAGCATCCTTCGGACAGAAGTCTCACCAAGATTATCGCAGAAAATGCATATCTCTGCTTGAAACCCCACGAAAACCAAGATATCTACTGTTCTGCATATCCATCGAACTGTGGAGTGGTGAAAACACCACAAAACGTGTTTCTAGCATTAAATAGCTCGAAAAGGGCGCTCTCGACCTTTCTGCATACTTCGGACAGAAGTCTCAACAAGATTATCGCAGAAAATGCATATCTCAGCTTGAAACCCCACGAAAACCAAGATATGTACTGTTCTGCATTTCAAACGCACTGTGGAGTGGTGAAAACACCAGATAACGTGTTTCTCGCACTAACTAGCTCGAAACGAGCGATCTCGATGATTCTGCATACTTCGGCCAGAAGTCTCAACAAGATTATCGCAGAAAATGCATATCTCAGCTTGAAACCCCACGAAAATCAAGATATGTACTGTTCTGCATATCAAACGCACTGTGGAGTGGTGAAAACACCAGCTAACGTGTTTCTCGCACTAACTAGCTCGAAAAGAGCGATCTCGATGATTCAGCATACTTCGGACAAAAGTCTCACCAAGATTATCGCAGAAAATGCATATCTCAGCTTGAAACCTCACGAAAACCGAGTTATCTCCGGTTCTGCACATCAAACGTACCGTGGTGTGGTGAAAACCCCAGAAAACGTGTTTCTAGCAGTAAATAGCTCGAAAAGAGCGCTCTCGACCTTTCTACATACTTCGGACAGAAGTCTCAACAAGATTATCGCAGAAAATGCATATCTCAGCTTGAAACCCCACGAAAACCAAGATATGTACTGTTCTGCATATCGAACGCACTGTGGAGTGGCGAAAACACCAGATAACGTGTTTCTCGCACTAACTAGCTCGAAAAGAGCGATATCGATGATTCAGCATCCTTCGGACAGAAGTCTCACCAAGATTATCGCAGAAAATGCATATCTCAGCTTGAAACCCCACGAAAACCAAGATATCTACTGTTCTGCATATCCAACGCACTGTGGAGTGGTGTAAACACCAGATAACGTGTTTCTCGCATTAAATAGCTCGAAACGAGCGATCTCGATGCTTCTGCATACTTCGGACAGAAGTCTCACCAAAATTATCGAAAAAAATGCATATCTCAGCTTGAAACCCCACGAAAACCAAGATATCGCTGGTTCTGCATATCAAACGCACTGTGGAGTGGTGAAAACACCGCATAATGTTTTTCTCGCAATAACTAGCTCGAAACGAGCGATCTCGATGCTTCTGCATCCTTCTAACAGAAGTCTCACCAAGATTATCGCAGAAAATGCATATCTCAGCTTGAAACCCCACAATTACCGAGATATCGCCGGTTCTGCATATCAAACGCACTGTGGAGTGGTGAAAACACCAGATAACGTGTTTCTCGCATTAAATAGCTCGAAAAGAGCGTTCTCGAAGATCCTGCATACTTCTGACAGAAGTCTCACCAAGGTTATCGTAGAAAATGCATATCTCAGCTTGAAACCTGACGAAAACCGAGTTATCTCCGGTTCTGCACATCAAACGTACCGTGGAGTGGGGAAAACACCAGAAAACGTGTTTCGCGCATTAAGTAGCTCGAAAAGAGCGTTCTCGAAGATTCTGCATACTTCTGACTGATGTCTCACCAATATTATCGCAGAAAATGCATTTCTCAGCTTGAAACCCCACGAAAGCCAAGATATCGCTGGTTCTGCATATCAAACGCACTGTGGAGTGGTGAAAACACCAGATAACGTGTTTCTCGCATTAAGTAGCTCGAAACGAGCGTTCTCGATGATTCTGCATACGTCTCATAGATGAAACACCAAGATTATCGCAGAAAATGCATATATCAGCTGGAAACCCCATGAAAACCAAGTTATCGGCGGATCTACATATCAAACGCACTGTGGAGTGGTCAAAACACCAGAAAACTTGTTTTTTCGCATTAAATAGCTCGAAAAGAGCGATCTAGATGATTCTGGATACTTCTGACTGAAGTCTCACCAATATTATCGCAGAAAATGCAGATATCAGCTCGAAACCTCACGAAAATCAAGATGTTGCTGGTTCTGCATATCAAACGCACTGTGGAGTGGTGAAAACAACCAGAGAACGTGTTTCTCGCATTAAATAGCTCGAACAGAGCGATCTCGATGATTCTGCATACTTCGGACAGAAGTCTCACCAAGATTATCGTAAAAAAAACATATCTCAGCTTGAAACCCCACGAAAACCAAGATATCGCTGGTACTGCATATCAAACGCACTGTGGAGTGGTGAAAACACCAGATAACGTGTTTCTCGCATTAAATAGCTCGAAAAGAGCGTTCTCGAAGATCCTGCATACTTGTGACAGAAGTCTCTCCAAGATTATCGTAGAAAATGCATATCTCAGCTTGAAACCCGACGAAAACCGAGTTATCTCCGGTTCTGCACACCAAACGTACCGTGGAGTGGTGAAAACACCAGAAAACGTGTTTCGCGCATTAAGTAGCTCGCAAAGAGCGTTCTCGAAGATTCTGCATACTTCTTGCAGAAGTCTCACCAGGGTTATCGAAGAAAATGCATATCTCAGCTTGAAATCCGACCGAAACCAAGATATCTCCGGTTCTGCATGTCAAACGTACTGTGATGTGGTGAAAACAACAGAAAACGTGTTTCGTGCATTAAGTAGCTCGAAAAGAGCGATCAAGATGATTCTGCATACTTCTGACAAAAGACCCACCAAGATTATCGCAGAAAATGCATATCTCAGTTGGAAACACCACGAAAATCAAGATATCGCCTGTTCTGCAGATCAAACGCACTGTGGAGTGGTGAAAACAACCAGAGAACGTGTTTCTCGCATTAAATAGCTCGAAAAGAGCGATCTCGATGATTCAGCATACTTCGGACAGAAGTCTCACCAAGATTATCGTAAAAATTGCATATCTCAGCTTGAAACCCCATGAAAACCAAGATATCGCTGGTACTGCATATCAAACGCAGTGTGGAGTGGTCAATACACCAGATAACGTGTTTCTCGCATTAAATAGCTCGAAACGAACGATCTAGATTATTCTGCATACTTCTGACAGAAGTCTCACCAAGATTATCGTAGAAAATGCATATCTCAGCTTGAAACCCGACGAAAACCGTGTTATCTCCGGTTCTGCACACCAAACGTACCTTGGACTGGTGAAAACACCAGAAAACGTGTTTCGGGCATTAAGTAGCTCGAAAAGAGCGTTCTCGAAGATTCTGCGTACTTCTGACAGAAGTCTTACCAGGGTTATCGTAGAAAATGCATATCTCAGCCTAAAACCCGACCGAAACCAAGATATCTCCGGTTCTGCATTTCAAACGTACTGTGGAGTGGTGAAAACACCAGAAAACCTGTTTCGTGCATTAAGTAGCTCGAAAAGAGCGATCAAGATGATTCTGCATTCTTCTAACAGAAGTATCACCAAGATTATCGCAGAAAATGCATATCTCTGCTTGAAACCCCACGAAAACCAAGATATCTACTGTTCTGCATATCCAACGAACTGTCGAGTGGTGAAAACCCCAGAAAACGTGTTTCTAGCAGTAAATAGCTCGAAACGAGCGCTCTCGACCTTTCTGCATACTTCGGACAGAAGTCTCAACAAGATTATCGCAGAAAATGCATATCTCAGCTTGAAACCCCACGAAAACCAAGATATGTACTGTTCTGCATATCGACCGCACTGTGGAGTGGTGAAAACACCATATAACGTGTTTCTCGCACTAACTAGCTCGAAACGAGCGATCTCGATGATTCTGCACACTCCGGCCAGAAGTCTCAACAAGATTATCGCAGAAAATGCATATCTCAGCTTGAAACCCCACGAAAACCAAGATATGTACTGTTCTGCATATCAAACGCACTGTGGAGCGGTGAAAACACCAGATAACGTGTTCCTCGCACTAACTAGCTCGAAAAGGGCGATCTCGATGATTCAGCATACTTCGGACAGAAGACTCACAAAGATTATCGCAGAAAATGCATATCTCAGCTTGAAACCCCACGAAAACCAAGATATCGCCGGTTCTGCATTTCAAACGTACTGTGGAGTGGTGAAAACTCCAGAAAACGTGTTTCGTGCATTAAGTAGCTCGAAAAGAGCGATCTAGATGATTCTGCATACTTCTGACAAAAGACCCACCAAGATTATCGCACAAAATGCATATCTCAGCTGGAAACACCACGAAAATCAAGATATCGCATGTTCTGCATATCAAACGCACTGTGGGTTGGTGAAAACAACAGATATCGTGTTTCTCGCATTAAATACCTCGAAAAGTGCGATCTCGATGATTCTGCATACTTCTAACAGAAGTCTCACCAAGATTATCGCAGAAAATGCATATCTCATTTGGAAACACCACGAAAATCAAGATATCGCCTGTTCTGCATATCAAACGCACTGTGGAGTGGTGAAAACAACCAGAGAACGTGTTTCTCGCATTAAATTGCTCGAAAAGAGCGATCTCGATGATTCAGCATACTTCCGACAGAAGTCTCACCAAGAATATCGCAGGAAATGCATATCTCAGCTTGAAACCCCACGAAAACCAAGATATCTACTGTTCTGCATATCCAACGAACTGTGGAGTGGTGAAAACCCCACAAAGCGTGTTTCTAGCATTAAATAGCTCGAAAAGAGCGCTCTCGACCTTTCTGCATACTTCGGACAGAAGTCTCAACAAGATTATCGCAGAAAATGCATATCTCAGCTTGAAACCCCACGAAAACCAAGATATGTACTGTTCTGCACATCAAACGCACTGTGGAGTGGTGAAAACACCAGATAACGTGTTTCTCGCACTAACTAGCTCGAAACGAGCGATCTCGATGATTCTGCACACTTCGGCCAGAAGTCTCAACAAGATTATCGCAGAAAATGCATATCTCAGCTTGAAACCCCACGAAAACCAAGATATGTACTGTTCTGCATATCAAACGCACTGTGGAGCGGCGAAAACAACAGATAACGTGTTTCTCGCACTAACTAGCTCGAAAAGGGCGATCTCGATGATTCAGCATACTTCGGACAGAAGTCTCACAAAGATTATCGCAGAAAATGCATATCTCAGCTTGAAACCCCACGAAAACCAAGATATCGCCGGTTCTGCATATCAAACGTACTGTGGAGTGGTGAAAACTCCAGAAAACGTGTTTCGTGCATTAAGTAGCTCGAAAAGAGCGATCTAGATGATTCTGCATACTTCTGACAAAAGACCCACCAAGATTATCGCACAAAATGCATATCTCAGCTGGAAACACCACGAAAATCAAGATATCGCCTGTTCTGCATATCAAACGCACTGTGGGTTTGGGAAAACAACAGATATCGTGTTTCTCGCATTAAGTTGCTCGAAAACAGCGATCTCGATGATTCAGCATACTTCGGCCAGAAGTCTCAACAAGATTATCGCAGAAAATGCATATCTCAGCTTGAAACCCCCGAAAACCAAGATATCTCCGGTTCTGCATATCCAACGAACTGTGGAGTGGTGAAAACCCCAGAAAACGAGTTTCTCGCATTAAATAGCTCGAAAAGAGCGCTCTCGATGTTTCTGCATACTTCGGACAGATGTTTCACCAAGATTATCGTAGAAAATGCATATCTCAGCTTGAAACCCGACCGAAACGAAGATATCTCCGGTTCTGCATGTCAAACGTACTGTGGAGTGGTGAAAACTCCAGAAAACGTGTTTCGTGCATTAAGTAGCTCGAAAAGAGCGATCTAGATGATTCTGCACACTTCGGCCAGAAGTCTCAACAAGATTATCGCAGAAAATGCATATCTCAGCTTGAAACCCCACGAAAACCAAGACATCTCCGGTTCTGCATATCCAACGAACTGTGGAGTGGTGAAAACCCTAGAAAACGAGTTTCTCGCATTAAATAGCTCGAAAAGAGCGCTCTCGATGTTTCTGCATACTTCAGACAGATGTTTCACCAAGATTATCGTAGAAAATGCATATCTCAGCTTGAAACCCGACCGAAACCAAGATATCTCCGGTTCTGCATGTCAAACGTACTGTGGAGTGGTGAAAACTCCAGAAAACGTGTTTCGTGCATTAAGTAGCTCGAAAAGAGCGATCTAGATGATTCTGCACACTTCGGCCAGAAGTCTCAACAAGATTATCGCAGAAAATGCATATCTCAGCTTGAAACCCCACGAAAACCAAGATATCTCCGGTTCTGCATATCCAACGAACTGTGGAGTGGTGAAAACCCTAGAAAACGAGTTTCTCGCATTAAATAGCTCGAAAAGAGCGCTCTCGATGTTTCTGCATACTTCAGACAGATGTTTCACCAAGATTATCGTAGAAAATACATATCTCAGCTTGAAACCCGACCGAAACCAAGATATCTCCGGTTCTGCATGTCAAACGTACTGTGGAGTGGTGAAAACTCCAGAAAACGTGTTTCGTGCATTAAGTAGCTCGAAAAGAGCGATCTAGATGATTCTGCATACTTCGGCCAGAAGTCTCAACAAGATTATCGCAGAAAATGCATATCTCAGCTTGAAACCCCACGAAAATCAAGATATGTACTGTTCTGCATATCAAACGCACTGTGGAGTGGTGAAAACACCAGATAACGTGTTTCTCGCACTAACTAGCTCGAAAAGTGCGATCTCGATGATGCTGCATACTTCTAACAGAAGTCTCACCAAGATTATCGCAGAAAATGCATATCTCTGCTTGAATGCCCACGAAAACCAAGATATCTACTGTTCTGCATATCCAACGAACTGTGGAGTGGTGAAAACCCCACAAAACGTGTTTCTCGCACTAACTAGCTCGAAAAGAGCGATCTCGATGATTCTGCATACTTCTAACAGAAGTCTCACGAAGATTATCGCAGAAAATGCATATCTCAGCTTGAAACCACACGAAAACCAAGATGTCGCCGGTTTTGCATATCAAACGCACTGTGGAGTGGTGAAAACACCAGATAACGTGTTTCTCGCATTAAATAGCTCGAAACGAGCGATCTCGATGATTCTGCATACTTCTAACAGAAGTCTCACGAAGATTATCGCAGAAAATGCATATCTCAGCTTGAAACCACACGAAAACCAAGATGTCGCCGGTTCTGCATATCAAACGCACTGTGGAGTGGTGAAAACACCAGATAACGTGTTTCTCGCATTAAATAGCTCGAAAAGTGCGATCTCGATGATTCTGCATACTTCTAACAGAGGTCTCACGAAGATTATCGCAGAAAATGCATATCTCAGCTTGAAACCACACGAAAACCAAGATGTCGCCGGTTTTGCATATCAAACGCACTGTGGAGTGGTGAAAACACCAGATAACGTGTTTCTCGCATTAAATAGCTCGAAACGAGCGATCTCGATGATTCTGCATACTTCTAACAGAAGTCTCACCAAGATTATCGCAGAAAATGCATATCTCAGCTTGAAACCCCACAAATACCGAGATATCGCCGGTTCTGCATATCAAACGCACTGTGGAGTGGTGAAAACACCAGATAACGTGTTTCTCGCATTAAATAGCTCGAAAAGAGCGTTCTCGAAGATCCTGCATACTTCTGACAGAAGTCTCACCAAGATTATCGTAGAAAATGCATATCTCAGCTTGAAACCTGACGAAAACCGAGTTATCTCCGGTTCTGCACATCAAACGTACCGTGGAGTGGGGAAAACACCAGAAAACGTGTTTCGCGCATTAAGTAGCTCGATAAGAGCGTTCTCGAAGATTCTGCATACTTCTGACAGAAGTCTCACCAAGGTTATTGTAGAAAATGCATATCTCAGCTTGAAACCACACGAAAGCCAAGATATCGCTGGTTCTGCATATCAAACGCACTGTGGAGTGGTGAAAACACCAGATAACGTGTTTCTCGCATTAAGTAGCTCGAAACGAGCGTTCTCGATGATTCTGCATACGTCTCATAGATGAAACACCAAGATTATCGCAGAAAATGCATATATCAGCTGGAAACCCCATGAAAACCAAGTTATCGGCGGATCTACATATCAAACGCACTGTGGAGTGGTCAAAACACCAGAAAACTTGTTTTTTCGCATTAAATAGCTCGAAAAGAGCGATCTAGATGATTCTGGATACTTCTGACTGAAGTCTCACCAATATTATCGCAGAAAATGCATATCTCAGCTCGAAACCTCACGAAAATCAAGATGTTGCCGGTTCTGCATATCAAACGCACTGTGGAGTGGTGAAAACAACCAGAGAACGTGTTTCTCGCATTAAATAGCTCGAATAGAGCGATCTCGATGATTCTGCATACTTCGGACAGAAGTATCACCAAGATTATCGTAAAAAATGCATATCTCAGCTTGAAACCCCACGAAAACCAAGATATCGCTGGTACTGCATATCAAACGCACTGTGGAGTGGTGAAAACACCAGATAACGTGTTTCTCGCATTAAATAGCTCGAAAAGAGCGTTCTCGAAGATCCTGCATACTTGTGACAGAAGTCTCTCCAAGATTATCGTAGAAAATGCATATCTCAGCTTGAAACCCGACGAAAACCGAGTTATCTCCGGTTCTGCACACCAAACGTACCGTGGAGTGGTGAAAACACCAGAAAACGTGTTTCGCGCATTAAGTAGCTCGAAAAGAGCGTTCTCGAAGATTCTGCATTCTTCTGACAGAAGTCTCACCAACATTATCGTAGAAAATGCATATCTCAGCTGGAAACACCACGAAAATCAAGATATCGCCGGTTCTGCATATCAAACGCACTGTGGAGTGGTGAAAACACCAGATAACGTGTTTGTCGCATTAAATAGCACGAAAAGAGCGTTCTCGAAGATCCTGCATACTTCTGACAGAAGTCTCACCAAGATTATCGTAGAAAATGCATATCTCAGCTTGAAACCCGACGAAAACCGAGTTATCTCCGGTTCTGCACACCAAACGTACCTTGGAGTGGTGAAAACACCAGAAAACGTGTTTCGCGCATTAAGTAGCTCGCAAAGAGCGTTCTCGAAGATTCTGCATACTTCTTGCAGAAGTCTCACCAGGGTTATCGTAGAAAATGCATATCTCAGCTTGAAATCCGACCGAAACCAAGATATCTCCGGTTCTGCATGTCAAACGTACTGTGATGTGGTGAAAACAACAGAAAACGTGTTTCGTGCATTAAGTAGCTCGAAAAGAGCGATCAAGATGATTCTGCATACTTCTGACAAAACACCCACAAAGATTATCGCAAGAAATGCATATCTCAGTTGGAAACACCACGAAAATCAAGATATCGCCTGTTCTGCAGATCAAACGCACTGTGGAGTGGTGAAAACAACCAGAGAACGTGTTTCTCGCATTAAATAGCTCGAAAAGAGCGATATCGATGATTCAGCATACTTCGGACAGAAGTCTCACCAAGATTATCGTAAAAAATGCATATCTCAGCTTGAAACCCCATGAAAACCAAAATATCGCTGGTACTGCATATCAAACGCAGTGTGGAGTGGTCAATACACCAGATAACGTGTTTCTCGCATTAAATAGCTCGAAACGAACGATCTAGATTATTCTGCATACTTCTGACAGAAGTCTCACCAAGATTATCGTAGAAAATGCATATCTCAGCTTGAAACCCGACGAAAACCGAGTTATCTCCGGTTCTGCACACCAAACGTACCTTGGACTGGTGAAAACACCAGAAAACGTGTTTCGCGCATTAAGTAGCACGAAAAGAGCGTTCTCGAAGATTCTGCATACTTCTGACAGAAGTCTCACCAGGGTTATCGTAGAAAATGCATATCTCAGCCTAAAACCCGACCGAAACCAAGATATCTCCGGTTCTGCATTTCAAACGTACTGTGGAGTGGTGAAAACACCAGAAAACCTGTTTCGTGCATTAAGTAGCTCGAAAAGAGCGATCAAGATGATTCTGCATTCTTCTGACAAAAGACACACCAAGATTATCGCAGAAAATGCATATCTCAGCTTGAAACCCCACGAAAACCAAGATATGTACTGTTCTGCATATCAAACGCACTGTGGAGTGTTGAAAACACCAGATAACGTGTTTCTCGCACTAACTAGCTCGAAACGAGCGATCAAGATGATTCTGCATTCTTCTGACAAAAGACCCACCAAGATTATCGCAGAAAATGCATATCTCAGCTGGTAACACCACGAAAACCAAGATATCGCCGGTTCTGCATATCAGACGCACTGTGGAGTGCTGAAAACACCAGAAAACGTGTTTCTCGCATTAACTAGCTCGAAAAGAGCGTTCTCGATTATTCTGCATACTTCTCAAAGATGAAACACCAAGATTATCGCAGAAAATGCATATTTCAGCTGGAAACCCCACGAAAACCAAGTTATCGGCGGCTCTACATATCAAACGCACAGTGGAGTGGTCAAAACACCAGATAACGTGTTTCTCGCATTAAGTAGCTCGAATAGAGCGTTCTCGAACATTCTGCATACTTCTGACAGAGGTCTCACCAATACTATCGTAGAAAATGCATATCTCAGCTTGAAACTCGACCGAAACCAAGATATCTCCGGTTCTGCATGTCAAACGTACACTGGAGTGGTGAATACACCAGAAAACGTGTTTCTCGCATTAAATAGCTCGAAAAGAGCGATCTAGATGGTTCTGCATACTTCTGACAGAAGACTCACCAAGATTATCGCAGAAAATGCATATCTCAGCTGGAAACACCACGAAAATCAAGATATTGCTGGTTCTGCATATCAAACGCAGTGTGGAGTGGTCAATACACCAGATAACGTGTTTCTCGCATTAAATAGCTCGAAACGAACGATCTAGATTATTCTGCATACTTCTGACTGAAGTCTCACCAAGAGTATCGCAGAAAATGCATATCTCAGCTGGAAACCCTACGAAAACCAAGATATCGCCGGTTCTCCATAACAGACGCACTGTGGAGTGGTGAAAACACCAGAAAACGTGTTTCTCGCATTAACTAGCTCGAAAAGAGCGTTCTCGATGATTCTGCATACTTCTCATAGATGAAACACCAAGATTATCGCAGAAAATGCATATTTCAGCTGGAAACCCCACGAAAACCAAGTTATCGGCGGCTCTACATATCAAAGGCACTGTGGAGTGGTCAAAACACCAGATAACGTGTTTCTCGCATTAAATAACTCGAAAATAGCGATATCGATGATTATGCATACTTCTGACTGAAGTCTCACCAATATTATCGCAGAAAATGCATATCTCAGCTCGAAACCTCACGAAAATCAAGATGTTGCCGGTTCTGCATATCAAACGCACTGTGGAGTGGTGAAAACAACCAGAGAACGTGTTTCTCGCATTAAATAGCTCGAATAGAGCGATCTCGATGATTCTGCATACTTCGGACAGAAGTCTCACCAAGATTATCGTAAAAAATGCATATCTCAGCTTGAAACCCCACGAAAACCAAGATATCGCTGGTACTGCATATCAAACGCACTGTGGAGTGGTGAAAACACCAGATAACGTGTTTCTCGCATTAAATAGCTCGAAAAGAGCGTTCTCGAAGATCCTGCATACTTGTGACAGAAGTCTCTCCAAGATTATCGTAGAAAATGCATATCTCAGCTTGAAACCCGACGAAAACCGAGTTATCTCCGGTTCTGCACACCAAACGTACCGTGGAGTGGTGAAAACACCAGAAAACGTGTTTCGCGCATTAAGTAGCTCGAAAAGAGCGTTCTCGAAGATTCTGCATACTTCTTGCAGAAGTCTCACCAGGGTTATCGTAGAAAATGCATATCTCAGCTTGAAATCCGACCGAAACCAAGATATCTCCGGTTCTGCATGTCAAACGTACTGTGATGTGGTGAAAACAACAGAAAACGTGTTTCGTGCATTAAGTAGCTCGAAAAGAGCGATCAAGATGATTCTGCATACTTCTGACAAAACACCCACAAAGATTATCGCAAGAAATGCATATCTCAGTTGGAAACACCACGAAAATCAAGATATCGCCTGTTCTGCAGATCAAACGCACTGTGGAGTGGTGAAAACAACCAGAGAACGTGTTTCTCGCATTAAATAGCTCGAAAAGAGCGATATCGATGATTCAGCATACTTCGGACAGAAGTCTCACCAAGATTATCGTAAAAAATGCATATCTCAGCTTGAAACCCCATGAAAACCAAGATATCGCTGGTACTGCATATCAAACGCAGTGTGGAGTGGTCAATACACCAGATAACGTGTTTCTCGCATTAAATAGCTCGAAACGAACGATCTAGATTATTCTGCATACTTCTGACAGAAGTCTCACCAAGATTATCGTAGAAAATGCATATCTCAGCTTGAAACCCGACGAAAACCGAGTTATCTCCGGTTCTGCACATCAAACGTACCGTGGAGTGGTGAAAACACCAGAAAACGTGTTTCGCGCATTAAGAAGCTCGAAAAGAGCGTTCTCGAAGATTCTGCATACTTCTGACAGAAGTCTCACCAGGGTTATCGTAGAAAATGCATATCTCAGCTTGAAACCCGACCGAAACCAAGATATCTCCGGTTCTGCATGTCAAACGTACTGTGGAGTGGTGAAAACACCAGAAAACGTGTTTCGTGCATTAAGTAGCTCGAAAAGAGCGATCTAGATAATTCAGCATACTTCGGACAAATGTTTCACCAAGATTATCGTGGAAAATGCATATCTCAGCTTGAAACCCGACCGAAACCAAGATATCTCCGGTTCTGCATGTCAAACGTACTGTGGAGTGGTGAAAACACAAGAAAACGTGTTTCGTGCATTAAGTAGCTCGAAAAGAGCGATCTAGATGATTCTGCATACTTCTGACAAAAGACCCACCAAGATTAGCGCAGAAAATGCATATCTCAGCTGGAAACACCACGAAAATCAAGATATCACCTGTTCTGCACATCAAACGCACTGTGGAGTGGTGAAAACAACCAGAGAACGTGTTTCTCGCATTAAATAGCTCGAAAAGAGCGATCCCGATGCTTCAGCATACTTCGGACAGAAGTCTCACCAAGATTATCGCAGGAAATGCATATCTCAGCTTGAAACCCCACGAAAGCCAAGATACGGCTGGTTCTGCATATCAAACGCACTGTGGAGTGGTGAAAACACCAGCTATCGTGTTTCTCACATTAAATAGCTCGAACCGAGCGATATCGATGTATCTGCATACTTCAGACAGAAGTCTCACCAAAATTATCGTAAAAAATGCATATCCCAGCTTGAAACCCCACGAAAACCAAGATATCGCCGGTTCTGCATATCAAACGCACTGTGGAGTGGTGAAAACACCAGATAACGTGTTTCTCGCATTAAATAGCTCGAAACGAGCGATCTCGATAATTCTGCATACTTCGGTCAGAAGTCTCAACAAGATTATCGCAGAAAATGCATATCTCAGCTTGAAACCCCACGAAAACCGAGATATCTACTGTTCTGCATATCAAACGCACTGTGGAGTGGTGAAAACACCAGATAACGTGTTTCTCGCACTAACTAGCTCGAAAAGAGCGATCTCGATGATTCAGCATACTTCTGACAGAAGTCTCACCAAGATTATCGTAGAAAATGCATATCTCAGCTTGAAACCCGACGAAAACCGATATATCTCCGGTTCTGCACATCAAACGTACCGTGAAGTGGTGAAAACACCAGATAACGTGTTTCTCGCATTAAATAGCTCGAAACGTGCGATCTCGATGATTCTGCATACTCCGGACGGAAGTCTCAACAAGATTATCGCAGAAAATGCATATCTCAGCTTGAAACCCCACGAAAACCAAGATATCGCGGGTTCTGCATATCAAACGCACTGTGGAGTGGTGAAAACACCAGATAACGTGTTTCTCGCATTAAATCTCTCGAGACGAGCGATCTCGATGATTCTGCATACTTCGGACAGAAGTTTCACCAAAATTATCGTAAAAAATGCATATCCCAGCTTGAAACCCCACGAAAACAAAGATATCGCCGGTTCTGCATATCAAACGCACTGTGGAGTGGTGAAAACACCAGAAAACGTGTTTCGCGCATTAAGTAGCTCGAGACGAGCGATCTCGATGATTCTGCATACTTCGGAGAGAAGTCTCAACAAGATTATCGCAGAAAATGCATATCTCAGCTTGAAACCCCACGAAAACCAAGATATCTACTGTTCTGCATATCAAACGCTCTGTGGCGTGGTGAAAACACCAGATAACGTGTTTCTCGCACTAACTAGATCGAAAAGAGCGATCTCGATGATTCAGCATACTTCGGACAGAAGTCTCACCAAGATTATCGCAGAAAATGCATATCTCAGCTTGAAACCCCACGAAATCCAAGATATCGCCGGTTCTGCATATCATACGCACTGTGGAGTGGTGAAAACACCAGATAAATAGTTTCTCGCATTAAATAGGTCGAAAAGCGGGATCTCGATGATTCTGCATACTTCGGACAGAGGTCTCACCAAGATTATCGCAGAAAATGCATATCTCAGTTTGAACCCCGACGAAATCCAAGATGTCGCTGGTTCTGCATATCAAACGCACTGTGGAGTTGTGAAAACACCAGATAACGTGTTTCTCGCATTAAATAGGTCGAAAAGAGGGATCTCGATGATTCTGCATACTTCGGACAGAGGTCTCACCAAGATTATCGCAGAAAATGCATATCTCAGCTTGAAACCCCACGAAAACCAAACATCGCCGGTTCTGCATATCAAACCAACTGTGGAGTGGTGAAAACACCAGATAACGTGGTTCTCGCATTAAATAGCTCGAAAAGAGCGATATCGATGATTCCGCATACTTCGGACAGAGGTCTCACCAAGAT
Organism: Anthophora plumipes; assembly: GCA_951804975.1. Taxonomy (NCBI): domain Eukaryota; kingdom Metazoa; phylum Arthropoda; class Insecta; order Hymenoptera; family Apidae; genus Anthophora; species Anthophora plumipes. The sequence goes on from CATORF010000732.1 coordinate 51,569, forward strand.
TATCGCAGAAAATGCATATCTCAGCTTGAAACCCCACGAAAACCAAGATATCTCTGGTTCTGCACATCCAGCGAACTGTGGTGTGGCGAAAACCCCAGAAAACTAGTTTCTCGCATTAAATAGCTCGAAAAGAGCGATCTGGATGATCCTGCATACTTCGGACATATGTCTCACCAAGATTATCGCAGAAATTGCATATCTCAGCATGAAACCCGACGAAAACCAAAATATCTCCGGTTCTGCATATCCAACGCACTGTGGAGTGGTGCAAACACCAGATAACGTGTTTCTCGCATTAAAGAGCTCGAAACGAGCGATCTCGATGATTCTGCATACTTCGGACAGAAGTCTCACCAAGATTATCGTAAAAAATGCATATCTCAGCTGGAAACCCCATGAAAACCAAGATATCGCTGGTTCTGCATATCAAACGCACTGTGGAGTTGTGAAAACACCAGATAACGTGTTTTTCCCGCATTAAATAGGTCGAAAAGAGGGATCTCGATGATTCTGCATACTTCGGACAGAGGTCTCACCAAGATTATCGCAGAAAATGCATATCTCAGCTTGAAACCCCACGAAAACCAAGATATCTCCGGGTCTGCACATCCAACGAACTGTGGTGTGGTGAAAACCCCAGAAAACGTGTTTCTCGCATTAAATAGCTCGAAAAGAGCGCTCTTGATGTTTCTGCATACTTCGGACAATGTTTCACCATAATTATCGTAGAAAATGCATATCTCAGCTTGAAACCCGACGAAAACCAAACATCGCCGGTTCTGCATATCAAACCAACTGTGGAGTGGTGAAAACACCAGACAACGTGTTTCTCGCATTAAATACATCGAAAAGTGCGATCTCGATGATTCTGCATACTTCGGACAGAAGTCTCACCAAGATTATCGTAGAAAATGCATATCTCAGCTTGAAACCCCACGAAAGCCAAGATATCGCTGGTTCTGCATATCAAACGCACTGTGGAGTGGTGAAAACACCAGACAAGGTTTTTCTCGCATTAAATAGCTCGAATAGAGCGGTCTCGATGATTAAGCATACTTCGGACAGAAGTCTCACCAAGATTATCGTAAAAAATGCATATCTCAGCTTGAAACCAGACGAAAACCAAACATCGCCGGTTCTGCATATCAAACCAACTGTGGAGTGGTGAAAACTCCAGACAACGTGTTTCTCGCATTAAATAGCTCGAATAGAGCGATCTCGATGATTAAGCATACTTCGGAAAGAAGTCTCACCAAGATTATCGCAGAAATTGCATATCTCAGCTTGAAACCCCACGAAAACCAAGATATCGCCGGTTCTGCATATCAAACGCACTGTGGAGTGGTGAAAACACCAGATAACGTGTTTCTCGCATTAAATCTCTCGAGACGAGCGATCTCGATGATTCTGCATACTTCGGACAGAAGTTTCACCAAAATTATCGTAAAAAATGCATATCCCAGCTTGAAACCCCACGAAAACAAAGATATCGCCGGTTCTGCATATCAAACGCACTGTGGAGTGGTGAAAACACCAGAAAACGTGTTTCGCGCATTAAGTAGCTCGAGACGAGCGATCTCGATGATTCTGCATACTTCGGAGAGAAGTCTCAACAAGATTAACGCAGAAAATGCATATCTCAGCTTGAAACCCCACGAAAACCAAGATATCTACTGTTCTGCATATCAAACGCTCTGTGGCGTGGTGAAAACACCAGATAACGTGTTTCTCGCACTAACTAGATCGAAAAGAGCGATCTCGATGATTCAGCATACTTCGGACAGAAGTCTCACCAAGATTATCGCAGAAAATGCATATCTCAGCTTGAAACCCCACGAAATCCAAGATATCGCCGGTTCTGCATATCATACGCACTGTGGAGTGGTGAAAACACCAGATAACGTGTTTCTCGCATTGAATAGCTCGAAACGAGCGATCTCGATAACTAAGCATACTTCGGACAGAAGTCTCACCAAAATTACCGTAAAAAATGCATATCTCAGCTTGAAACCCCACGAAAACCAAGATATCGCTGTGTTCTGCATATCAAACGCACTGTGGAGTGGTGAAAACCCCAGAAAACGTGTTTCTCGCATTAAATAGCTCGAGTAGAGCGATCTCGATGATTCTTCATACTTCGGACAGAAGTCTCACCAATATTATCGCAGAATATGCATATCTCAGCTTGAAACCTCACGAAAACCAAGTTATCTCCGGTTCTGCACATCAAACGTACTGTGAAGTGGTGAAAACACCAGATAAATAGTTTCTCGCATTAAATAGGTCGAAAAGCGGGATCTCGATGATTCTGCATACTTCGGACAGAGGTCTCACCAAGATTATCGCAGAAAATGCATATCTCAGTTTGAACCCCGACGAAATCCAAGATGTCGCTGGTTCTGCATATCAAACGCACTGTGGAGTTGTGAAAACACCAGATAACGTGTTTCTCGCATTAAATAGGTCGAAAAGAGGGATCTCGATGATTCTGCATACTTCGGACAGAGGTCCCACCAAGATTATAGCAGATAATGCATATCTCAGCTTGAAACCCGACGAAAACCGAGTTATCTCCGGTTCTGCACATCAAACGTACCGTAGAGTGGTGAAAACACCAGAAAACGTATTTCGCGCATTAAGTAGCTCGAAAAGAGCGTTCTCGAGGATTCTGCATACTTCTGACAGAAGTCTCACCAGGATTATCGTAGAAAATGCATATCTCAGCTTGAAACCCGACCAAAACCAAGATATCTCCGGTTCTGCATGTCAAACGTACTGTGGAGTGGTGAAAACACCAGAAAACGTGTTTCGTGCATTAAGTAGCTCGAAAAGAGCGATCTAGATGATTCTGCATACTTCTGACTGAAGTCTCACCAATATTATCGCAGAAAATGCATATCTCAGCTTGAAACCTCACGAAAATCAAGATGTTGCCGGTTCTGCATATCAAACGCACTGTGGAGTGGTGAAAACAACCAGAGAACATGTTTCTCGCATTAAATAGCTCGAATGGTGCGATCTCGATGATTCTGATTACTTCGGACAGAAGTCTCACCAAGATTATCGTATAAAATGCATATCTCAGCTTGAAACCCCACGAAAACCAAGTTATCGCTGGTACTGCATATCAAACGCACTGTGGAGTGGTGAAAACACCAGACAAGGTTTTTCTCGCATTAAATAGCTCGAATAGAGCGGTCTCGATGATTAAGCATACTTCGGACAGAAGTCTCACCAAGATTATCGTAGAAAATGCATATCTCAGCTTGAAACCCCACGAAAGCCAAGATATCGCTGGTTCTGCATATCAAACGCACTGTGGAGTGGTGAAAACACCAGACAAGGTTTTTCTCGCATTAAATAGCTCGAATAGAGCGGTCTCGATGATTAAGCATACTTCGGACAGAAGTCTCACCAAGATTATCGTAAAAAATGCATATCTCAGCTTGAAACCAGACGAAAACCAAACATCGCCGGTTCTGCATATCAAACCAACTGTGGAGTGGTGAAAACTCCAGACAACGTGTTTCTCGCATTAAATAGCTCGAATAGAGCGATCTCGATGATTAAGCATACTTCGGAAAGAAGTCTCACCAAGATTATCGCAGAAATTGCATATCTCAGCTTGAAACCCCACGAAAACCAAGATATCGCCGGTTCTGCATATCAAACGCACTGTGGAGTGGTGAAAACACCAGATAACGTGTTTCTCGCATTAAATCTCTCGAGACGAGCGATCTCGATGATTCTGCATACTTCGGACAGAAGTTTCACCAAAATTATCGTAAAAAATGCATATCCCAGCTTGAAACCCCACGAAAACAAAGATATCGCCGGTTCTGCATATCAAACGCACTGTGGAGTGGTGAAAACACCAGAAAACGTGTTTCGCGCATTAAGTAGCTCGAGACGAGCGATCTCGATGATTCTGCATACTTCGGAGAGAAGTCTCAACAAGATTAACGCAGAAAATGCATATCTCAGCTTGAAACCCCACGAAAACCAAGATATCTACTGTTCTGCATATCAAACGCTCTGTGGCGTGGTGAAAACACCAGATAACGTGTTTCTCGCACTAACTAGATCGAAAAGAGCGATCTCGATGATTCAGCATACTTCGGACAGAAGTCTCACCAAGATTATCGCAGAAAATGCATATCTCAGCTTGAAACCCCACGAAATCCAAGATATCGCCGGTTCTGCATATCATACGCACTGTGGAGTGGTGAAAACACCAGATAACGTGTTTCTCGCATTGAATAGCTCGAAACGAGCGATCTCGATAATTAAGCATACTTCGGACAGAAGTCTCACCAAAATTACCGTAAAAAATGCATATCTCAGCTTGAAACCCCACGAAAACCAAGATATCGCTGTGTTCTGCATATCAAACGCACTGTGGAGTGGTGAAAACCCCAGAAAACGTGTTTCTCGCATTAAATAGCTCGAGTAGAGCGATCTCGATGATTCTTCATACTTCGGACAGAAGTCTCACCAATATTATCGCAGAATATGCATATCTCAGCTTGAAACCTCACGAAAACCAAGTTATCTCCGGTTCTGCACATCAAACGTACTGTGAAGTGGTGAAAACACCAGATAAATAGTTTCTCGCATTAAATAGGTCGAAAAGCGGGATCTCGATGATTCTGCATACTTCGGACAGAGGTCTCACCAAGATTATCGCAGAAAATGCATATCTCAGTTTGAACCCCGACGAAATCCAAGATGTCGCTGGTTCTGCATATCAAACGCACTGTGGAGTTGTGAAAACACCAGATAACGTGTTTCTCGCATTAAATAGGTCGAAAAGAGGGATCTCGATGATTCTGCATACTTCGGACAGAGGTCCCACCAAGATTATAGCAGATAATGCATATCTCAGCTTGAAACCCGACGAAAACCGAGTTATCTCCGGTTCTGCACATCAAACGTACCGTAGAGTGGTGAAAACACCAGAAAACGTATTTCGCGCATTAAGTAGCTCGAAAAGAGCGTTCTCGAGGATTCTGCATACTTCTGACAGAAGTCTCACCAGGATTATCGTAGAAAATGCATATCTCAGCTTGAAACCCGACCAAAACCAAGATATCTCCGGTTCTGCATGTCAAACGTACTGTGGAGTGGTGAAAACACCAGAAAACGTGTTTCGTGCATTAAGTAGCTCGAAAAGAGCGATCTAGATGATTCTGCATACTTCTGACTGAAGTCTCACCAATATTATCGCAGAAAATGCATATCTCAGCTTGAAACCTCACGAAAATCAAGATGTTGCCGGTTCTGCATATCAAACGCACTGTGGAGTGGTGAAAACAACCAGAGAACATGTTTCTCGCATTAAATAGCTCGAATGGTGCGATCTCGATGATTCTGATTACTTCGGACAGAAGTCTCACCAAGATTATCGTATAAAATGCATATCTCAGCTTGAAACCCCACGAAAACCAAGATATCGCTGGTACTGCATATCAAACGCACTGTGGAGTGGTGAAAACACCAGACAAGGTTTTTCTCGCATTAAATAGCTCGAATAGAGCGGTCTCGATGATTAAGCATACTTCGGACAGAAGTCTCACCAAGATTATCGTAAAAAATGCATATCTCAGCTTGAAACCAGACGAAAACCAAACATCGCCGGTTCTGCATATCAAACCAACTGTGGAGTGGTGAAAACACCAGACAACGTGTTTCTCGCATTAAATAGCTCGAATAGAGCGATCTCGATGATTAAGCATACTTCGGAAAGAAGTCTCACCAAGATTATCGCAGAAATTGCATATCTCAGCTTGAAACCCCACGAAAACCAAACATCGCCGGTTCTGCATATCAAACCAACTGTGGAGTGGTGAAAACCACAGAAAACGTGTTTCTCGCATTAAATAGCTCGAAAAGTACGATCTCGATGACTCTGCATACTTCGGACAGAAGTCTCACCAAGATTATCGCAGAAAATGCATATCTGAGCTTGAAACCCCACGAAAACCAGGATATCTCCGGTTCTGCATATCAAACGCACTATGGAGTGGTGAAAACACCAGATAACGTGTTTCTCGCATTAAATTGGTCGAAACGAGCGATCTCGATGATTAAGCGTACTTCGGACAGAAGTCTCATCAAGATTATCGTAAAAAATGCATATCTCAGCTTGAAACCCGACGAAAACCAAACATCGCCGGTTCTGCATATCAAACATACTGTGGAGTGGTGAAAACACCAGACAACGTGTTTCTCGCATTAAATAGCTCGAATAGAGCGATCTCGATGATTAAGCACACTTCGGAAAGAAGTCTCACCAAGATTATCGCAGAAATTGCATATCTCAGCTTGAAACCCCACGAAAACCAAACATCGCCGGTTCTGCATATCAAACCAACTGTGGAGTGGTGAAAACACCAGATAACGTGGTTCTCGCATTAAATAGCTCGAAAAGAGCGATATCGATGATTCCGCATACTTCGGACAGAGGTCTCACCAAGATTATCGCAGAAAATGCATATCTCAGCTTGAAACCCCACGAAAACCAAGATATCTCTGGTTCTGCACATCCAGCGAACTGTGGTGTGGCGAAAACCCCAGAAAACTAGTTTCTCGCATTAAATAGCTCGAAAAGAGCGATCTGGATGATCCTGCATACTTCGGACATATGTCTCACCAAGATTATCGCAGAAATTGCATATCTCAGCATGAAACCCGACGAAAACCAAAATATCTCCGGTTCTGCATATCCAACGCACTGTGGAGTGGTGCAAACACCAGATAACGTGTTTCTCGCATTAAAGAGCTCGAAACGAGCGATCTCGATGATTCTGCATACTTCGGACAGAAGTCTCACCAAGATTATCGTAAAAAATGCATATCTCAGCTTGAAACCAGACGAAAACCAAACATCGCCGGTTCTGCATATCAAACCAACTGTGGAGTGGTGAAAACACCAGACAACGTGTTTCTCGCATTAAATAGCTCGAATAGAGCGATCTCGATGATTAAGCATACTTCGGAAAGAAGTCTCACCAAGATTATCGCAGAAATTGCATATCTCAGCTTGAAACCCCACGAAAACCAAACATCGCCGGTTCTGCATATCAAACCAACTGTGGAGTGGTGAAAACCACAGAAAACGTGTTTCTCGCATTAAATAGCTCGAAAAGTACGATCTCGATGACTCTGCATACTTCGGACAGAAGTCTCACCAAGATTATCGCAGAAAATGCATATCTGAGCTTGAAACCCCACGAAAACCAGGATATCTCCGGTTCTGCATATCAAACGCACTATGGAGTGGTGAAAACACCAGATAACGTGTTTCTCGCATTAAATTGGTCGAAACGAGCGATCTCGATGATTAAGCGTACTTCGGACAGAAGTCTCATCAAGATTATCGTAAAAAATGCATATCTCAGCTTGAAACCCGACGAAAACCAAACATCGCCGGTTCTGCATATCAAACATACTGTGGAGTGGTGAAAACACCAGACAACGTGTTTCTCGCATTAAATAGCTCGAATAGAGCGATCTCGATGATTAAGCACACTTCGGAAAGAAGTCTCACCAAGATTATCGCAGAAATTGCATATCTCAGCTTGAAACCCCACGAAAACCAAACATCGCCGGTTCTGCATATCAAACCAACTGTGGAGTGGTGAAAACACCAGATAACGTGGTTCTCGCATTAAATAGCTCGAAAAGAGCGATATCGATGATTCCGCATACTTCGGACAGAGGTCTCACCAAGATTATCGCAGAAAATGCATATCTCAGCTTGAAACCCCACGAAAACCAAGATATCTCTGGTTCTGCACATCCAGCGAACTGTGGTGTGGCGAAAACCCCAGAAAACTAGTTTCTCGCATTAAATAGCTCGAAAAGAGCGATCTGGATGATCCTGCATACTTCGGACATATGTCTCACCAAGATTATCGCAGAAATTGCATATCTCAGCATGAAACCCGACGAAAACCAAAATATCTCCGGTTCTGCATATCCAACGCACTGTGGAGTGGTGCAAACACCAGATAACGTGTTTCTCGCATTAAAGAGCTCGAAACGAGCGATCTCGATGATTCTGCATACTTCGGACAGAAGTCTCACCAAGATTATCGTAAAAAATGCATATCTCAGCTGGAAACCCCATGAAAACCAAGATATCGCTGGTTCTGCATATCAAACGCACTGTGGAGTTGTGAAAACACCAGATAACGTGTTTTTCCCGCATTAAATAGGTCGAAAAGAGGGATCTCGATGATTCTGCATACTTCGGACAGAGGTCTCACCAAGATTATCGCAGAAAATGCATATCTCAGCTTGAAACCCCACGAAAACCAAGATATCTCCGGGTCTGCACATCCAACGAACTGTGGTGTGGTGAAAACCCCAGAAAACGTGTTTCTCGCATTAAATAGCTCGAAAAGAGCGCTCTTGATGTTTCTGCATACTTCGGACAATGTTTCACCATAATTATCGTAGAAAATGCATATCTCAGCTTGAAACCCGACGAAAACCAAACATCGCCGGTTCTGCATATCAAACCAACTGTGGAGTGGTGAAAACACCAGACAACGTGTTTCTCGCATTAAATACATCGAAAAGTGCGATCTCGATGATTCTGCATACTTCGGACAGAAGTCTCACCAAGATTATCGTAGAAAATGCATATCTCAGCTTGAAACCCCACGAAAGCCAAGATATCGCTGGTTCTGCATATCAAACGCACTGTGGAGTGGTGAAAACACCAGACAAGGTTTTTCTCGCATTAAATAGCTCGAATAGAGCGGTCTCGATGATTAAGCATACTTCGGACAGAAGTCTCACCAAGATTATCGTAAAAAATGCATATCTCAGCTTGAAACCAGACGAAAACCAAACATCGCCGGTTCTGCATATCAAACCAACTGTGGAGTGGTGAAAACTCCAGACAACGTGTTTCTCGCATTAAATAGCTCGAATAGAGCGATCTCGATGATTAAGCATACTTCGGAAAGAAGTCTCACCAAGATTATCGCAGAAATTGCATATCTCAGCTTGAAACCCCACGAAAACCAAGATATCGCCGGTTCTGCATATCAAACGCACTGTGGAGTGGTGAAAACACCAGATAACGTGTTTCTCGCATTAAATCTCTCGAGACGAGCGATCTCGATGATTCTGCATACTTCGGACAGAAGTTTCACCAAAATTATCGTAAAAAATGCATATCCCAGCTTGAAACCCCACGAAAACAAAGATATCGCCGGTTCTGCATATCAAACGCACTGTGGAGTGGTGAAAACACCAGAAAACGTGTTTCGCGCATTAAGTAGCTCGAGACGAGCGATCTCGATGATTCTGCATACTTCGGAGAGAAGTCTCAACAAGATTAACGCAGAAAATGCATATCTCAGCTTGAAACCCCACGAAAACCAAGATATCTACTGTTCTGCATATCAAACGCTCTGTGGCGTGGTGAAAACACCAGATAACGTGTTTCTCGCACTAACTAGATCGAAAAGAGCGATCTCGATGATTCAGCATACTTCGGACAGAAGTCTCACCAAGATTATCGCAGAAAATGCATATCTCAGCTTGAAACCCCACGAAATCCAAGATATCGCCGGTTCTGCATATCATACGCACTGTGGAGTGGTGAAAACACCAGATAACGTGTTTCTCGCATTGAATAGCTCGAAACGAGCGATCTCGATAATTAAGCATACTTCGGACAGAAGTCTCACCAAAATTACCGTAAAAAATGCATATCTCAGCTTGAAACCCCACGAAAACCAAGATATCGCTGTGTTCTGCATATCAAACGCACTGTGGAGTGGTGAAAACCCCAGAAAACGTGTTTCTCGCATTAAATAGCTCGAGTAGAGCGATCTCGATGATTCTTCATACTTCGGACAGAAGTCTCACCAATATTATCGCAGAATATGCATATCTCAGCTTGAAACCTCACGAAAACCAAGTTATCTCCGGTTCTGCACATCAAACGTACTGTGAAGTGGTGAAAACACCAGATAAATAGTTTCTCGCATTAAATAGGTCGAAAAGCGGGATCTCGATGATTCTGCATACTTCGGACAGAGGTCTCACCAAGATTATCGCAGAAAATGCATATCTCAGTTTGAACCCCGACGAAATCCAAGATGTCGCTGGTTCTGCATATCAAACGCACTGTGGAGTTGTGAAAACACCAGATAACGTGTTTCTCGCATTAAATAGGTCGAAAAGAGGGATCTCGATGATTCTGCATACTTCGGACAGAGGTCCCACCAAGATTATAGCAGATAATGCATATCTCAGCTTGAAACCCGACGAAAACCGAGTTATCTCCGGTTCTGCACATCAAACGTACCGTAGAGTGGTGAAAACACCAGAAAACGTATTTCGCGCATTAAGTAGCTCGAAAAGAGCGTTCTCGAGGATTCTGCATACTTCTGACAGAAGTCTCACCAGGATTATCGTAGAAAATGCATATCTCAGCTTGAAACCCGACCAAAACCAAGATATCTCCGGTTCTGCATGTCAAACGTACTGTGGAGTGGTGAAAACACCAGAAAACGTGTTTCGTGCATTAAGTAGCTCGAAAAGAGCGATCTAGATGATTCTGCATACTTCTGACTGAAGTCTCACCAATATTATCGCAGAAAATGCATATCTCAGCTTGAAACCTCACGAAAATCAAGATGTTGCCGGTTCTGCATATCAAACGCACTGTGGAGTGGTGAAAACAACCAGAGAACATGTTTCTCGCATTAAATAGCTCGAATGGTGCGATCTCGATGATTCTGATTACTTCGGACAGAAGTCTCACCAAGATTATCGTATAAAATGCATATCTCAGCTTGAAACCCCACGAAAACCAAGATATCGCTGGTACTGCATATCAAACGCACTGTGGAGTGGTGAAAACACCAGACAAGGTTTTTCTCGCATTAAATAGCTCGAATAGAGCGGTCTCGATGATTAAGCATACTTCGGACAGAAGTCTCACCAAGATTATCGTAAAAAATGCATATCTCAGCTTGAAACCAGACGAAAACCAAACATCGCCGGTTCTGCATATCAAACCAACTGTGGAGTGGTGAAAACACCAGACAACGTGTTTCTCGCATTAAATAGCTCGAATAGAGCGATCTCGATGATTAAGCATACTTCGGAAAGAAGTCTCACCAAGATTATCGCAGAAATTGCATATCTCAGCTTGAAACCCCACGAAAACCAAACATCGCCGGTTCTGCATATCAAACCAACTGTGGAGTGGTGAAAACCACAGAAAACGTGTTTCTCGCATTAAATAGCTCGAAAAGTACGATCTCGATGACTCTGCATACTTCGGACAGAAGTCTCACCAAGATTATCGCAGAAAATGCATATCTGAGCTTGAAACCCCACGAAAACCAGGATATCTCCGGTTCTGCATATCAAACGCACTATGGAGTGGTGAAAACACCAGATAACGTGTTTCTCGCATTAAATTGGTCGAAACGAGCGATCTCGATGATTAAGCGTACTTCGGACAGAAGTCTCATCAAGATTATCGTAAAAAATGCATATCTCAGCTTGAAACCCGACGAAAACCAAACATCGCCGGTTCTGCATATCAAACATACTGTGGAGTGGTGAAAACACCAGACAACGTGTTTCTCGCATTAAATAGCTCGAATAGAGCGATCTCGATGATTAAGCACACTTCGGAAAGAAGTCTCACCAAGATTATCGCAGAAATTGCATATCTCAGCTTGAAACCCCACGAAAACCAAACATCGCCGGTTCTGCATATCAAACCAACTGTGGAGTGGTGAAAACACCAGATAACGTGGTTCTCGCATTAAATAGCTCGAAAAGAGCGATATCGATGATTCCGCATACTTCGGACAGAGGTCTCACCAAGATTATCGCAGAAAATGCATATCTCAGCTTGAAACCCCACGAAAACCAAGATATCTCTGGTTCTGCACATCCAGCGAACTGTGGTGTGGCGAAAACCCCAGAAAACTAGTTTCTCGCATTAAATAGCTCGAAAAGAGCGATCTGGATGATCCTGCATACTTCGGACATATGTCTCACCAAGATTATCGCAGAAATTGCATATCTCAGCATGAAACCCGACGAAAACCAAAATATCTCCGGTTCTGCATATCCAACGCACTGTGGAGTGGTGCAAACACCAGATAACGTGTTTCTCGCATTAAAGAGCTCGAAACGAGCGATCTCGATGATTCTGCATACTTCGGACAGAAGTCTCACCAAGATTATCGTAAAAAATGCATATCTCAGCTTGAAACCCCATGAAAACCAAGATATCGCTGGTTCTGCATATCAAACGCACTGTGGAGTTGTGAAAACACCAGATAACGTGTTTTTCCCGCATTAAATAGGTCGAAAAGAGGGATCTCGATGATTCTGCATACTTCGGACAATGTTTCACCATAATTATCGTAGAAAATGCATATCTCAGCTTGAAACCCGACGAAAACCAAACATCGCCGGTTCTGCATATCAAACCAACTGTGGAGTGGTGAAAACACCAGACAACGTGTTTCTCGCATTAAATACATCGAAAAGTGCGATCTCGATGATTCTGCATACTTCGGACAGAAGTCTCATCAAGATTATCGTAAAAAATGCATATCTCAGCTTGAAACCCGACGAAAACCAAACATCGCCGGTTCTGCATATCAAACATACTGTGGAGTGGTGAAAACCCCAGAAAACGTGTTTCTCGCATTAAATAGCTCGAAAAGAGGGATCTCGATGATTCTGCATACTTCGGACAGAGGTCTCACCAAGATTATCGCAGAAAATGCATATCTCAGCTTGAAACCCCACGAAAACCAAGATATCTCCGGGTCTGCACATCCAACGAACTGTGGTGTGGTGAAAACCCCAGAAAACGTGTTTCTCGCATTAAATAGCTCGAAAAGAGCGCTCTTGATGTTTCTGCATACTTCGGACAATGTTTCACCATAATTATCGTAGAAAATGCATATCTCAGCTTGAAACCCGACGAAAACCAAACATCGCCGGTTCTGCATATCAAACCAACTGTGGAGTGGTGAAAACACCAGACAACGTGTTTCTCGCATTAAATACATCGAAAAGTGCGATCTCGATGATTCTGCATACTTCGGACAGAAGTCTCATCAAGATTATCGTAAAAAATGCATATCTCAGCTTGAAACCCTACGAAAACCCAGATATCGCTGGTTCTGCATATCAAACGCACTGTGGAGTTGTGAAAACACCAGATAACGTGTTTCTCGCATTAAGTGGGTCGAAAAGAGGGATCTCGATGATTCTGCATACTTCGGACAGAGGTCTCACCAAGATTATCGCAGAAAATGCATATCTCAGCTTGAAACCCGACGAAATCCAAGATGTCACCGGTTCTGCATATCAAACGCACTGTGGAGTTGTGAAAACACCAGATAACGTGTTTCTCGCATTAAATAGGTCGAAAAGAGGGATCTCGATGATTCTGCATACTTCGGACAGAAGTCTCACCAAGATTATCGCAGAAAATGCATATCTGAGCTTGAACCCCACGAAAACCAAGATATCGCTGGTTCTGCATATCAAACGCACTGTGGAGTGGTGAAAACACCAGATAACGTGTTTCTCGCATTAAATAGGTCGAAACGAGCGATCTCGATGATTGAGCATACTTCGGACAGAAGTCTCACCACGATTATCGCAGAAAATGCATTTCTCTACTAGAAACCCCACGAAAACCAAGCTATCTCCTGTTCTGCATGTCCAACAAACTGTGGAGTGGTGAAAACCCCAGAAAACGTGTTTCTCGCATTAAATAGCTTGAAAACTACGATCTCGATGACTCTGCATACTTCGGACAGAAGTCTCACCAAGATTATCGTAAAAAATGCATATCTCAGCTTGAAACCCCACGAAAACCAAGATATCGCCGGTTCTGCATATCATACGCACTGTGGAGTGGTGAAAACACCAGATAACGTGTTTCTCGCATTAAATAGGTCGAAACGAGCGATCTCGATGATTAAGCATACTTCGGACAGAAGTCTCAACAAGATTATCGTAAAAAATGCATATCTCAGCTTGAAACCCCACGAAAACCCAGATATCGCTGGTTCTGCATATCAAACGCACTGTGGCGTGCTGAAAACACCAGATAACGTGTTTCTCGCATTAAATAGGTCGAATAGAGCGATCTCGATGTTTCTGCATACTTCGGACAGAGGTCTCACCAAGATTATCGCAGAAAATGCATATCTCAGCTTGAAACCCCACGAAAACCAAGATATCTCTGGTTCTGCACATCCAGCGAACTGTGGTGTGGCGAAAACCCCAGAAAACTAGTTTCTCGCATTAAATAGCTCGAAAAGAGCGATCTGGATGATCCTGCATACTTCGGACAGAAGTCTCACCAAGATTATCGTAAAAAATGCATATATCTCAGCTTGAAACCCGACGAAAACCAAACATCGCCGGTTCTGCATATCAAACCAACTGTGGAGTGGTGAAAACACCAGACAACGTGTTTCTCGCATTAAATAGCTCGAATAGAGCGATCTCGATGATTAAGCATACTTCGGAAAGAAGTCTCACCAAGATTATCGCAGAAATTGCATATCTCAGCTTGAAACCCCACGAAAACCAAACATCGCCGGTTCTGCATATCAAACCAACTGTGGAGTGGTGAAAACCCCAGAAAACGTGTTTCTCGCATTAAATAGCTCGAAAAGAACGATCTCGATGACTCTGCATACTTCGGACAGAAGTCTCACCAAGATTATCGCAGAAAGTGCATATCTGAGCTTGAAACCCCACGAAAACCAAGATATCTCCTGTTCTGCATATCCAACGAACTGTGGAGTGGTGAAAACCCCAGAAAACGTGTTTCTCGCATTAAATAGCTCGAAAAGAACGGTCCTGATGTTTCTGCATACTTCGGACAGATGTTTCACCAAGATTATCGTAGTAAATGCATATCTCAGCTTGAAACCCGACGAAAACCAAACATCGCCGGTTCTGCATATCAAACCAACTGTGGTGTGGTGAAAACACCAGACAACGTGTTTCTCGCATTAAATAGGTCGAAACGAGCGATCTCGATGATTAACCATACTTCGGACAGAAGTCTCAACAAGATTATCGTAAAAAATGCATATCTCAGCTTGAAACCCCACGAAAACCCAGATATCGCTGGTTCTGCATATCAAACGCACTGTGGCGTGCTGAAAACACCAGATAACGTGTTTCTCGCATTAAATAGCTCGACAAGAGCGATATCGATGATTCCGCATACTTCGGACATATGTCTCACCAAGATTATCGCAGAAATTGCATATCTCAGCATGAAACCCGACGAACACCAAAATATCTCCGGTTCTGCATATCCAACGCACTGTGGAGTGGTGCAAACACCAGATAACGTGTTTCTCGCATTAAAGAGCTCGAAACGAGCGATCTCGATGATTCTGCATACTTCGGACAGAAGTCTCACCAAGATTATCGTAAAAAATGCATATATCTCAGCTTGAAACCCGACAAAAACCAAACATCGCCGGTTCTGCATATCAAACCAACTGTGGAGTGGTGAAAACACCAAACAACGTGTTTCTCGCATTAAATAGCTCGAATAGAGCGATCTCGATGATTAAGCATACTTCGGAAAGAAGTCTCACCAAGATTATCGCAGAAATTGCATATCTCAGCTTGAAACCCCACGAAAACCAAACATCGCCGGTTCTGCATATCAAACCAACTGTGGAGTGGTGAAAACCCCAGAAAACGTGTTTCTCGCATTAAATAGCTCGAAAAGTACGATCTCGATGACTCTGCATACTTCGGACAGAAGTCTCACCAAGATTATCGCAGAAAGTGCAAATCTGGGCTTGAAACCCCACGAAAACCAGGATATCTCCGGTTCTGCATATCAAACGCACTGTGGAGTGGTGAAAACACCAGATAACGTGTTTCTCGCATTAAATTGGTCGAAACGAGCGATCTCGATGATTAAGCATACTTCGGACAGAAGTCTCATCAAGATTATCGTAAAAAATGCATATCTCAGCTTGAATCCCGACGAAAACAAAACATCGCCGGTTCTGCATATCAAACATACTGTGGAGTGGTGAAAACACCAGACAACGTGTATCTCTCATTAAATAGCTCGAATAGAGCGATCTCGATGATTAAGCACACTTCGGAAAGAAGTCTCACCAAGATTATCGCAGAAATTGCATATCTCAGCTTGAAACCCCACGAAAACCAAGATATCTCCTGTTCTGCATATCCAACGAACTGTGGAGTGGTGAAAACCCCAGAAAACGTGTTTCTCGCATTAAATAGCTCGAAAAGAGCGCACCTGATGTTTCTGCATACTTCGAACAGATGTTTCACCAAGATTATCGTAGTAAATGCATATCTCAGCTTGAAACCCGACGAAAACCAAACATCGCCGGTTTTGCATATCAAACCAACTGTGGAGTGGTGAAAACACCAGACAACGTGTTTCTCGCATTAAATAGCTCGAATAGAGCGATCTCGATGATTAAGCATACTTCGGACAGAAGTCTCACCAAGATTATCGTAAAAACTGCATATCTCAGCTTGAAACCCCACGAAAACCAAGATATCGCTGGTTCTGCATATCAAACGCACTGTGGAGTGGTGAAAACACCAGATAACGTGGTTCTTGCATTAAATAGCTCGACAAGAGCGATATCGATTATTCCGCATACTTCGGACAGAGGTCTCACCAAGATTATCGCAGAAAATGCATATCTCAGCTTGAAACCCCACGAAAACCAAGATATCTCTGGTTCTGCACATCCAGCGAACTGTGGAGTGGCGAAAACCCCAGAAAACTAGTTTCTCGCATTAAATAGCTCGAAAAGAGCGATCTGGATGATCCTGCATACTTCGGACATATGTCTCACCAAGATTATCGCAGAAATTGCATATCTCAGCATGAAACCCGACGAACACCAAAATATCTCCGGTTCTGCATATCCAACGCACTGTGGAGTGGTGCAAACACCAGATAACGTGTTTCTCGCATTAAAGAGCTCGAAACGAGCGATCTCGATGATTCTGCATACTTCGGACAGAAGTCTCACCAAGATTATCGTAAAAAATGCATATCTCAGCTTGAAACCCCACGAAAACCAAGGTATCGCTGGTTCTGCATATCAAACGCACTGTGGAGTTGTGAAAACACCAGATAACGTGTTTCTCGCATTAAATAGGTCGAAAAGAGGGATCTCGATGATTCTGCATACTTCGGACAGAGGTCTCACCAAGATTATCGCAGAAAATGCATATCTCAGCTTGAAACCCCACGAAAACCAAGATATCTCCGGGTCTGCACATCCAACGAACTGTGGTGTGGTGAAAACCCCAGAAAACGTGTTTCTCGCATTAAATAGCTCGAAAAGAGCGCTCTTGATGTTTCTGCATACTTCGGACAGATGTTTCACCATGATTATCGTAGAAAATGCATATCTCAGCTTGAAACCCGACGAAAACCAAACATCGCCGGTTCTGCATATCAAACCAACTGTGGAGTGGTGAAAACACCAGACAACGTGTTTCTCGCATTAAATAGATCGAAAAGTGCGATCTCGATGATTCTGCATACTTCGGACAGAAGTCTCATCAAGATTATCGTAAAAAATGCATATCTCAGCTTGAAACCCCACGAAAACCCAGATATCACTGGTTCTGCATATCCAACGAACTGTCGAGTGGTGAAATCCCCAGAAAACGTGTTTCTAGCAGTAAATAGCTCGAAACGAGCGCTCTCGACCTTTCTGCATACTTCGGACAGAAGTCTCAACAAGATTATCGCAGAAAATGCATATCTCAGCTTGAAACCCCACGAAAACCAAGATATGTACTGTTCTGCATATCGACCGCACTGTGGAGTGGTGAAAACACCAGATAACGTGTTTCTCGCACTAACTAGCTCGAAAAGAGCGATATCGATGATTCAGCATACTTCGGACAGAACTCTCACCAAGATTATCGCAGAAAATGCATATCTCAGCTTGAAACCCCACGAAAACCAAGATATCGCCGGTTCTGCATATCAAACGCACTGTGGTGTGGTGATAACACCAGAAAACGTGTTTCTAGCAGTAAATAGCTCGAAAAGAGCGCTCTCGACCTTTCTGCATACTTCGGACAGAAGTCTCAACAAGATTATCGCAGAAAATGGATATCTCAGCTTGAAACCCCACGAAAACCAAGATATGTACTGTTCTGCATATCGAACGCACTGTGGAGTGGTGCAAACACCAGATAACGTGTTTCTCGCACTAACTAGCTCGAAAAGAGCGATATCGATGATTCAGCATACTTCGGACAGAAGTCTCACCAAGATTATCGCAGAAAATGCATATCTCAGCTTGAAACCCGACCGAAACCAAGATATCTCCGGTTCTGCATGTCAAACGTACTGTGGAGTGGTGAAAACTCCAGAAAACGTGTTTCGTGCATTAAGTAGCTCGAAAAGAGCGATCTAGATGATTCTGCATACTTCTGACAAAAGACCCACCAAGATTATCGCACAAAATGCATATCTCAGCTGGAAACACCACGAAAATCAAGATATCGCCTGTTCTGCATATCAAACGCACTGTGGAGTGGTGAAAACACCAGATAACGTGTTTCTCGCATTAAATAGCACGAAAAGAGCGTTCTCGAAGATCCTGCATACTTGTGACAGAAGTCTCTCCAAGATTATCGTAGAAAATGCATATCTCAGCTTGAAACCCGACGAAAACCGAGTTATCTCCGGTTCTGCACACCAAACGTACCGTGGAGTGGTGAAAACACCAGAAAACGTGTTTCGCGCATTAAGTAGCTCGAAAAGAGCGTTCTCGAAGATTCTGCATACTTCTGACAGAAGTCTCACCAACATTATCGTAGAAAATGCATATCTCAGCTGGAAACACCACGAAAATCAAGATATCGCCGGTTCTGCATATCAAACGCACTGTGGAGTGGTGAAAACACCAGATAACGTGTTTCTCGCATTAAATAGCACGAAAAGAGCGTTCTCGAAGATCCTGCATACTTGTGACAGAAGTCTCTCCAAGATTATCGTAGAAAATGCATATCTCAGCTTGAAACCCGACGAAAACCGAGTTATCTCCGGTTCTGCACACCAAACGTACCGTGGAGTGGTGAAAACACCAGAAAACGTGTTTCGCGCATTAAGTAGCTCGAAAAGAGCGTTCTCGAAGATTCTGCATACTTCTGACAGAAGTCTCACCAACATTATCGTAGAAAATGCATATCTCAGCTGGAAACACCACGAAAATCAAGATATCGCCGGTTCTGCATATCAAACGCACTGTGGAGTGGTGAAAACACCAGATAACGTGTTTCTCGCGTTAAGTAGCTCGAAAAGAGCGATCAAGATGATTCTGCATACTTCTGACAAAAGACCCACCAAGATTATCGCAGAAAATGCATATCTCAGTTGGAAACACCACGAAAATCAAGATATCGCCTGTTCTGCAGATCAAACGCACTGTGGAGTGGTGAAAACAACCAGAGAACGTGTTTCTCGCATTAAATAGCTCGAAAAGAGCGATCTCGATGATTCAGCATACTTCGGACAGAAGTCTCACCAAGATTATCGTAAAAAATGCATATCTCAGCTTGAAACCCCATGAAAACCAAGATATCGCTGGTACTGCATATCAAACGCAGTGTGGAGTGGTCAATACACCAGATAACGTGTTTCTCGCATTAAATAGCTCGAAACGAACGATCTAGATTATTCTGCATACTTCTGGCAGAAGTCTCACCAAGATTATCGTAGAAAATGCATATCTCAGCTTGAAACCCGGCGAAAACCGAGTTATCTCCTGTTCTGCACACCAAACGTACCTTGGACTGGTGAAAACACCAGAAAACGTGTTTCGCGCATTAAGTAGCTCGAAAAGAGCGTTCTCGAAGATTCTGCATACTTCTGACAGAAGTCTCACCAGGGTTATCGTAGAAAATGGATATCTCAGCCTAAAACCCGACCGAAACCAAGATATCTCCGGTTCTGCATTTCAAACGTACTGTGGAGTGGTGAAAACACCAGAAAACCTGTTTCGTGCATTAAGTAGCTCGAAAAGAGCGATCAAGATGATTCTGCATTCTTCTAACAGAAGTCTCACCAAGATTATCGCAGAAAATGCATATCTCTGCTTGAAACCCCACGAAAACCAAGATATCTACTGTTCTGCATATCCAACGAACTGTCGAGTGGTGAAAACCCCAGAAAACGTGTTTCTAGCAGTAAATAGCTCGAAACGAGCGCTCTCGACCTTTCTGCATACTTCGGACAGAAGTCTCAACAAGATTATCGCAGAAAATGCATATCTCAGCTTGAAACCCCACGAAAACCAAGATATCTCCGGTTCTGCATATCCAACGAACTGTGGAGTGGTGAAAACCCCAGAAAACGAGTTTCTCGCATTAAATAGCTCGAAAAGAGCGCTCTCGATGTTTCTGCATACTTCGGACAGATGTTTCACCAAGATTATCGTAGAAAATGCATATCTCAGCTTGAAACCCGACCGAAACCAAGCTATCTCCGGTTCTGCATGTCAAACGTACTGTGGAGTGGTGAAAACTCCAGAAAACGTGTTTCGTGCATTAAGTAGCTCGAAACGAGCGATCTCGATGATTCTGCACACTTCGGCCAGAAGTCTCAACAAGATTATCGCAGAAAATGCATATCTCAGCTTGAAACCCCCGAAGACCAAGATATCTCCGGTTCTGCATATCCAACGAACTGTGGAGTGGTGAAAACCCCAGAAAACGAGTTTCTCGCATTAAATAGCTCGAAAAGGGCGCTCTCGATGTTTCTGCATACTTCGGACAGATGTTTCACCAAGATTATCGTAGAAAATGCATATCTCAGCTTGAAACCCGACCGAAACCAAGATATCTCCGGTTCTGCATGTCAAACGTACTGTGGAGTGGTGAAAACTCCAGAAAACGTGTTTCGTGCATTAAGTAGCTCGAAAAGAGCGATCTAGGTGATTCTGCATACTTCTAACAGAAGTCTCACCAAGATTATCGCAGAAAATGCATATCTCTGCTTGAAACCCCACGAAAACCAAGATATCTACTGTTCTGCATATCCATCGAACTGTGGAACGGTGAAAACCCCACAAAACGTGTTTCTAGCATTAAATAGCTCGAAAAGGGCGCTCTCGACCTTTCTGCATACTTCGGACAGAAGTCTCAACAAGATTATCGCAGAAAATGCATATCTCAGCTTGAAACCCCACGAAAACCAAGATATGTACTGTTCTGCATATCAAACGCACTGTGGAGTGGTGAAAACACCAGATAACGTGTTTCTCGCACTAACTAGCTCGAAACGAGCGATCTCGATGATTCTGCATACTTCGGCCAGAAGTCTCAACAAGATTATCGCAGAAAATGCATATCTCAGCTTGAATCCCCACGAAAATCAAGATATGTACTGTTGTGCATATCAAACACACTGTGGAGTGGTGAAAACACCAGATAACGTGTTTCTCGCACTAACTAGCTCGAAAAGAGCGATCTCGATGATTCAGCATACTTCGGACAAAAGTCTCACCAAGATTATCGCAGAAAATGCATATCTCAGCTTGAAACCTCGCGAAAACCGAGTTATCTCCGGTTCTGCACATCAAACGTACCGTGGAGTGGTGAAAACCCCAGAAAACGTGTTTCTAGCAGTAAGTAGCTCGAAAAGAGCGCTCTCGACCTTTCTGCATACTTCGGACAGAAGTCTCAACAAGATTATCGCAGAAAATGCATATCTCAGCTTGAAACCCCACGAAAACCAAGATATGTACTGTTCTGCATATCGAACGCACTGTGGAGTGGCGAAAACACCAGATAACGTGTTTCTCGCACTAACTAGCTCGAAAAGAGCGATATCGATGATTCAGCATCCTTCGGACAGAAGTCTCACCAAGATTATCGCAGAAAATGCATATCTCAGCTTGAAACCCCACGAAAACCAAGATATCTCCGGTTCTGCATGTCAAACGTACTGTGGAGTGGTGAAAACTCCAGAAAACGTGTTTCGTGCATTAAGTAGCTCGAAAAGAGCGATCTAGGTGATTCTGCATACTTCTAACAGAAGTCTCACCAAGATTATCGCAGAAAATGCATATCTCTGCTTGAAACCCCACGAAAACCAAGATATCTACTGTTCTGCATATCCATCGAACTGTGGAGTGGTGAAAACCCCACAAAACGTGTTTCTAGCAGTAAGTAGCTCGAAAAGAGCGCTCTCGACCTTTCTGCATACTTCGGACAGAAGTCTCAACAAGATTATCGCAGAAAATGCATATCTCAGCTTGAAACCCGACCGAAACCAAGATATCTCCGGTTCTGCATGTCAAACGTACTGTGGAGTGGTGAAAACTCCAGAAAACGTGTTTCGTGCATTAAGTAGCTCGAAAAGAGCGATCTAGATGATTCTGCATACTTCTGACAAAAGACCCACCAAGATTATCGCTCAAAATGCATATCTCAGCTCGAAACCTCACGAAAATCAAGATGTTGCCGGTTCTGCATATCAAACGCACTGTGGAGTGGTGAAAACAACCAGAGAACGTGTTTCTCGCATTAAATAGCTCGAATAGAGCGATCTCGATGATTCTGCATACTTCGGACAGAAGTCTCACCAAGATTATCGTAAAAAATGCATATCTCAGCTTGAAACCCCACGAAAACCAAGATATCGCTGGTACTGCATATCAAACGCACTGTGGAGTGGTGAAAACACCAGATAACGTGTTTCTCGCATTAAATAGCTCGAAAAGAGCGTTCTCGAAGATCCTGCATACTTGTGACAGAAGTCTCTCCAAGATTATCGTAGAAAATGCATATCTCAGCTTGAAACCCGACGAAAACCGAGTTATCTCCGGTTCTGCACACCAAACGTACCGTGGAGTGGTGAAAACACCTGAAAACGTGTTCCGCGCATTAAGTAGCTCGAAAAGAGCGTTCTCGAAGATTCTGCATACTTCTGACAGAAGTCTCACCAACATTATCGTAGAAAATGCATATCTCAGCTGGAAACACCACGAAAATCAAGATGTCGCCGGTTCTGCATATCAAACGCACTGTGGAGTGGTGAAAACACCAGATAACGTGTTTCTCGCATTAAATAGCACGAAAAGAGCGTTCTCGAAGATCCTGCATACTTCTGACAGAAGTCTCACCAAGATTATCGTAGAAAATGCATATCTCAGCTTGAAACCCGTCGAAAACCGAGTTGTCTCCGGTTCTGCACACCAAACGTACCTTGGAGTGGTGAAAACACCAGAAAACATGTTTCGTGCATTAAGTAGCTCGAAAAGAGCGATCAAGATGATTCTGCATACTTCTGACAAAAGACCCACAAAGATTATCGCAAAAAATGCATATCTCAGTTGGAAACACCACGAAAATCAAGATATCGCCTGTTCTGCAGATCAAACGCACTGTGGAGTGGTGAAAACAACCAGAGAACGTGTTTCTCGCATTAAATAGCTCGAAAAGTGCGATCTCGATGATTCTGCATACTTCTAACAGAAGTCTCACCAAGATTATCGCAGAAAATGCATATCTCTGCTTGAAACCCCACGAAAACCAAGATATCTACTGTTCTGCATATCCAACGAACTGTGGAGTGGTGAAAACCCCAGAAAACGTGTTTCTAGCATTAAATAGCTCGAAAAGAGCGCTCTCGACATTTCTGCATACTTCGGACAGAAGTCTCCACAAGATTATCGCAGAAAATGCATATCTCAGCTTGAAACCCCACGAAAACCAAGATATGTACTGTTCTGCATATCAAACGCACTGTGGAGTGTTGAAAACACCAGATAACGTGTTTCTCGCACTAACTAGCTCGAAACGAGCGATCTCGATGATTCTGCATACTTCGGACAGAAGTCTCCACAAGATTATCGCAGAGAATGCATATCTCAGCTTGAAACCCCACGAAAACCAAGATATGTACTGTTCTGCATATCATTCGCACTGTGGAGTGGTGAAAACACCAGATAACGTGTTTCTCGCACTAACTAGCTCGAAAAGAGCGTTCTCGAAGATTCTGCATTCTTCTGACAGAAGTCTCACCAGGGTTATCGTAGAAAATGCATATCTCAGCCTTAAACCCGACCGAAACCAAGATATCTCCGGTTCTGCATGTCAAACGTACTGTGGAGTGGTGAAAACACCAGAAAACGTGTTTCTTGCATTAAGTAGCTCGAAAAGAGCGATCAAGATGATTCTGTATACTTCTGACAAAAGACCCACAAAGATTATCGCAAAAAATGCATATCTCAGCTTGAAACCCGACGAAAACCAAGATATCGTCGGTTCTGCATATCAGACGCACTGTGGAGTGGTTAAAACACCAGAAAACGTGTTTTTCGCGTTAACTAGCTCGAAAAGAGCGTTCTCGATGATTCTGCATACTTCTCATAGATGAAACACCAAGATTATCGCAGAAAATGCATATTTCAGCTGGAAACCCCACGAAAACCAAGTTATCGGCGGCTCTACATATCAAACGCACTGTGTAGTGGTCAAAACACCAGCTAACGTGTTTCTCGCATTAAATAGCTCGAAAAGAGCGATATCGATGATTCTGCATACTTCTGACTGAAGTCTCACCAATATTATCGCAGAAAATGCATATCTCAGCTTGAAACCCGACGAAAACCAAGATGTCGACGGTTCTGCATATCAAACGCACTGTGGGGTGGTGAAAACACCAGAAAACCTGTTACTCGCATTAAATAGCTCGAAAAGAGCGATCTAGATGATTCTGCATACTTCTGACAGAAGCCTCAAAAAGATTATCGCAGAAAATGCATATCTCAGCTTGAAACCTCACGAAAATCAAGATGACGCCGGTTCTGCATATCAAACGCACTGTGGAGTGGTGAAAACAACCAGATAACGTGTTTCTCGCATTAAATAGCTCGAAACGAGCGATCTAGGTGATTCTGCATACTTCTGACTGAAGTCTCACCAATATTTTCGCAGAAAATGCATATCTCAGCTTGAAACCCGACGTAAAAACCAAAATATCTCCGGTTCTGCATATCCAACGCACTGTGGAGTGGTGAAAACACCAGATAACGTGTTTCTCGCATTAAGTAGCTCGAAACTAGCGATCTCGATGATTCTGCATACTTCGGACAGAAGGCTCAACAAGATTATCGTAGAAAATGCATATCTCAGCCAAAAACCCGACCGAAACCAAGATATCTCCGGTTCTGCATTTCAAACGTACTGTGGAGTGGTGAAAACACCAGAAAACCTGTTTCGTGCATTAAGTAGCTCGAAAAGAGCGATCAAGATGATTCTGCATCCTTCTGACAAAAGACACACCAAGATTATCGCAGAAAATGCATATCTCAGTTGGAAACACCACGAAAATCAGGATATAGCCTGTTCTGCATATCAAACGCACTGCGGAGTGGTGAAAACAACCAGAGAACGTGTTTCTCGCATTAAATAGCTCGCAAAGATCGCTCTCGATGTTTCTGCATACTTCGGACAGATGTTTCACCAAGATTATCGTAGAAAATGCATATCTCAGCTTGAAACCCGACGAAAACCAAAATATCGCCGGTTGTGCATATCAAACCAACTGTGGAGTGGTGAAAACACCAGATAACGTGTTTCTCGCATTAAATAGCTCGAAAAGTGCGATCTCGATGATTCTGCATACTTCAAACAGAAGTCTCACCAAGATTATCGCAGAAAATGCATATCTCTGCTTGAAACCCCACGAAAACCAAGATATCTACTGTTCTGCATATCCAACGAACTGTGGAGTGGTGAAAACCCCAGAAAACGTGTTTCTAGCATTAAATAGCTCGAAAAGAGCGCTCTCGACATTTCTGCATACTTCGGACAGAAGTCTCCACAAGATTATCGCAGAAAATGCATATCTCAGCTTGAAACCCCACGAAAACCAAGATATGTACTGTTCTGCATATCAAACGCACTGTGGAGTGTTGAAAACACCAGATAACGTGTTTCTCGCACTAACTAGCTCGAAACGAGCGATCTCGATGATTCTGCATACTTCTGACAAAAGACCCACCAAGATTATCGCAGAAAATGCATATCTCAGCTGGTAACACCACGAAAATCAAGATATCGCCGGTTCTGCATATCAGACGCACTGAAAACACCAGAAAACGTGTTTCTCGCATTAACTAGCTCGAAAAGAGCGTTCTCGATTATTCTGCATACTTCTCAAAGATGAAACACCAAGATTATCGCAGAAAATGCATATTTCAGCTGGAAACCCCACGAAAACCAAGTTATCGGCGGCTCTACATATCAAACGCACTGTGGAGTGGTCAAAACACCAGATAACGTGTTTCTCGCATTAAGTAGCTCGAAAAGAGCGTTCTCGAAGATTCTGCATACTTCTGACAGAGGTCTCACCAATACTATCGTAGAAAATGCATATCTCAGCTTGAAACTCGACCGAAACCAAGATATCTCCGGTTCTGCATGTCAAACGTACACTGGAGTGGTGAATACACCAGAAAACGTGTTTCTCGCATTAAATAGCTCGAAAAGAGCGATCAAGATGATTCTGCATACTTCTGACAGAAGACTCACCAAGATTATCGCAGAAAATGCATATCTCAGCTGGAAACACCACGAAAATCAAGATATTGCCGGTTCTGCATATCAAACGCAGTGTGGAGTGGTCAATACACCAGATAACGTGTTTCTCGCATTAAATAGCTCGAAACGAACGATCTAGATTATTCTGCATACTTCTGACTGAAGTCTCACCAAGAGTATCGCAGAAAATGCATATCTCAGCTTGAAACCCCACGAAAACCAAGATATGTACTGTTCTGCATATCAAACGCACTGTGGAGTGTTGAAAACACCAGATAACGTGTTTCTCGCACTAACTAGCTCGAAACGAGCGATCTCGATGATTCTGCATACTTCGGACAGAAGTCTCAACAAGATTATCGCAGAAAATGCTTATCTCAGCTTGAAACCTCACGAAAATCAAGATGACGCCGGTTCTGCATATCAAACGCAGTGTGGAGTGGTCAATACACCAGATAACGTGTTTCTCGCATTAAATAGCTCGAAACGAACGATCTAGATTATTCTGCATACTTCTGACTGAAGTCTCACCAAGAGTATCGCAGAAAATGCATATCTCAGCTGGAAACCCTACGAAAACCAAGATATCGCCGGTTCTCCATAACAGACGCACTGTGGAGTGGTGAAAACACCAGAAAACGTGTTTCTCGCATTAACTAGCTCGAAAAGAGCGTTCTCGATGATTCTGCATACTTCTCATAGATGAAACACCAAGATTATCGCAGAAAATGCATATTTCAGCTGGAAACCCCACGAAAACCAAGTTATCGGCGGCTCTACATATCAAACGCACTGTGGAGTGTTCAATACACCAGATAACGTGTTTCTCGCATTAAATAGCTCGAAAAGAGCGATATCTATAATTCTGCATACTTCGGACAGTAGTCTCACCAATATTATCGCAGAAAATGCATATCTCAGCATGAAACCTCACGAAAATCAAGATGACGCCGGTTCTGCATATCAAACGCACTGTGGAGTGGTGGAAACACCAGATAACGTGTTTCTCGCATTAAATAGCACGAAAAGAGCGTTCTCGAAGATCCTGCATACTTCTGACAGAAGTCTCACCAAGATTATCGTAGAAAATGCATATCTCAGCTTGAAACCCGTCGAAAACCGAGTTATCTCCGGTTCTGCACACCAAACGTACCTTGGAGTGGTGAAAACACCAGAAAACATGTTTCGTGCATTAAGTAGCTCGAAAAGAGCGATCAAGATGATTCTGCATACTTCTGACAAAAGACCCACAAAGATTATCGCAAAAAATGCATATCTCAGTTGGAAACACCACGAAAATCAAGATATCGCCTGTTCTGCAGATCAAACGCACTGTGGAGTGGTGAAAACAACCAGAGAACGTGTTTCTCGCATTAAATAGCTCGAAAAGTGCGATCTCGATGATTCTGCATACTTCTAACAGAAGTCTCACCAAGATTATCGCAGAAAATGCATATCTCTGCTTGAAACCCCACGAAAACCAAGATATCTACTGTTCTGCATATCCAACGAACTGTGGAGTGGTGAAAACCCCAGAAAACGTGTTTCTAGCATTAAATAGCTCGAAAAGAGCGCTCTCGACATTTCTGCATACTTCGGACAGAAGTCTCCACAAGATTATCGCAGAAAATGCATATCTCAGCTTGAAACCCCACGAAAACCAAGATATGTACTGTTCTGCATATCAAACGCACTGTGGAGTGTTGAAAACACCAGATAACGTGTTTCTCGCACTAACTAGCTCGAAACGAGCGATCTCGATGATTCTGCATACTTCGGACAGAAGTCTCCACAAGATTATCGCAGAGAATGCATATCTCAGCTTGAAACCCCACGAAAACCAAGATATGTACTGTTCTGCATATCATTCGCACTGTGGAGTGGTGAAAACACCAGATAACGTGTTTCTCGCACTAACTAGCTCGAAAAGAGCGTTCTCGAAGATTCTGCATTCTTCTGACAGAAGTCTCACCAGGGTTATCGTAGAAAATGCATATCTCAGCCTTAAACCCGACCGAAACCAAGATATCTCCGGTTCTGCATGTCAAACGTACTGTGGAGTGGTGAAAACACCAGAAAACGTGTTTCTTGCATTAAGTAGCTCGAAAAGAGCGATCAAGATGATTCTGCATACTTCTGACAAAAGACCCACAAAGATTATCGCAAAAAATGCATATCTCAGCTTGAAACCCGACGAAAACCAAGATATCGTCGGTTCTGCATATCAGACGCACTGTGGAGTGGTTAAAACACCAGAAAACGTGTTTTTCGCGTTAACTAGCTCGAAAAGAGCGTTCTCGATGATTCTGCATACTTCTCATAGATGAAACACCAAGATTATCGCAGAAAATGCATATTTCAGCTGGAAACCCCACGAAAACCAAGTTATCGGCGGCTCTACATATCAAACGCACTGTGTAGTGGTCAAAACACCAGCTAACGTGTTTCTCGCATTAAATAGCTCGAAAAGAGCGATATCGATGATTCTGCATACTTCTGACTGAAGTCTCACCAATATTATCGCAGAAAATGCATATCTCAGCTTGAAACCCGACGAAAACCAAGATGTCGACGGTTCTGCATATCAAACGCACTGTGGGGTGGTGAAAACACCAGAAAACCTGTTACTCGCATTAAATAGCTCGAAAAGAGCGATCTAGATGATTCTGCATACTTCTGACAGAAGCCTCAAAAAGATTATCGCAGAAAATGCATATCTCAGCTAGAAACCTCACGAAAATCAAGATGACGCCGGTTCTGCATATCAAACGCACTGTGGAGTGGTGAAAACAACCAGATAACGTGTTTCTCGCATTAAATAGCTCGAAACGAGCGATCTAGGTGATTCTGCATACTTCTGACAGAAGTCTCACCAATATTTTCGCAGAAAATGCATATCTCAGCTTGAAACCCGACGTAAAAACCAAAATATCTCCGGTTCTGCATATCCAACGCACTGTGGAGTGGTGAAAACACCAGATAACGTGTTTCTCGCATTAAGTAGCTCGAAACTAGCGATCTCGATGATTCTGCATACTTCGGACAGAAGGCTCAACAAGATTATAGTAGAAAATGCATATCTCAGCCAAAAACCCGACCGAAACCAAGATATCTCCGGTTCTGCATTTCAAACGTACTGTGGAGTGGTGAAAACACCAGAAAACCTGTTTCGTGCATTAAGTAGCTCGAAAAGAGCGATCACGATGATTCTGCATCCTTCTGACAAAAGACACACCAAGATTATCGCAGAAAATGCATATCTCAGTTGGAAACACCACGAAAATCAGGATATAGCCTGTTCTGCATATCAAACGCACTGTGGAGTGGTCAAAACACCAGATAACGTGTTTCTCGCATTAAGTAGCTCGAAAAGAGCGTTCTCGAAGATTCTGCATACTTCTGACAGAGGTCTCACCAATACTATCGTAGAAAATGCATATCTCAGCTTGAAACTCGACCGAAACCAAGATATCTCCGGTTCTGCATGTCAAACGTACACTGGAGTGGTGAATACACCAGAAAACGTGTTTCTCGCATTAAATAGCTCGAAAAGAGCGATCAAGATGATACTGCATACTTCTGACAGAAGACTCACCAAGATTATCGCAGAAAATGCATATCTCAGCTGGAAACACCACGAAAATCAAGATATTGCCGGTTCTGCATATCAAACGCAGTGTGGAGTGGTCAATACACCAGATAACGTGTTTCTCGCATTAAATAGCTCGAAACGAACGATCTAGATTATTCTGCATACTTCTGACTGAAGTCTCACCAAGAGTATCGCAGAAAATGCATATCTCAGCTTGAAACCCCACGAAAACCAAGATATGTACTGTTCTGCATATCAAACGCACTGTGGAGTGTTGAAAACACCAGATAACGTGTTTCTCGCACTAACTAGCTCGAAACGAGCGATCTCGATGATTCTGCATACTTCGGACAGAAGTCTCAACAAGATTATCGCAGAAAATGCATATCTCAGCTTGAAACCTCACGAAAATCAAGATGACGCCGGTTCTGCATATCAAACGCAGTGTGGAGTGGTCAATACACCAGATAACGTGTTTCTCGCATTAAATAGCTCGAAACGAACGATCTAGATTATTCTGCATACTTCTGACTGAAGTCTCACCAAGAGTATCGCAGAAAATGCATATCTCAGCTGGAAACCCTACGAAAACCAAGATATCGCCGGTTCTCCATAACAGACGCACTGTGGAGTGGTGAAAACACCAGAAAACGTGTTTCTCGCATTAACTAGCTCGAAAAGAGCGTTCTCGATGATTCTGCATTCTTCTCATAGATGAAACACAAAGATTATCGCAGAAAATGCATATTTCAGCTGGAAACCCCACGAAAACCAAGTTATCGGCGGATCTACATATCAAACGCACTGTGGAGTGGTCAAAACACCAGAAAACTTGTTTTTTCGCATTAAATAGCTCGAAAAGAGCGATATAGATGATTCTGGATACTTCTGACTGAAGTCTCACCAATATTATCGCAGAAAATGCATATCTCAGCTCGAAACCTCACGAAAATCAAGATGTTGCCGGTTCTGCATATCAAACGCACTGTGGAGTGGTGAAAACAACCAGAGAACGTGTTTCTCGCATTAAATAGCTCGAATAGAGCGATCTCGATGATTCTGCATACTTCGGACAGAAGTCTCACCAAGATTATCGTAAAAAATGCATATCTCAGCTTGAAACCCCACGAAAACCAAGATATCGCTGGTACTGCATATCAAACGCACTGTGGAGTGGTGAAAACACCAGATAACGTGTTTCTCGCATTAAATAGCTCGAAAAGAGCGTTCTCGAAGATCCTGCATACTTGTGACAGAAGTCTCTCCAAGATTATCGTAGAAAATGCATATCTCAGCTTGAAACCCGACGAAAACCGAGTTATCTCCGGTTCTGCACACCAAACGTACCGTGGAGTGGTGAAAACACCTGAAAACGTGTTCCGCGCATTAAGTAGCTCGAAAAGAGCGTTCTCGAAGATTCTGCATACTTCTGACAGAAGTCTCACCAACATTATCGTAGAAAATGCATATCTCAGCTGGAAACACCACGAAAATCAAGATATCGCCGGTTCTGCATATCAAACGCACTGTGGAGTGGTGAAAACACCAGATAACGTGTTTCTCGCATTAAATAGCACGAAAAGAGCGTTCTCGAAGATCCTGCATACTTCTGACAGAAGTCTCACCAAGATTATCGTAGAAAATGCATATCTCAGCTTGAAACCCGTCGAAAACCGAGTTATCTCCGGTTCTTCACACCAAACGTAGCTTGGAGT
The DNA here is from genome assembly GCA_951804975.1 of Anthophora plumipes. NCBI lineage: Eukaryota > Metazoa > Arthropoda > Insecta > Hymenoptera > Apidae > Anthophora > Anthophora plumipes. Next base: position 83,498 of record CATORF010000732.1, read on the forward strand.
GGTGAAAACACCAGAAAACATGTTTCGTGCATTAAGTAGCTCGAAAAGAGCGATCAAGATGATTCTGCATGCTTCTGACAAAAGACCCACAAAGATTATCGCAAAAAATGCATATCTCAGTTGGAAACACCACGAAAATCAAGATATCGCCTGTTCTGCAGATCAAACGCACTGTGGAGTGGTGAAAACAACCAGAGAACGTGTTTCTCGCATTAAATAGCTCGAAAAGTGCGATCTCGATGATTCTGCATACTTCTAACAGAAGTCTCACCAAGATTATCGCAGAAAATGCATATCTCTGCTTGAAACCCCACGAAAACCAAGATATGTACTGTTCTGCATATCAAACGCACTGTGGAGTGTTGAAAACACCAGATAACGTGTTTCTCGCACTAACTAGCTCGAAACGAGCGATCTCGATGATTCTGCATACTTCGGACAGAAGTCTCCACAAGATTATCGCAGAGAATGCATATCTCAGCTTGAAACCCCACGAAAACCAAGATATGTACTGTTCTGCATATCATTCGCACTGTGGAGTGGTGAAAACACCAGATAACGTGTTTCTCGCACTAACTAGCTCGAAAAGAGCGTTCTCGAAGATTCTGCATTCTTCTGACAGAAGTCTCACCAGGGTTATCGTAGAAAATGCATATCTCAGCCTTAAACCCGACCGAAACCAAGATATCTCCGGTTCTGCATGTCAAACGTACTGTGGAGTGGTGAAAACACCAGAAAACGTGTTTCTTGCATTAAGTAGCTCGAAAAGAGCGATCAAGATGATTCTGTATACTTCTGACAAAAGACCCACAAAGATTATCGCAAAAAATGCATATCTCAGCTTGAAACCCGACGAAAACCAAGATATCGTCGGTTCTGCATATCAGACGCACTGTGGAGTGGTTAAAACACCAGAAAACGTGTTTTTCGCGTTAACTAGCTCGAAAAGAGCGTTCTCGATGATTCTGCATACTTCTCATAGATGAAACACCAAGATTATCGCAGAAAATGCATATTTCAGCTGGAAACCCCACGAAAACCAAGTTATCGGCGGCTCTACATATCAAACGCACTGTGTAGTGGTCAAAACACCAGCTAACGTGTTTCTCGCATTAAATAGCTCGAAAAGAGCGATATCGATGATTCTGCATACTTCTGACTGAAGTCTCACCAATATTATCGCAGAAAATGCATATCTCAGCTTGAAACCCGACGAAAACCAAGATGTCGACGGTTCTGCATATCAAACGCACTGTGGGGTGGTGAAAACACCAGAAAACCTGTTACTCGCATTAAATAGCTCGAAAAGAGCGATCTAGATGATTCTGCATACTTCTGACAGAAGCCTCAAAAAGATTATCGCAGAAAATGCATATCTCAGCTTGAAACCTCACGAAAATCAAGATGACGCCGGTTCTGCATATCAAACGCACTGTGGAGTGGTGAAAACAACCAGATAACGTGTTTCTCGCATTAAATAGCTCGAAACGAGCGATCTAGGTGATTCTGCATACTTCTGACTGAAGTCTCACCAATATTTTCGCAGAAAATGCATATCTCAGCTTGAAACCCGACGTAAAAACCAAAATATCTCCGGTTCTGCATATCCAACGCACTGTGGAGTGGTGAAAACACCAGATAACGTGTTTCTCGCATTAAGTAGCTCGAAACTAGCGATCTCGATGATTCTGCATACTTCGGACAGAAGGCTCAACAAGATTATCGTAGAAAATGCATATCTCAGCCAAAAACCCGACCGAAACCAAGATATCTCCGGTTCTGCATTTCAAACGTACTGTGGAGTGGTGAAAACACCAGAAAACCTGTTTCGTGCATTAAGTAGCTCGAAAAGAGCGATCAAGATGATTCTGCATCCTTCTGACAAAAGACACACCAAGATTATCGCAGAAAATGCATATCTCAGTTGGAAACACCACGAAAATCAGGATATAGCCTGTTCTGCATATCAAACGCACTGCGGAGTGGTGAAAACAACCAGAGAACGTGTTTCTCGCATTAAATAGCTCGCAAAGATCGCTCTCGATGTTTCTGCATACTTCGGACAGATGTTTCACCAAGATTATCGTAGAAAATGCATATCTCAGCTTGAAACCCGACGAAAACCAAAATATCGCCGGTTCTGCATATCAAACCAACTGTGGAGTGGTGAAAACACCAGATAACGTGTTTCTCGCATTAAATAGCTCGAAAAGTGCGATCTCGATGATTCTGCATACTTCAAACAGAAGTCTCACCAAGATTATCGCAGAAAATGCATATCTCTGCTTGAAACCCCACGAAAACCAAGATATCTACTGTTCTGCATATCCAACGAACTGTGGAGTGGTGAAAACCCCAGAAAACGTGTTTCTAGCATTAAATAGCTCGAAAAGAGCGCTCTCGACATTTCTGCATACTTCGGACAGAAGTCTCCACAAGATTATCGCAGAAAATGCATATCTCAGCTTGAAACCCCACGAAAACCAAGATATGTACTGTTCTGCATATCAAACGCACTGTGGAGTGTTGAAAACACCAGATAACGTGTTTCTCGCACTAACTAGCTCGAAACGAGCGATCTCGATGATTCTGCATACTTCTGACAAAAGACCCACCAAGATTATCGCAGAAAATGCATATCTCAGCTGGTAACACCACGAAAATCAAGATATCGCCGGTTCTGCATATCAGACGCACTGAAAACACCAGAAAACGTGTTTCTCGCATTAACTAGCTCGAAAAGAGCGTTCTCGATTATTCTGCATACTTCTCAAAGATGAAACACCAAGATTATCGCAGAAAATGCATATTTCAGCTGGAAACCCCACGAAAACCAAGTTATCGGCGGCTCTACATATCAAACGCACTGTGGAGTGGTCAAAACACCAGATAACGTGTTTCTCGCATTAAGTAGCTCGAAAAGAGCGTTCTCGAAGATTCTGCATACTTCTGACAGAGGTCTCACCAATACTATCGTAGAAAATGCATATCTCAGCTTGAAACTCGACCGAAACCAAGATATCTCCGGTTCTGCATGTCAAACGTACACTGGAGTGGTGAATACACCAGAAAACGTGTTTCTCGCATTAAATAGCTCGAAAAGAGCGATCAAGATGATTCTGCATACTTCTGACAGAAGACTCACCAAGATTATCGCAGAAAATGCATATCTCAGCTGGAAACACCACGAAAATCAAGATATTGCCGGTTCTGCATATCAAACGCAGTGTGGAGTGGTCAATACACCAGATAACGTGTTTCTCGCATTAAATAGCTCGAAACGAACGATCTAGATTATTCTGCATACTTCTGACTGAAGTCTCACCAAGAGTATCGCAGAAAATGCATATCTCAGCTTGAAACCCCACGAAAACCAAGATATGTACTGTTCTGCATATCAAACGCACTGTGGAGTGTTGAAAACACCAGATAACGTGTTTCTCGCACTAACTAGCTCGAAACGAGCGATCTCGATGATTCTGCATACTTCGGACAGAAGTCTCAACAAGATTATCGCAGAAAATGCTTATCTCAGCTTGAAACCTCACGAAAATCAAGATGACGCCGGTTCTGCATATCAAACGCAGTGTGGAGTGGTCAATACACCAGATAACGTGTTTCTCGCATTAAATAGCTCGAAACGAACGATCTAGATTATTCTGCATACTTCTGACTGAAGTCTCACCAAGAGTATCGCAGAAAATGCATATCTCAGCTGGAAACCCTACGAAAACCAAGATATCGCCGGTTCTCCATAACAGACGCACTGTGGAGTGGTGAAAACACCAGAAAACGTGTTTCTCGCATTAACTAGCTCGAAAAGAGCGTTCTCGATGATTCTGCATACTTCTCATAGATGAAACACCAAGATTATCGCAGAAAATGCATATTTCAGCTGGAAACCCCACGAAAACCAAGTTATCGGCGGCTCTACATATCAAACGCACTGTGGAGTGGTCAAAACACCAGATAACGTGTTTCTCGCATTAAATAACTCGAAAAGAGCGATATCGATGATTATGCATACTTCTGACAGAAGACTCACCAAGATTATCGCAGAAAATGCATATTTCAGCTGGAAACCCCACGAAAACGAAGTTATCGGCGGCTCTACATATCAAACGCACTGTGGAGTGTTCAATACACCAGATAACGTGTTTCTCGCATTAAATAGCTCGAAAAGAGCGATATCTATAATTCTGCATACTTCGGACAGAAGTCTCACCAATATTATCGCAGAAAATGCATATCTCAGCATGAAACCTCACGAAAATCAAGATGACGCCGGTTCTGCATATCAAACGCACTGTGGAGTGGTGAAAACACCAGATAACGTGTTTCTCGCATTAAATAGCACGAAAAGAGCGTTCTCGAAGATCCTGCATACTTCTGACAGAAGTCTCACCAAGATTATCGTAGAAAATGCATATCTCAGCTTGAAACCCGTCGAAAACCGAGTTATCTCCGGTTCTGCACACCAAACGTACCTTGGAGTGGTGAAAACACCAGAAAACATGTTTCGTGCATTAAGTAGCTCGAAAAGAGCGATCAAGATGATTCTGCATACTTCTGACAAAAGACCCACAAAGATTATCGCAAAAAATGCATATCTCAGTTGGAAACACCACGAAAATCAAGATATCGCCTGTTCTGCAGATCAAACGCACTGTGGAGTGGTGAAAACAACCAGAGAACGTGTTTCTCGCATTAAATAGCTCGAAAAGTGCGATCTCGATGATTCTGCATACTTCTAACAGAAGTCTCACCAAGATTATCGCAGAAAATGCATATCTCTGCTTGAAACCCCACGAAAACCAAGATATCTACTGTTCTGCATATCCAACGAACTGTGGAGTGGTGAAAACCCCAGAAAACGTGTTTCTAGCATTAAATAGCTCGAAAAGAGCGCTCTCGACATTTCTGCATACTTCGGACAGAAGTCTCCACAAGATTATCGCAGAAAATGCATATCTCAGCTTGAAACCCCACGAAAACCAAGATATGTACTGTTCTGCATATCAAACGCACTGTGGAGTGTTGAAAACACCAGATAACGTGTTTCTCGCACTAACTAGCTCGAAACGAGCGATCTCGATGATTCTGCATACTTCGGACAGAAGTCTCCACAAGATTATCGCAGAGAATGCATATCTCAGCTTGAAACCCCACGAAAACCAAGATATGTACTGTTCTGCATATCATTCGCACTGTGGAGTGGTGAAAACACCAGATAACGTGTTTCTCGCACTAACTAGCTCGAAAAGAGCGTTCTCGAAGATTCTGCATTCTTCTGACAGAAGTCTCACCAGGGTTATCGTAGAAAATGCATATCTCAGCCTTAAACCCGACCGAAACCAAGATATCTCCGGTTCTGCATGTCAAACGTACTGTGGAGTGGTGAAAACACCAGAAAACGTGTTTCTTGCATTAAGTAGCTCGAAAAGAGCGATCAAGATGATTCTGCATACTTCTGACAAAAGACCCACAAAGATTATCGCAAAAAATGCATATCTCAGCTTGAAACCCGACGAAAACCAAGATATCGTCGGTTCTGCATATCAGACGCACTGTGGAGTGGTTAAAACACCAGAAAACGTGTTTTTCGCGTTAACTAGCTCGAAAAGAGCGTTCTCGATGATTCTGCATACTTCTCATAGATGAAACACCAAGATTATCGCAGAAAATGCATATTTCAGCTGGAAACCCCACGAAAACCAAGTTATCGGCGGCTCTACATATCAAACGCACTGTGTAGTGGTCAAAACACCAGCTAACGTGTTTCTCGCATTAAATAGCTCGAAAAGAGCGATATCGATGATTCTGCATACTTCTGACTGAAGTCTCACCAATATTATCGCAGAAAATGCATATCTCAGCTTGAAACCCGACGAAAACCAAGATGTCGACGGTTCTGCATATCAAACGCACTGTGGGGTGGTGAAAACACCAGAAAACCTGTTACTCGCATTAAATAGCTCGAAAAGAGCGATCTAGATGATTCTGCATACTTCTGACAGAAGCCTCAAAAAGATTATCGCAGAAAATGCATATCTCAGCTTGAAACCTCACGAAAATCAAGATGACGCCGGTTCTGCATATCAAACGCACTGTGGAGTGGTGAAAACAACCAGATAACGTGTTTCTCGCATTAAATAGCTCGAAACGAGCGATCTAGGTGATTCTGCATACTTCTGACAGAAGTCTCACCAATATTTTCGCAGAAAATGCATATCTCAGCTTGAAACCCGACGTAAAAACCAAAATATCTCCGGTTCTGCATATCCAACGCACTGTGGAGTGGTGAAAACACCAGATAACGTGTTTCTCGCATTAAGTAGCTCGAAACTAGCGATCTCGATGATTCTGCATACTTCGGACAGAAGGCTCAACAAGATTATAGTAGAAAATGCATATCTCAGCCAAAAACCCGACCGAAACCAAGATATCTCCGGTTCTGCATTTCAAACGTACTGTGGAGTGGTGAAAACACCAGAAAACCTGTTTCGTGCATTAAGTAGCTCGAAAAGAGCGATCACGATGATTCTGCATCCTTCTGACAAAAGACACACCAAGATTATCGCAGAAAATGCATATCTCAGTTGGAAACACCACGAAAATCAGGATATAGCCTGTTCTGCATATCAAACGCACTGTGGAGTGGTCAAAACACCAGATAACGTGTTTCTCGCATTAAGTAGCTCGAAAAGAGCGTTCTCGAAGATTCTGCATACTTCTGACAGAGGTCTCACCAATACTATCGTAGAAAATGCATATCTCAGCTTGAAACTCGACCGAAACCAAGATATCTCCGGTTCTGCATGTCAAACGTACACTGGAGTGGTGAATACACCAGAAAACGTGTTTCTCGCATTAAATAGCTCGAAAAGAGCGATCAAGATGATACTGCATACTTCTGACAGAAGACTCACCAAGATTATCGCAGAAAATGCATATCTCAGCTGGAAACACCACGAAAATCAAGATATTGCCGGTTCTGCATATCAAACGCAGTGTGGAGTGGTCAATACACCAGATAACGTGTTTCTCGCATTAAATAGCTCGAAACGAACGATCTAGATTATTCTGCATACTTCTGACTGAAGTCTCACCAAGAGTATCGCAGAAAATGCATATCTCAGCTTGAAACCCCACGAAAACCAAGATATGTACTGTTCTGCATATCAAACGCACTGTGGAGTGTTGAAAACACCAGATAACGTGTTTCTCGCACTAACTAGCTCGAAACGAGCGATCTCGATGATTCTGCATACTTCGGACAGAAGTCTCAACAAGATTATCGCAGAAAATGCATATCTCAGCTTGAAACCTCACGAAAATCAAGATGACGCCGGTTCTGCATATCAAACGCAGTGTGGAGTGGTCAATACACCAGATAACGTGTTTCTCGCATTAAATAGCTCGAAACGAACGATCTAGATTATTCTGCATACTTCTGACTGAAGTCTCACCAAGAGTATCGCAGAAAATGCATATCTCAGCTGGAAACCCTACGAAAACCAAGATATCGCCGGTTCTCCATAACAGACGCACTGTGGAGTGGTGAAAACACCAGAAAACGTGTTTCTCGCATTAACTAGCTCGAAAAGAGCGTTCTCGATGATTCTGCATTCTTCTCATAGATGAAACACAAAGATTATCGCAGAAAATGCATATTTCAGCTGGAAACCCCACGAAAACCAAGTTATCGGCGGATCTACATATCAAACGCACTGTGGAGTGGTCAAAACAACCAGAGAACGTGTTTCTCGCATTAAATAGCTCGAATAGAGCGATCTCGATGATTCTGCATACTTCGGACAGAAGTCTCACCAAGATTATCGTAAAAAATGCATATCTCAGCTTGAAACCCCACGAAAACCAAGATATCGCTGGTACTGCATATCAAACGCACTGTGGAGTGGTGAAAACACCAGATAACGTGTTTCTCGCATTAAATAGCTCGAAAAGAGCGTTCTCGAAGATCCTGCATACTTGTGACAGAAGTCTCTCCAAGATTATCGTAGAAAATGCATATCTCAGCTTGAAACCCGACGAAAACCGAGTTATCTCCGGTTCTGCACACCAAACGTAACGTGGAGTGGTGAAAACACCTGAAAACGTGTTCCGCGCATTAAGTAGCTCGAAAAGAGCGTTCTCGAAGATTCTGCATACTTCTGACAGAAGTCTCACCAACATTATCGTAGAAAATGCATATCTCAGCTGGAAACACCACGAAAATCAAGATATCGCCGGTTCTGCATATCAAACGCACTGTGGAGTGGTGAAAACACCAGATAACGTGTTTCTCGCATTAAATAGCTCGAATAGAGCGATCTCGATGATTCTGCATACTTCGGACAGAAGTCTCCACAAGATTATCGCAGAGAATGCATATCTCAGCTTGAAACCCCACGAAAACCAAGATATGTACTGTTCTGCATATCAAACGCACTGTGGAGTGTTGAAAACACCAGATAACGTGTTTCTCGCACTAACTAGCTCGAAACGAGCGATCTCGATGATTCTGCATACTTCGGACAGAAGTCTCCACAAGATTATCGCAGAGAATGCATATCTCAGCTCGAAACCTCACGAAAATCAAGATGTTGCCGGTTCTGCATATCAAACGCACTGTGGAGTGGTGAAAACAACCAGAGAACGTGTTTCTCGCATTAAATAGCTCGAATAGAGCGATCTCGATGATTCTGCATACTTCGGACAGAAGTCTCACCAAGATTATCGTAAAAAATGCATATCTCAGCTTGAAACCCCACGAAAACCAAGATATCGCTGGTACTGCATATCAAACGCACTGTGGAGTGGTGAAAACACCAGATAACGTGTTTCTCGCATTAAATAGCTCGAAAAGAGCGTTCTCGAAGATCCTGCATACTTGTGACAGAAGTCTCTCCAAGATTATCGTAGAAAATGCATATCTCAGCTTGAAACCCGACGAAAACCGAGTTATCTCCGGTTCTGCACACCAAACGTACCGTGGAGTGGTGAAAACACCTGAAAACGTGTTCCGCGCATTAAGTAGCTCGAAAAGAGCGTTCTCGAAGATTCTGCATACTTCTGACAGAAGTCTCACCAACATTATCGTAGAAAATGCATATCTCAGCTGGAAACACCACGAAAATCAAGATATCGCCGGTTCTGCATATCAAACGCACTGTGGAGTGGTGAAAACACCAGATAACGTGTTTCTCGCATTAAATAGCACGAAAAGAGCGTTCTCGAAGATCCTGCATACTTCTGACAGAAGTCTCACCAAGATTATCGTAGAAAATGCATATCTCAGCTTGAAACCCGTCGAAAACCGAGTTATCTCCGGTTCTGCACACCAAACGTACCTTGGAGTGGTGAAAACACCAGAAAACATGTTTCGTGCATTAAGTAGCTCGAAAAGAGCGATCAAGATGATTCTGCATACTTCTGACAAAAGACCCACAAAGATTATCGCAAAAAATGCATATCTCAGTTGGAAACACCACGAAAATCAAGATATCGCCTGTTCTGCAGATCAAACGCACTGTGGAGTGGTGAAAACAACCAGAGAACGTGTTTCTCGCATTAAATAGCTCGAAAAGTGCGATCTCGATGATTCTGCATACTTCTAACAGAAGTCTCACCAAGATTATCGCAGAAAATGCATATCTCTGCTTGAAACCCCACGAAAACCAAGATATCTACTGTTCTGCATATCCAACGAACTGTGGAGTGGTGAAAACCCCAGAAAACGTGTTTCTAGCATTAAATAGCTCGAAAAGAGCGCTCTCGACATTTCTGCATACTTCGGACAGAAGTCTCCACAAGATTATCGCAGAAAATGCATATCTCAGCTTGAAACCCCACGAAAACCAAGATATGTACTGTTCTGCATATCAAACGCACTGTGGAGTGTTGAAAACACCAGATAACGTGTTTCTCGCACTAACTAGCTCGAAACGAGCGATCTCGATGATTCTGCATACTTCGGACAGAAGTCTCCACAAGATTATCGCAGAGAATGCATATCTCAGCTTGAAACCCCACGAAAACCAAGATATGTACTGTTCTGCATATCATTCGCACTGTGGAGTGGTGAAAACACCAGATAACGTGTTTCTCGCACTAACTAGCTCGAAAAGAGCGGTCTCGAAGATTCTGCATTCTTCTGACAGAAGTCTCACCAGGGTTATCGTAGAAAATGCATATCTCAGCCTTAAACCCGACCGAAACCAAGATATCTCCGGTTCTGCATGTCAAACGTACTGTGGAGTGGTGAAAACACCAGAAAACGTGTTTCTTGCATTAAGTAGCTCGAAAAGAGCGATCAAGATGATTCTGCATACTTCTGACAAAAGACCCACAAAGATTATCGCAAAAAATGCATATCTCAGCTTGAAACCCGACGAAAACCAAGATATCGTCGGTTCTGCATATCAGACGCACTGTGGAGTGGTTAAAACACCAGAAAACGTGTTTTTCGCGTTAACTAGCTCGAAAAGAGCGTTCTCGATGATTCTGCATACTTCTCATAGATGAAACACCAAGATTATCGCAGAAAATGCATATTTCAGCTGGAAACCCCACGAAAACCAAGTTATCGGCGGCTCTACATATCAAACGCACTGTGTAGTGGTCAAAACACCAGCTAACGTGTTTCTCGCATTAAATAGCTCGAAAAGAGCGATATCGATGATTCTGCATACTTCTGACTGAAGTCTCACCAATATTATCGCAGAAAATGCATATCTCAGCTTGAAACCCGACGAAAACCAAGATGTCGACGGTTCTGCATATCAAACGCACTGTGGGGTGGTGAAAACACCAGAAAACCTGTTACTCGCATTAAATAGCTCGAAAAGAGCGATCTAGATGATTCTGCATACTTCTGACAGAAGCCTCAAAAAGATTATCGCAGAAAATGCATATCTCAGCTTGAAACCTCACGAAAATCAAGATGACGCCGGTTCTGCATATCAAACGCACTGTGGAGTGGTGAAAACAACCAGATAACGTGTTTCTCGCATTAAATAGCTCGAAACGAGCGATCTAGGTGATTCTGCATACTTCTGACTGAAGTCTCACCAATATTTTCGCAGAAAATGCATATCTCAGCTTGAAACCCGACGTAAAAACCAAAATATCTCCGGTTCTGCATATCCAACGCACTGTGGAGTGGTGAAAACACCAGATAACGTGTTTCTCGCATTAAGTAGCTCGAAACTAGCGATCTCGATGATTCTGCATACTTCGGACAGAAGGCTCAACAAGATTATCGTAGAAAATGCATATCTCAGCCAAAAACCCGACCGAAACCAAGATATCTCCGGTTCTGCATTTCAAACGTACTGTGGAGTGGTGAAAACACCAGAAAACCTGTTTCGTGCATTAAGTAGCTCGAAAAGAGCGATCAAGATGATTCTGCATCCTTCTGACAAAAGACACACCAAGATTATCGCAGAAAATGCATATCTCAGTTGGAAACACCACGAAAATCAGGATATAGCCTGTTCTGCATATCAAACGCACTGCGGAGTGGTGAAAACAACCAGAGAACGTGTTTCTCGCATTAAATAGCTCGCAAAGATCGCTCTCGATGTTTCTGCATACTTCGGACAGATGTTTCACCAAGATTATCGTAGAAAATGCATATCTCAGCTTGAAACCCGACGAAAACCAAAATATCGCCGGTTCTGCATATCAAACCAACTGTGGAGTGGTGAAAACACCAGATAACGTGTTTCTCGCATTAAATAGCTCGAAAAGTGCGATCTCGATGATTCTGCATACTTCAAACAGAAGTCTCACCAAGATTATCGCAGAAAATGCATATCTCTGCTTGAAACCCCACGAAAACCAAGATATCTACTGTTCTGCATATCCAACGAACTGTGGAGTGGTGAAAACCCCAGAAAACGTGTTTCTAGCATTAAATAGCTCGAAAAGAGCGCTCTCGACATTTCTGCATACTTCGGACAGAAGTCTCCACAAGATTATCGCAGAAAATGCATATCTCAGCTTGAAACCCCACGAAAACCAAGATATGTACTGTTCTGCATATCAAACGCACTGTGGAGTGTTGAAAACACCAGATAACGTGTTTCTCGCACTAACTAGCTCGAAACGAGCGATCTCGATGATTCTGCATACTTCTGACAAAAGACCCACCAAGATTATCGCAGAAAATGCATATCTCAGCTGGTAACACCACGAAAATCAAGATATCGCCGGTTCTGCATATCAGACGCACTGAAAACACCAGAAAACGTGTTTCTCGCATTAACTAGCTCGAAAAGAGCGTTCTCGATTATTCTGCATACTTCTCAAAGATGAAACACCAAGATTATCGCAGAAAATGCATATTTCAGCTGGAAACCCCACGAAAACCAAGTTATCGGCGGCTCTACATATCAAACGCACTGTGGAGTGGTCAAAACACCAGATAACGTGTTTCTCGCATTAAGTAGCTCGAAAAGAGCGTTCTCGAAGATTCTGCATACTTCTGACAGAGGTCTCACCAATACTATCGTAGAAAATGCATATCTCAGCTTGAAACTCGACCGAAACCAAGATATCTCCGGTTCTGCATGTCAAACGTACACTGGAGTGGTGAATACACCAGAAAACGTGTTTCTCGCATTAAATAGCTCGAAAAGAGCGATCAAGATGATTCTGCATACTTCTGACAGAAGACTCACCAAGATTATCGCAGAAAATGCATATCTCAGCTGGAAACACCACGAAAATCAAGATATTGCCGGTTCTGCATATCAAACGCAGTGTGGAGTGGTCAATACACCAGATAACGTGTTTCTCGCATTAAATAGCTCGAAACGAACGATCTAGATTATTCTGCATACTTCTGACTGAAGTCTCACCAAGAGTATCGCAGAAAATGCATATCTCAGCTTGAAACCCCACGAAAACCAAGATATGTACTGTTCTGCATATCAAACGCACTGTGGAGTGTTGAAAACACCAGATAACGTGTTTCTCGCACTAACTAGCTCGAAACGAGCGATCTCGATGATTCTGCATACTTCGGACAGAAGTCTCAACAAGATTATCGCAGAAAATGCTTATCTCAGCTTGAAACCTCACGAAAATCAAGATGACGCCGGTTCTGCATATCAAACGCAGTGTGGAGTGGTCAATACACCAGATAACGTGTTTCTCGCATTAAATAGCTCGAAACGAACGATCTAGATTATTCTGCATACTTCTGACTGAAGTCTCACCAAGAGTATCGCAGAAAATGCATATCTCAGCTGGAAACCCTACGAAAACCAAGATATCGCCGGTTCTCCATAACAGACGCACTGTGGAGTGGTGAAAACACCAGAAAACGTGTTTCTCGCATTAACTAGCTCGAAAAGAGCGTTCTCGATGATTCTGCATACTTCTCATAGATGAAACACCAAGATTATCGCAGAAAATGCATATTTCAGCTGGAAACCCCACGAAAACCAAGTTATCGGCGGCTCTACATATCAAACGCACTGTGGAGTGGTCAAAACACCAGATAACGTGTTTCTCGCATTAAATAACTCGAAAAGAGCGATATCGATGATTATGCATACTTCTGACAGAAGACTCACCAAGATTATCGCAGAAAATGCATATTTCAGCTGGAAACCCCACGAAAACGAAGTTATCGGCGGCTCTACATATCAAACGCACTGTGGAGTGTTCAATACACCAGATAACGTGTTTCTCGCATTAAATAGCTCGAAAAGAGCGATATCTATAATTCTGCATACTTCGGACAGAAGTCTCACCAATATTATCGCAGAAAATGCATATCTCAGCATGAAACCTCACGAAAATCAAGATGACGCCGGTTCTGCATATCAAACGCACTGTGGAGTGGTGAAAACACCAGATAACGTGTTTCTCGCATTAAATAGCACGAAAAGAGCGTTCTCGAAGATCCTGCATACTTCTGACAGAAGTCTCACCAAGATTATCGTAGAAAATGCATATCTCAGCTTGAAACCCGTCGAAAACCGAGTTATCTCCGGTTCTGCACACCAAACGTACCTTGGAGTGGTGAAAACACCAGAAAACATGTTTCGTGCATTAAGTAGCTCGAAAAGAGCGATCAAGATGATTCTGCATACTTCTGACAAAAGACCCACAAAGATTATCGCAAAAAATGCATATCTCAGTTGGAAACACCACGAAAATCAAGATATCGCCTGTTCTGCAGATCAAACGCACTGTGGAGTGGTGAAAACAACCAGAGAACGTGTTTCTCGCATTAAATAGCTCGAAAAGTGCAATCTCGATGATTCTGCATACTTCTAACAGAAGTCTCACCAAGATTATCGCAGAAAATGCATATCTCTGCTTGAAACCCCACGAAAACCAAGATATCTACTGTTCTGCATATCCAACGAACTGTGGAGTGGTGAAAACCCCAGAAAACGTGTTTCTAGCATTAAATAGCTCGAAAAGAGCGCTCTCGACATTTCTGCATACTTCGGACAGAAGTCTCCACAAGATTATCGCAGAAAATGCATATCTCAGCTTGAAACCCCACGAAAACCAAGATATGTACTGTTCTGCATATCAAACGCACTGTGGAGTGTTGAAAACACCAGATAACGTGTTTCTCGCACTAACTAGCTCGAAACGAGCGATCTCGATGATTCTGCATACTTCGGACAGAAGTCTCCACAAGATTATCGCAGAGAATGCATATCTCAGCTTGAAACCCCACGAAAACCAAGATATGTACTGTTCTGCATATCATTCGCACTGTGGAGTGGTGAAAACACCAGATAACGTGTTTCTCGCACTAACTAGCTCGAAAAGAGCGTTCTCGAAGATTCTGCATTCTTCTGACAGAAGTCTCACCAGGGTTATCGTAGAAAATGCATATCTCAGCCTTAAACCCGACCGAAACCAAGATATCTCCGGTTCTGCATGTCAAACGTACTGTGGAGTGGTGAAAACACCAGAAAACGTGTTTCTTGCATTAAGTAGCTCGAAAAGAGCGATCAAGATGATTCTGCATACTTCTGACAAAAGACCCACAAAGATTATCGCAAAAAATGCATATCTCAGCTTGAAACCCGACGAAAACCAAGATATCGTCGGTTCTGCATATCAGACGCACTGTGGAGTGGTTAAAACACCAGAAAACGTGTTTTTCGCGTTAACTAGCTCGAAAAGAGCGTTCTCGATGATTCTGCATACTTCTCATAGATGAAACACCAAGATTATCGCAGAAAATGCATATTTCAGCTGGAAACCCCACGAAAACCAAGTTATCGGCGGCTCTACATATCAAACGCACTGTGTAGTGGTGAAAACAACCAGATAACGTGTTTCTCGCATTAAATAGCTCGAAACGAGCGATCTAGGTGATTCTGCATCCTTCTGACAAAAGACACACCAAGATTATCGCAGAAAATGCATATCTCAGTTGGAAACACCACGAAAATCAGGATATAGCCTGTTCTGCATATCAAACGCACTGTGGAGTGGTCAATACACCAGATAACGTGTTTCTCGCATTAAATAGCTCGAAACGAACGATCTAGATTATTCTGCATACTTCTGACTGAAGTCTCACCAAGAGTATCGCAGAAAATGCATATCTCAGCTTGAAACCCCACGAAAACCAAGATATGTACTGTTCTGCATATCAAACGCACTGTGGAGTGTTGAAAACACCAGATAACGTGTTTCTCGCACTAACTAGCTCGAAACGAGCGATCTCGATGATTCTGCATACTTCGGACAGAAGACTCACCAAGATTATCGCAGAAAATGCATATCTCAGCTGGAAACACCACGAAAATCAAGATATTGCCGGTTCTGCATATCAAACGCAGTGTGGAGTGGTCAATACACCAGATAACGTGTTTCTCGCATTAAATAGCTCGAAACGAACGATCTAGATTATTCTGCATACTTCTGACTGAAGTCTCACCAAGAGTATCGCAGAAAATGCATATCTCAGCTTGAAACTCGACCGAAACCAAGATATCTCCGGTTCTGCATGTCAAACGTACACTGGAGTGGTGAATACACCAGAAAACGTGTTTCTCGCATTAAATAGCTCGAAAAGAGCGATCAAGATGATTCTGCATACTTCTGACAGAAGACTCACCAAGATTATCGCAGAAAATGCATATCTCAGCTGGAAACACCACGAAAATCAAGATATTGCCGGTTCTGCATATCAAACGCAGTGTGGAGTGGTCAATACACCAGATAACGTGTTTCTCGCATTAAATAGCTCGAAACGAACGATCTAGATTATTCTGCATACTTCTGACTGAAGTCTCACCAAGAGTATCGCAGAAAATGCATATCTCAGCTTGAAACCCCACGAAAACCAAGATATGTACTGTTCTGCATATCAAACGCACTGTGGAGTGTTGAAAACACCAGATAACGTGTTTCTCGCACTAACTAGCTCGAAACGAGCGATCTCGATGATTCTGCATACTTCGGACAGAAGTCTCAACAAGATTATCGCAGAAAATGCATATCTCAGCTTGAAACCTCACGAAAATCAAGATGACGCCGGTTCTGCATATCAAACGCAGTGTGGAGTGGTCAATACACCAGATAACGTGTTTCTCGCATTAAATAGCTCGAAACGAACGATCTAGATTATTCTGCATACTTCTGACTGAAGTCTCACCAAGAGTATCGCAGAAAATGCATATCTCAGCTGGAAACCCTACGAAAACCAAGATATCGCCGGTTCTCCATAACAGACGCACTGTGGAGTGGTGAAAACACCAGAAAATGTGTTTCTCGCATTAACTAGCTCGAAAAGAGCGTTCTCGATGATTCTGCATACTTCTCATAGATGAAACACCAAGATTATCGCAGAAAATGCATATTTCAGCTGGAAACCCCACGAAAACCAAGTTATCGGCGGCTCTACATATCAAACGCACTGTGGAGTGGTCAAAACACCAGATAACGTGTTTCTCGCATTAAATAACTCGAAAAGAGCGATATCGATGATTATGCATACTTCTGACAGAAGACTCACCAAGATTATCGCAGAAAATGCATATTTCAGCTAGAAACCCCACGAAAACGAAGTTATCGGCGGCTCTACATATCAAACGCACTGTGGAGTGTTCAATACACCAGATAACGTGTTTCTCGCATTAAATAGCTCGAAAAGAGCGATATCTATAATTCTGCATACTTCGGACAGAAGTCTCACCAATATTATCGCAGAAAATGCATATCTCAGCATGAAACCTCACGAAAATCAAGATGACGCCGGTTCTGCATATCAAACGCACTGTGGAGTGGTGAAAACAACCAGAGAACGTGTTTCTCGCATTAAATAGCTCGAATACAGCGATCTCGATGATTCTGCATACTTCGGACAGAAGTCTCACCAAGATTATCGTAAAAAATGCATATCTCAGCTTGAAACCCCACGAAAACCAAGATATCGCTGGTACTGCATATCAAACGCACTGTGGAGTGGTGAAAACACCAGATAACGTGTTTCTCGCATTAAATAGCTCGAAAAGAGCGTTCTCGAAGATCCTGCATGCTTGTGACAGAAGTCTCTCCAAGATTATCGTAGAAAATGCATATCTCAGCTTGAAACCCGACGAAAACCGAGTTATCTCCGGTTCTGCACACCAAACGTACCGTGGAGTGGTGAAAACACCTGAAAACGTGTTCCGCGCATTAAGTAGCTCGAAAAGAGCGTTCTCGAAGATTCTGCATACTTCTGACAGAAGTCTCACCAACATTATCGTAGAAAATGCATATCTCAGCTGGAAACACCACGAAAATCAAGATATCGCCGGTTCTGCATATCAAACGCACTGTGGAGTGGTGAAAACACCAGATAACGTGTTTCTCGCATTAAATAGCACGAAAAGAGCGTTCTCGAAGATCCTGCATACTTCTGACAGAAGTCTCACCAAGATTATCGTAGAAAATGCATATCTCAGCTTGAAACCCGTCGAAAACCGAGTTATCTCCGGTTCTTCACACCAAACGTACCTTGGAGTGGTGAAAACACCAGAAAACATGTTTCGTGCATTAAGTAGCTCGAAAAGAGCGATCAAGATGATTCTGCATGCTTCTGACAAAAGACCCACAAAGATTATCGCAAAAAATGCATATCTCAGTTGGAAACACCACGAAAATCAAGATATCGCCTGTTCTGCAGATCAAACGCACTGTGGAGTGGTGAAAACAACCAGAGAACGTGTTTCTCGCATTAAATAGCTCGAAAAGTGCGATCTCGATGATTCTGCATACTTCTAACAGAAGTCTCACCAAGATTATCGCAGAAAATGCATATCTCTGCTTGAAACCCCACGAAAACCAAGATATCTACTGTTCTGCATATCCAACGAACTGTGGAGTGGTGAAAACCCCAGAAAACGTGTTTCTAGCATTAAATAGCTCGAAAAGAGCGCTCTCGACATTTCTGCATACTTCGGACAGAAGTCTCCACAAGATTATCGCAGAAAATGCATATCTCAGCTTGAAACCCCACGAAAACCAAGATATGTACTGTTCTGCATATCAAACGCACTGTGGAGTGTTGAAAACACCAGATAACGTGTTTCTCGCACTAACTAGCTCGAAACGAGCGATCTCGATGATTCTGCATACTTCGGACAGAAGTCTCCACAAGATTAT
Organism: Anthophora plumipes; assembly: GCA_951804975.1. Lineage (NCBI taxonomy): Eukaryota > Metazoa > Arthropoda > Insecta > Hymenoptera > Apidae > Anthophora > Anthophora plumipes. The sequence continues at coordinate 102,137 of CATORF010000732.1, forward strand.
CGCAGAAAATGCATATCTCAGCTTGAAACCCCACGAAAACCAAGATATGTACTGTTCTGCATATCATTCGCACTGTGGAGTGGTGAAAACACCAGATAACGTGTTTCTCGCACTAACTAGCTCGAAAAGAGCGTTCTCGAAGATTCTGCATTCTTCTGACAGAAGTCTCACCAGGGTTATCGTAGAAAATGCATATCTCAGCCTTAAACCCGACCGAAACCAAGATATCTCCGGTTCTGCATGTCAAACGTACTGTGGAGTGGTGAAAACACCAGAAAACGTGTTTCTTGCATTAAGTAGCTCGAAAAGAGCGATCAAGATGATTCTGCATACTTCGGACAGAAGCCTCAAAAAGATTATCGCAGAAAATGCATATCTCAGCTTGAAACCTCACGAAAATCAAGATGACGCCGGTTCTGCATATCAAACGCACTGTGGAGTGGTGAAAACAACCAGATAACGTGTTTCTCGCATTAAATAGCTCGAAACGAGCGATTTAGGTGATTCTGCATACTTCTGACTGAAGTCTCACCAATATTATCGCAGAAAATGCATATCTCAGCTTGAAACCCGACGAAAACCAAGATATCGTCGGTTCTGCATATCAGACGCACTGTGGAATGTTGAAAACACCAGAAAACGTGTTTCTCGCATTAACTATCTCGAAAAGAGCGTTCTCGATGATTCTGCATACTTCTCATAGATGAAACACACAGAGTATCGCAGAAAATGCATATTTCAACTGGATACCCCACGAAAACCAAGTTATCGGCGGCTCTACATATCAAACGCACTGTGGAGTGGTCAAAACACCAGAAAACGTGTTTCTCGCATTAAGTAGCTCGAAAAGAGCGCTCTCGATGTTTCTGCATACTTCTGACTGAAGTCTCACCAATATTATCGCAGAAAATGCATATCTCAGCTTGAAACTCGACTAAAACCAAAATATCTCCGGTTCTGCATATCCAACGCACTGTGGAGTGGTGAAAACACCAGAAAACGTGTTTCTCGCATTAAGTAGCTCGAAAAGCGCGCTCTCGATGTTTCTGCATACTTTGGACAGATGTTTCGCCAAGCTTATCGTAGAAAATGCATACCTCAGCTTGAAACCCGACGAAAACCAAAATATCTCCGGTTCTGCATATCCAACGCACTGTGGAGTGGTGAAAACACCAGATAACGTGTTTCTCGCATTAAGTAGCTCGAAACTAGCGATCTCGATGATTCTGCATACTTCGGACAGAAGCCTCAAAAAGATTATCGCAGAAAATGCATATCTCAGCTTGAAACCTCACGAAAATCAAGATGACGCCGGTTCTGCATATCAAACGCACTGTGGAGTGGTGAAAACAACCAGATAACGTGTTTCTCGCATTAAATAGCTCGAAACGAGCGATCTAGGTGATTCTGCATACTTCTGACTGAAGTCTCACCAATATTTTCGCAGAAAATGCATATCTCAGCTTGAAACCCGACGTAAAAACCAAAATATCTCCGGTTCTGCATATCCAACGCACTGTGGAGTGGTGAAAACACCAGATAACGTGTTTCTCGCATTAAGTAGCTCGAAACTAGCGATCTCGATGATTCTGCATACTTCGGACAGAAGGCTCAACAAGATTATCGTAGAAAATGCATATCTCAGCCAAAAACCCGACCGAAACCAAGATATCTCCGGTTCTGCATTTCAAACGTACTGTGGAGTGGTGAAAACACCAGAAAACCTGTTTCGTGCATTAAGTAGCTCGAAAAGAGCGATCAGGATGATTCTGCATCCTTCTGACAAAAGACACACCAAGATTATCGCAGAAAATGCATATCTCAGTTGGAAACACCACGAAAATCAGGATATAGCCTGTTCTGCATATCAAACGCACTGCGGAGTGGTGAAAACAACCAGAGAACGTGTTTCTCGCATTAAATAGCTCGCAAAGGGCGCTCTCGATGTTTCTGCATACTTCGGACAGATGTTTCACCAAGATTATCGTAGAAAATGCATATCTCAGCTTGAAACCCGACGAAAACCAAAATATCGCCGGTTCTGCATATCAAACCAACTGTGGAGTGGTGAAAACACCAGATAACGTGTTTCTCGCATTAAATAGCTCGAAACGAACGATCTAGATTATTCTGCATACTTCGGACAGAAGTCTCAACAAGATTATCGCAGAAAATGCATATCTCAGCTTGAAACCTCACGAAAATCAAGATGACGCCGGTTCTGCATATCAAACGCAGTGTGGAGTGGTCAATACACCAGATAACGTGTTTCTCGCATTAAATAGCTCGAAACGAACGATCTAGATTATTCTGCATACTTCTGACTGAAGTCTCACCAAGAGTATCGCAGAAAATGCATATCTCAGCTTGAAACCCCACGAAAACCAAGATATGTACTGTTCTGCATATCAAACGCACTGTGGAGTGTTGAAAACACCAGATAACGTGTTTCTCGCACTAACTAGCTCGAAACGAGCGATCTCGATGATTCTGCATACTTCGGACAGAAGTCTCAACAAGATTATCGCAGAAAATGCATATCTCAGCTTGAAACCTCACGAAAATCAAGATGACGCCGGTTCTGCATATCAAACGCAGTGTGGAGTGGTCAATACACCAGATAACGTGTTTCTCGCATTAAATAGCTCGAAACGAACGATCTAGATTATTCTGCATACTTCTGACTGAAGTCTCACCAAGAGTATCGCAGAAAATGCATATCTCAGCTGGAAACCCTACGAAAACCAAGATATCGCCGGTTCTCCATAACAGACGCACTGTGGAGTGGTGAAAACACCAGAAAACGTGTTTCTCGCATTAACTAGCTCGAAAAGAGCGTTCTCGATGATTCTGCATTCTTCTCATAGATGAAACACAAAGATTATCGCAGAAAATGCATATTTCAGCTGGAAACCCCACGAAAACCAAGTTATCGGCGGATCTACATATCAAACGCACTGTGGAGTGGTCAAAACACCAGAAAACTTGTTTTTTCGCATTAAATAGCTCGAAAAGAGCGATATAGATGATTCTGGATACTTCTGACTGAAGTCTCACCAATATTATCGCAGAAAATGCATATCTCAGCTCGAAACCTCACGAAAATCAAGATGTTGCCGGTTCTGCATATCAAACGCACTGTGGAGTGGTGAAAACAACCAGAGAACGTGTTTCTCGCATTAAATAGCTCGAATAGAGCGATCTCGATGATTCTGCATACTTCGGACAGAAGTCTCACCAAGATTATCGTAAAAAATGCATATCTCAGCTTGAAACCCCACGAAAACCAAGATATCGCTGGTACTGCATATCAAACGCACTGTGGAGTGGTGAAAACACCAGATAACGTGTTTCTCGCATTAAATAGCTCGAAAAGAGCGTTCTCGAAGATCCTGCATACTTGTGACAGAAGTCTCTCCAAGATTATCGTAGAAAATGCATATCTCAGCTTGAAACCCGACGAAAACCGAGTTATCTCCGGTTCTGCACACCAAACGTACCGTGGAGTGGTGAAAACACCTGAAAACGTGTTCCGCGCATTAAGTAGCTCGAAAAGAGCGTTCTCGAAGATTCTGCATACTTCTGACAGAAGTCTCACCAACATTATCGTAGAAAATGCATATCTCAGCTGGAAACACCACGAAAATCAAGATATCGCCGGTTCTGCATATCAAACGCACTGTGGAGTGGTGAAAACACCAGATAACGTGTTTCTCGCATTAAATAGCACGAAAAGAGCGTTCTCGAAGATCCTGCATACTTCTGACAGAAGTCTCACCAAGATTATCGTAGAAAATGCATATCTCAGCTTGAAACCCGTCGAAAACCGAGTTATCTCCGGTTCTGCACACCAAACGTACCTTGGAGTGGTGAAAACACCAGAAAACATGTTTCGTGCATTAAGTAGCTCGAAAAGAGCGATCAAGATGATTCTGCATACTTCTGACAAAAGACCCACAAAGATTATCGCAAAAAATGCATATCTCAGTTGGAAACACCACGAAAATCAAGATATCGCCTGTTCTGCAGATCAAACGCACTGTGGAGTGGTGAAAACAACCAGAGAACGTGTTTCTCGCATTAAATAGCTCGAAAAGTGCGATCTCGATGATTCTGCATACTTCTAACAGAAGTCTCACCAAGATTATCGCAGAAAATGCATATCTCTGCTTGAAACCCCACGAAAACCAAGATATCTACTGTTCTGCATATCCAACGAACTGTGGAGTGGTGAAAACCCCAGAAAACGTGTTTCTAGCATTAAATAGCTCGAAAAGAGCGCTCTCGACATTTCTGCATACTTCGGACAGAAGTCTCCACAAGATTATCGCAGAAAATGCATATCTCAGCTTGAAACCCCACGAAAACCAAGATATGTACTGTTCTGCATATCAAACGCACTGTGGAGTGTTGAAAACACCAGATAACGTGTTTCTCGCACTAACTAGCTCGAAACGAGCGATCTCGATGATTCTGCATACTTCGGACAGAAGTCTCCACAAGATTATCGCAGAGAATGCATATCTCAGCTTGAAACCCCACGAAAACCAAGATATGTACTGTTCTGCATATCATTCGCACTGTGGAGTGGTGAAAACACCAGATAACGTGTTTCTCGCACTAACTAGCTCGAAAAGAGCGGTCTCGAAGATTCTGCATTCTTCTGACAGAAGTCTCACCAGGGTTATCGTAGAAAATGCATATCTCAGCCTTAAACCCGACCGAAACCAAGATATCTCCGGTTCTGCATGTCAAACGTACTGTGGAGTGGTGAAAACACCAGAAAACGTGTTTCTTGCATTAAGTAGCTCGAAAAGAGCGATCAAGATGATTCTGCATACTTCTGACAAAAGACCCACAAAGATTATCGCAAAAAATGCATATCTCAGCTTGAAACCCGACGAAAACCAAGATATCGTCGGTTCTGCATATCAGACGCACTGTGGAGTGGTTAAAACACCAGAAAACGTGTTTTTCGCGTTAACTAGCTCGAAAAGAGCGTTCTCGATGATTCTGCATACTTCTCATAGATGAAACACCAAGATTATCGCAGAAAATGCATATTTCAGCTGGAAACCCCACGAAAACCAAGTTATCGGCGGCTCTACATATCAAACGCACTGTGTAGTGGTCAAAACACCAGCTAACGTGTTTCTCGCATTAAATAGCTCGAAAAGAGCGATATCGATGATTCTGCATACTTCTGACTGAAGTCTCACCAATATTATCGCAGAAAATGCATATCTCAGCTTGAAACCCGACGAAAACCAAGATGTCGACGGTTCTGCATATCAAACGCACTGTGGGGTGGTGAAAACACCAGAAAACCTGTTACTCGCATTAAATAGCTCGAAAAGAGCGATCTAGATGATTCTGCATACTTCTGACAGAAGCCTCAAAAAGATTATCGCAGAAAATGCATATCTCAGCTTGAAACCTCACGAAAATCAAGATGACGCCGGTTCTGCATATCAAACGCACTGTGGAGTGGTGAAAACAACCAGATAACGTGTTTCTCGCATTAAATAGCTCGAAACGAGCGATCTAGGTGATTCTGCATACTTCTGACTGAAGTCTCACCAATATTTTCGCAGAAAATGCATATCTCAGCTTGAAACCCGACGTAAAAACCAAAATATCTCCGGTTCTGCATATCCAACGCACTGTGGAGTGGTGAAAACACCAGATAACGTGTTTCTCGCATTAAGTAGCTCGAAACTAGCGATCTCGATGATTCTGCATACTTCGGACAGAAGGCTCAACAAGATTATCGTAGAAAATGCATATCTCAGCCAAAAACCCGACCGAAACCAAGATATCTCCGGTTCTGCATTTCAAACGTACTGTGGAGTGGTGAAAACACCAGAAAACCTGTTTCGTGCATTAAGTAGCTCGAAAAGAGCGATCAAGATGATTCTGCATCCTTCTGACAAAAGACACACCAAGATTATCGCAGAAAATGCATATCTCAGTTGGAAACACCACGAAAATCAGGATATAGCCTGTTCTGCATATCAAACGCACTGCGGAGTGGTGAAAACAACCAGAGAACGTGTTTCTCGCATTAAATAGCTCGCAAAGATCGCTCTCGATGTTTCTGCATACTTCGGACAGATGTTTCACCAAGATTATCGTAGAAAATGCATATCTCAGCTTGAAACCCGACGAAAACCAAAATATCGCCGGTTCTGCATATCAAACCAACTGTGGAGTGGTGAAAACACCAGATAACGTGTTTCTCGCATTAAATAGCTCGAAAAGTGCGATCTCGATGATTCTGCATACTTCAAACAGAAGTCTCACCAAGATTATCGCAGAAAATGCATATCTCTGCTTGAAACCCCACGAAAACCAAGATATCTACTGTTCTGCATATCCAACGAACTGTGGAGTGGTGAAAACCCCAGAAAACGTGTTTCTAGCATTAAATAGCTCGAAAAGAGCGCTCTCGACATTTCTGCATACTTCGGACAGAAGTCTCCACAAGATTATCGCAGAAAATGCATATCTCAGCTTGAAACCCCACGAAAACCAAGATATGTACTGTTCTGCATATCAAACGCACTGTGGAGTGTTGAAAACACCAGATAACGTGTTTCTCGCACTAACTAGCTCGAAACGAGCGATCTCGATGATTCTGCATACTTCTGACAAAAGACCCACCAAGATTATCGCAGAAAATGCATATCTCAGCTGGTAACACCACGAAAATCAAGATATCGCCGGTTCTGCATATCAGACGCACTGAAAACACCAGAAAACGTGTTTCTCGCATTAACTAGCTCGAAAAGAGCGTTCTCGATTATTCTGCATACTTCTCAAAGATGAAACACCAAGATTATCGCAGAAAATGCATATTTCAGCTGGAAACCCCACGAAAACCAAGTTATCGGCGGCTCTACATATCAAACGCACTGTGGAGTGGTCAAAACACCAGATAACGTGTTTCTCGCATTAAGTAGCTCGAAAAGAGCGTTCTCGAAGATTCTGCATACTTCTGACAGAGGTCTCACCAATACTATCGTAGAAAATGCATATCTCAGCTTGAAACTCGACCGAAACCAAGATATCTCCGGTTCTGCATGTCAAACGTACACTGGAGTGGTGAATACACCAGAAAACGTGTTTCTCGCATTAAATAGCTCGAAAAGAGCGATCAAGATGATTCTGCATACTTCTGACAGAAGACTCACCAAGATTATCGCAGAAAATGCATATCTCAGCTGGAAACACCACGAAAATCAAGATATTGCCGGTTCTGCATATCAAACGCAGTGTGGAGTGGTCAATACACCAGATAACGTGTTTCTCGCATTAAATAGCTCGAAACGAACGATCTAGATTATTCTGCATACTTCTGACTGAAGTCTCACCAAGAGTATCGCAGAAAATGCATATCTCAGCTGGAAACCCTACGAAAACCAAGATATCGCCGGTTCTCCATAACAGACGCACTGTGGAGTGGTGAAAACACCAGAAAACGTGTTTCTCGCATTAACTAGCTCGAAAAGAGCGTTCTCGATGATTCTGCATACTTCTCATAGATGAAACACCAAGATTATCGCAGAAAATGCATATTTCAGCTGGAAACCCCACGAAAACCAAGTTATCGGCGGCTCTACATATCAAACGCACTGTGGAGTGGTCAAAACACCAGATAACGTGTTTCTCGCATTAAATAACTCGAAAAGAGCGATATCGATGATTATGCATACTTCTGACAGAAGACTCACCAAGATTATCGCAGAAAATGCATATTTCAGCTGGAAACCCCACGAAAACGAAGTTATCGGCGGCTCTACATATCAAACGCACTGTGGAGTGTTCAATACACCAGATAACGTGTTTCTCGCATTAAATAGCTCGAAAAGAGCGATATCTATAATTCTGCATACTTCGGACAGAAGTCTCACCAATATTATCGCAGAAAATGCATATCTCAGCATGAAACCTCACGAAAATCAAGATGACGCCGGTTCTGCATATCAAACGCACTGTGGAGTGGTGAAAACACCAGATAACGTGTTTCTCGCATTAAATAGCACGAAAAGAGCGTTCTCGAAGATCCTGCATACTTCTGACAGAAGTCTCACCAAGATTATCGTAGAAAATGCATATCTCAGCTTGAAACCCGTCGAAAACCGAGTTATCTCCGGTTCTGCACACCAAACGTACCTTGGAGTGGTGAAAACACCAGAAAACATGTTTCGTGCATTAAGTAGCTCGAAAAGAGCGATCAAGATGATTCTGCATACTTCTGACAAAAGACCCACAAAGATTATCGCAAAAAATGCATATCTCAGTTGGAAACACCACGAAAATCAAGATATCGCCTGTTCTGCAGATCAAACGCACTGTGGAGTGGTGAAAACAACCAGAGAACGTGTTTCTCGCATTAAATAGCTCGAAAAGTGCGATCTCGATGATTCTGCATACTTCTAACAGAAGTCTCACCAAGATTATCGCAGAAAATGCATATCTCTGCTTGAAACCCCACGAAAACCAAGATATCTACTGTTCTGCATATCCAACGAACTGTGGAGTGGTGAAAACCCCAGAAAACGTGTTTCTAGCATTAAATAGCTCGAAAAGAGCGCTCTCGACATTTCTGCATACTTCGGACAGAAGTCTCCACAAGATTATCGCAGAAAATGCATATCTCAGCTTGAAACCCCACGAAAACCAAGATATGTACTGTTCTGCATATCAAACGCACTGTGGAGTGTTGAAAACACCAGATAACGTGTTTCTCGCACTAACTAGCTCGAAACGAGCGATCTCGATGATTCTGCATACTTCGGACAGAAGTCTCCACAAGATTATCGCAGAGAATGCATATCTCAGCTTGAAACCCCACGAAAACCAAGATATGTACTGTTCTGCATATCATTCGCACTGTGGAGTGGTGAAAACACCAGATAACGTGTTTCTCGCACTAACTAGCTCGAAAAGAGCGTTCTCGAAGATTCTGCATTCTTCTGACAGAAGTCTCACCAGGGTTATCGTAGAAAATGCATATCTCAGCCTTAAACCCGTCCGAAACCAAGATATCTCCGGTTCTGCATGTCAAACGTACTGTGGAGTGGTGAAAACACCAGAAAACGTGTTTCTTGCATTAAGTAGCTCGAAAAGAGCGATCAAGATGATTCTGCATACTTCTGACAAAAGACCCACAAAGATTATCGCAAAAAATGCATATCTCAGCTTGAAACCCGACGAAAACCAAGATATCGTCGGTTCTGCATATCAGACGCACTGTGGAGTGGTTAAAACACCAGAAAACGTGTTTTTCGCGTTAACTAGCTCGAAAAGAGCGTTCTCGATGATTCTGCATACTTCTCATAGATGAAACACCAAGATTATCGCAGAAAATGCATATTTCAGCTGGAAACCCCACGAAAACCAAGTTATCGGCGGCTCTACATATCAAACGCACTGTGTAGTGGTCAAAACACCAGCTAACGTGTTTCTCGCATTAAATAGCTCGAAAAGAGCGATATCGATGATTCTGCATACTTCTGACTGAAGTCTCACCAATATTATCGCAGAAAATGCATATCTCAGCTTGAAACCCGACGAAAACCAAGATGTCGACGGTTCTGCATATCAAACGCACTGTGGGGTGGTGAAAACACCAGAAAACCTGTTACTCGCATTAAATAGCTCGAAAAGAGCGATCTAGATGATTCTGCATACTTCTGACAGAAGCCTCAAAAAGATTATCGCAGAAAATGCATATCTAAGCTTGAAACCTCACGAAAATCAAGATGACGCCGGTTCTGCATATCAAACGCACTGTGGAGTGGTGAAAACAACCAGATAACGTGTTTCTCGCATTAAATAGCTCGAAACGAGCGATCTAGGTGATTCTGCATACTTCTGACAGAAGTCTCACCAATATTTTCGCAGAAAATGCATATCTCAGCTTGAAACCCGACGTAAAAACCAAAATATCTCCGGTTCTGCATATCCAACGCACTGTGGAGTGGTGAAAACACCAGATAACGTGTTTCTCGCATTAAGTAGCTCGAAACTAGCGATCTCGATGATTCTGCATACTTCGGACAGAAGGCTCAACAAGATTATAGTAGAAAATGCATATCTCAGCCAAAAACCCGACCGAAACCAAGATATCTCCGGTTCTGCATTTCAAACGTACTGTGGAGTGGTGAAAACACCAGAAAACCTGTTTCGTGCATTAAGTAGCTCGAAAAGAGCGATCACGATGATTCTGCATCCTTCTGACAAAAGACACACCAAGATTATCGCAGAAAATGCATATCTCAGTTGGAAACACCACGAAAATCAGGATATAGCCTGTTCTGCATATCAAACGCACTGTGGAGTGGTCAAAACACCAGATAACGTGTTTCTCGCATTAAGTAGCTCGAAAAGAGCGTTCTCGAAGATTCTGCATACTTCTGACAGAGGTCTCACCAATACTATCGTAGAAAATGCATATCTCAGCTTGAAACTCGACCGAAACCAAGATATCTCCGGTTCTGCATGTCAAACGTACACTGGAGTGGTGAATACACCAGAAAACGTGTTTCTCGCATTAAATAGCTCGAAAAGAGCGATCAAGATGATTCTGCATACTTCTGACAGAAGACTCACCAAGATTATCGCAGAAAATGCATATCTCAGCTGGAAACACCACGAAAATCAAGATATTGCCGGTTCTGCATATCAAACGCAGTGTGGAGTGGTCAATACACCAGATAACGTGTTTCTCGCATTAAATAGCTCGAAACGAACGATCTAGATTATTCTGCATACTTCTGACTGAAGTCTCACCAAGAGTATCGCAGAAAATGCATATCTCAGCTTGAAACCCCACGAAAACCAAGATATGTACTGTTCTGCATATCAAACGCACTGTGGAGTGTTGAAAACACCAGATAACGTGTTTCTCGCACTAACTAGCTCGAAACGAGCGATCTCGATGATTCTGCATACTTCGGACAGAAGTCTCAACAAGATTATCGCAGAAAATGCATATCTCAGCTTGAAACCTCACGAAAATCAAGATGACGCCGGTTCTGCATATCAAACGCAGTGTGGAGTGGTCAATACACCAGATAACGTGTTTCTCGCATTAAATAGCTCGAAACGAACGATCTAGATTATTCTGCATACTTCTGACTGAAGTCTCACCAAGAGTATCGCAGAAAATGCATATCTCAGCTGGAAACCCTACGAAAACCAAGATATCGCCGGTTCTCCATAACAGACGCACTGTGGAGTGGTGAAAACACCAGAAAACGTGTTTCTCGCATTAACTAGCTCGAAAAGAGCGTTCTCGATGATTCTGCATACTTCTCATAGATGAAACACCAAGATTATCGCAGAAAATGCATATTTCAGCTGGAAACCCCACGAAAACCAAGTTATCGGCGGCTCTACATATCAAACGCACTGTGGAGTGGTCAAAACACCAGATAACGTGTTTCTCGCATTAAATAACTCGAAAAGAGCGATATCGATGATTATGCATACTTCTGACAGAAGACTCACCAAGATTATCGCAGAAAATGCATATTTCAGCTAGAAACCCCACGAAAACGAAGTTATCGGCGGCTCTACATATCAAACGCACTGTGGAGTGTTCAATACACCAGATAACGTGTTTCTCGCATTAAATAGCTCGAAAAGAGCGATATCTATAATTCTGCATACTTCGGACAGAAGTCTCACCAATATTATCGCAGAAAATGCATATCTCAGCATGAAACCTCACGAAAATCAAGATGACGCCGGTTCTGCATATCAAACGCACTGTGGAGTGGTGAAAACAACCAGAGAACGTGTTTCTCGCATTAAATAGCTCGAATACAGCGATCTCGATGATTCTGCATACTTCGGACAGAAGTCTCACCAAGATTATCGTAAAAAATGCATATCTCAGCTTGAAACCCCACGAAAACCAAGATATCGCTGGTACTGCATATCAAACGCACTGTGGAGTGGTGAAAACACCAGATAACGTGTTTCTCGCATTAAATAGCTCGAAAAGAGCGTTCTCGAAGATCCTGCATGCTTGTGACAGAAGTCTCTCCAAGATTATCGTAGAAAATGCATATCTCAGCTTGAAACCCGACGAAAACCGAGTTATCTCCGGTTCTGCACACCAAACGTACCGTGGAGTGGTGAAAACACCTGAAAACGTGTTCCGCGCATTAAGTAGCTCGAAAAGAGCGTTCTCGAAGATTCTGCATACTTCTGACAGAAGTCTCACCAACATTATCGTAGAAAATGCATATCTCAGCTGGAAACACCACGAAAATCAAGATATCGCCGGTTCTGCATATCAAACGCACTGTGGAGTGGTGAAAACACCAGATAACGTGTTTCTCGCATTAAATAGCACGAAAAGAGCGTTCTCGAAGATCCTGCATACTTCTGACAGAAGTCTCACCAAGATTATCGTAGAAAATGCATATCTCAGCTTGAAACCCGTCGAAAACCGAGTTATCTCCGGTTCTTCACACCAAACGTACCTTGGAGTGGTGAAAACACCAGAAAACATGTTTCGTGCATTAAGTAGCTCGAAAAGAGCGATCAAGATGATTCTGCATGCTTCTGACAAAAGACCCACAAAGATTATCGCAAAAAATGCATATCTCAGTTGGAAACACCACGAAAATCAAGATATCGCCTGTTCTGCAGATCAAACGCACTGTGGAGTGGTGAAAACAACCAGAGAACGTGTTTCTCGCATTAAATAGCTCGAAAAGTGCGATCTCGATGATTCTGCATACTTCTAACAGAAGTCTCACCAAGATTATCGCAGAAAATGCATATCTCTGCTTGAAACCCCACGAAAACCAAGATATCTACTGTTCTGCATATCCAACGAACTGTGGAGTGGTGAAAACCCCAGAAAACGTGTTTCTAGCATTAAATAGCTCGAAAAGAGCGCTCTCGACATTTCTGCATACTTCGGACAGAAGTCTCCACAAGATTATCGCAGAAAATGCATATCTCAGCTTGAAACCCCACGAAAACCAAGATATGTACTGTTCTGCATATCAAACGCACTGTGGAGTGTTGAAAACACCAGATAACGTGTTTCTCGCACTAACTAGCTCGAAACGAGCGATCTCGATGATTCTGCATACTTCGGACAGAAGTCTCCACAAGATTATCGCAGAAAATGCATATCTCAGCTTGAAACCCCACGAAAACCAAGATATGTACTGTTCTGCATATCATTCGCACTGTGGAGTGGTGAAAACACCAGATAACGTGTTTCTCGCACTAACTAGCTCGAAAAGAGCGTTCTCGAAGATTCTGCATTCTTCTGACAGAAGTCTCACCAGGGTTATCGTAGAAAATGCATATCTCAGCCTTAAACCCGACCGAAACCAAGATATCTCCGGTTCTGCATGTCAAACGTACTGTGGAGTGGTGAAAACACCAGAAAACGTGTTTCTTGCATTAAGTAGCTCGAAAAGAGCGATCAAGATGATTCTGCATACTTCGGACAGAAGCCTCAAAAAGATTATCGCAGAAAATGCATATCTCAGCTTGAAACCTCACGAAAATCAAGATGACGCCGGTTCTGCATATCAAACGCACTGTGGAGTGGTGAAAACAACCAGATAACGTGTTTCTCGCATTAAATAGCTCGAAACGAGCGATTTAGGTGATTCTGCATACTTCTGACTGAAGTCTCACCAATATTATCGCAGAAAATGCATATCTCAGCTTGAAACCCGACGAAAACCAAGATATCGTCGGTTCTGCATATCAGACGCACTGTGGAATGTTGAAAACACCAGAAAACGTGTTTCTCGCATTAACTATCTCGAAAAGAGCGTTCTCGATGATTCTGCATACTTCTCATAGATGAAACACACAGAGTATCGCAGAAAATGCATATTTCAACTGGATACCCCACGAAAACCAAGTTATCGGCGGCTCTACATATCAAACGCACTGTGGAGTGGTCAAAACACCAGAAAACGTGTTTCTCGCATTAAGTAGCTCGAAAAGAGCGCTCTCGATGTTTCTGCATACTTCTGACTGAAGTCTCACCAATATTATCGCAGAAAATGCATATCTCAGCTTGAAACTCGACTAAAACCAAAATATCTCCGGTTCTGCATATCCAACGCACTGTGGAGTGGTGAAAACACCAGAAAACGTGTTTCTCGCATTAAGTAGCTCGAAAAGCGCGCTCTCGATGTTTCTGCATACTTTGGACAGATGTTTCGCCAAGCTTATCGTAGAAAATGCATACCTCAGCTTGAAACCCGACGAAAACCAAAATATCTCCGGTTCTGCATATCCAACGCACTGTGGAGTGGTGAAAACACCAGATAACGTGTTTCTCGCATTAAGTAGCTCGAAACTAGCGATCTCGATGATTCTGCATACTTCGGACAGAAGCCTCAAAAAGATTATCGCAGAAAATGCATATCTCAGCTTGAAACCTCACGAAAATCAAGATGACGCCGGTTCTGCATATCAAACGCACTGTGGAGTGGTGAAAACAACCAGATAACGTGTTTCTCGCATTAAATAGCTCGAAACGAGCGATCTAGGTGATTCTGCATACTTCTGACTGAAGTCTCACCAATATTTTCGCAGAAAATGCATATCTCAGCTTGAAACCCGACGTAAAAACCAAAATATCTCCGGTTCTGCATATCCAACGCACTGTGGAGTGGTGAAAACACCAGATAACGTGTTTCTCGCATTAAGTAGCTCGAAACTAGCGATCTCGATGATTCTGCATACTTCGGACAGAAGGCTCAACAAGATTATCGTAGAAAATGCATATCTCAGCCAAAAACCCGACCGAAACCAAGATATCTCCGGTTCTGCATTTCAAACGTACTGTGGAGTGGTGAAAACACCAGAAAACCTGTTTCGTGCATTAAGTAGCTCGAAAAGAGCGATCAGGATGATTCTGCATCCTTCTGACAAAAGACACACCAAGATTATCGCAGAAAATGCATATCTCAGTTGGAAACACCACGAAAATCAGGATATAGCCTGTTCTGCATATCAAACGCACTGCGGAGTGGTGAAAACAACCAGAGAACGTGTTTCTCGCATTAAATAGCTCGCAAAGGGCGCTCTCGATGTTTCTGCATACTTCGGACAGATGTTTCACCAAGATTATCGTAGAAAATGCATATCTCAGCTTGAAACCCGACGAAAACCAAAATATCGCCGGTTCTGCATATCAAACCAACTGTGGAGTGGTGAAAACACCAGATAACGTGTTTCTCGCATTAAATAGCTCGAAAAGTGCGATCTCGATGATTCTGCATACTTCAAACAGAAGTCTCACCAAGATTATCGCAGAAAATGCATATCTCAGCTGGAAACACCACGAAAATCAAGATATTGCCGGTTCTGCATATCAAACGCAGTGTGGAGTGGTCAATACACCAGATAACGTGTTTCTCGCATTAAATAGCTCGAAACGAACGATCTAGATTATTCTGCATACTTCTGACTGAAGTCTCACCAAGAGTATCGCAGAAAATGCATATCTCAGCTTGAAACCCCACGAAAACCAAGATATGTACTGTTCTGCATATCAAACGCACTGCGGAGTGGTGAAAACAACCAGAGAACGTGTTTCTCGCATTAAATAGCTCGCAAAGAGCGTTCTCGAAGATTCTGCATACTTCTGACAGAGGTCTCACCAATACTATCGTAGAAAATGCATATCTCAGCTTGAAACTCGACCGAAACCAAGATATCTCCGGTTCTGCATGTCAAACGTACACTGGAGTGGTGAATACACCAGAAAACGTGTTTCTCGCATTAAATAGCTCGAAAAGAGCGATCAAGATGATTCTGCATACTTCGGACAGAAGTCTCAACAAGATTATCGCAGAAAATGCATATCTCAGCTTGAAACCTCACGAAAATCAAGATGACGCCGGTTCTGCATATCAAACGCAGTGTGGAGTGGTCAATACACCAGATAACGTGTTTCTCGCATTAAATAGCTCGAAACGAACGATCTAGATTATTCTGCATACTTCTGACTGAAGTCTCACCAAGAGTATCGCAGAAAATGCATATCTCAGCTGGAAACCCTACGAAAACCAAGATATCGCCGGTTCTCCATAACAGACGCACTGTGGAGTGGTGAAAACACCAGAAAACGTGTTTCTCGCATTAACTAGCTCGAAAAGAGCGTTCTCGATGATTCTGCATACTTCTCATAGATGAAACACCAAGATTATCGCAGAAAATGCATATTTCAGCTGGAAACCCCACGAAAACCAAGTTATCGGCGGCTCTACATATCAAACGCACTGTGGAGTGGTCAAAACACCAGATAACGTGTTTCTCGCATTAAATAACTCGAAAAGAGCGATATCGATGATTATGCATACTTCTGACAGAAGACTCACCAAGATTATCGCAGAAAATGCATATTTCAGCTGGAAACCCCACGAAAATCAAGATGACGCCGGTTCTGCATATCAAACGCACTGTGGAGTGGTGAAAACAACCAGATAACGTGTTTCTCGCAATAAATAGCTCGAAACGAGCGATCTAGGTGATTCTGCATACTTCTGACTGAAGTCTCACCAATATTATCGCAGAAAATGCATATCTCAGCTTGAAACCCCACGAAAGCCAAGATATCGCTGGTTCTGCATATCAAACGCACTGTGGAGTGGTTAAAACACCAGATAACGTGTTTTTCGCGTTAACTAGCTCGAAAAGAGCGTTCTCGATGATACTGCATACTTCTGACAGAAGACTCACCAAATTATCGCAGAAAATGCATATCTCAGCTTGAAACCCGGCGAAAACCAAGATATCGTCGGTTCTGCATATCAGACGCACTGTGGAGTGGTTAAAACACCAGAAAACGTGTTTTTCGCGTTAACTAGCTCGAAACGAGCGATTTAGGTGATTCTGCATACTTCTGACAGAAGACTCACCAAGATTATCGCAGAAGGTGCATATCTCAGCTTGTAACCTCACGAAAACCAAGATATCACCGGTTCTGCACATCAAACGTACTGTGGAGTGGTGAAAACACCAGAAAACGTGTTTCTCGCATTAAATAGCTCGAAAAGAGCGATCTAGATGATTCTGCATACTTCTGACAGAAGACTCACCAAATTATCGCAGAAAATGCATATCTCAGCTGGAAACCCTACGAAAACCAAGATATCGCCGGTTCTACATAACAGACGCACTGTGGAGTGGTTAAAACACCAGAAAACGTGTTTTTCGCGTTAACTAGCTCGAAAAGAGCGTTCTCGATGATTCTGCATACTTCTCATAGATGAAGCACCAAGATTATCGCAGAAAATGCATATTTCAGCTGGAAACCCCGCGAAAACCAAGTTATCGGCGGCTCTACATATCAAACGCACTGTGGAGTGGTCAAAACACCAGATAACGTGTATCTCGCATTAAATAGCTCGAAAAGAGCGATATCTATAATTCTGCATACTTCGGACAGAAGTCTCACCAATATTATCGCAGAAAATGCATATCTCAGCTTGAAACCTCACAAAAATCAAGATGACGCCGGTTCTGCATATCAAACGCACTGTGGAGTGGTGAAAACAACCAGATAACGTGTTTCTCGCATTAAATAGCTCGAAACGAGCGATTTAGGTGATTCTGCATACTTCTGACTGAAGTCTCACCAATATTATCGCAGAAAATGCATATCTCAGCTTGAAACCCGACGAAAACCAAGATATCGTCGGTTCTGCATATCAGACGCACTGTGGAATGTTGAAAACACCAGTAAACGTGTTTCTCGCATTAACTATCTCGAAAAGAGCGTTCTCGATGATTGTGCATACTTCTCATAGATGAAACACCAAGAGTATCGCAGAAAATGCATATTTCAACTGGATACCCCACGAAAACCAAGTTATCGGCGGCTCTACATATCAAACGCACTGTGGAGTGGTCAAAACACCAGAAAACGTGTTTCTCGCATTAAATAGCTCGAATAGAGCGATCTCGATGATTCTTCATACTTCGGACAGAAGTCTCAACAAGATTATCGTACAAAATGCATCTCTCAGCTTGAAACCTCACGAAAATCAAGATGACGCCGGTTCTGCATATCAAACGCACTGTGGAGTGGTGGAAACACCGGATAAGATTTTTCTCGCATTAACTAGCTCGAAAAGAGCGATCTCGATGTTTCAGCATACTTCGGAGAGAAGTCTCACCAAGATTATCGCAGAAAATGCATATCTCAGCTGGAAACCCCACGAAAACCAAGATACCGCCGGTTCTGCATATCATACGCACTGTGGAGTGGTGAAAACACCAGACAACGTGTTTCTCGCATTATATAGCTCGAAAAGGGCGTTCTCGATGATTCTGCATACTTCTCATAGATGAAACACCAAGATTATCGCAGAAAATGCATATTTCAGCTGGAAACCCCACGAAAACCAAGTTATCGGCGGCTCTACATATCAAACGCACTGTGGAGTGGTCAAAACACCAGATAACGTGTTTCTCGCATTAAATAGCTCGAAAAGAGCGATATCTATGATTCTGCATACTTCTGACTGAAGTCTCACCAATATTATCGCAGAAAATGCATATCTCAGCTTGAAACCCGACGAAAAACAAGATGTCGACGGTTCTGCATATCAAACGCACTGTGGGGTGGTGAAAACACCAGAAAACCTGTTACTCGCATTAAATAGCTCGAAAAGAGCGATCTAGATGATTCTGCATACTTCTGACAGAAGACTCACCACGATTATCGCAGAAGGTGCATATCTCAGCTTGTAACCTCACGAAAACCAAGATATCACCGGTTCTGCACATCAAACGTACTGTGGAGTGGTGAAAACACCAGAAAACGTGTTTCTCGCATTAAATAGCTCGAAAAGAGCGATCTCGATGATTAAGCATACTTCTGACAGAAGACTCACCAAGATTATCGCAGAAAATGCATATTTCAGCTGGAAACCCCACGAAAACCAAGTTATCGGCGGCTCTACATATCAAACGCACTGTGGAGTGTTCAATACACCAGATAACGTGTTTCTCGCATTAAATAGCTCGAAAAGAGCGATATCTATAATTCTGCATACTTCGGACAGAAGTCTCACCAATATTATCGCAGAAAATGCATATCTCAGCTTGAAACCTCACGAAAATCAAGATGACGCCGGTTCTGCATATCAAACGCACTGTGGAGTGGTGAAAACACCGGATAAGGTTTTTCTCGCATTAACTAGCTCGAGAAGAGCGATCTCGATGTTTCAGCATACTTCGGACCGAAGTCTCACCAAGATTATAGCAGAAAATGCATATCTCAGCTTGAAACCCCACGAAAGCCAAGATATCGCTGGTTCTGCATATCAAACGCACTGTGGAGTGGTGAAAACACCGGATATGGTTTTTCTCGCATTATCTAGCTCGAAAAGAGCGATCTCGATGTTTCAGCATACTTCGTACAGAAGTCTCACCAAGATTATCGCAGAAAATGCATATCTCAGCTTGAAACCCCACGAAAACCAAGATGTCGCCGGTTCTGCATATTAAACACACTGTGGAGTGGTGAAAACACCAGAAAACGTGTTTCTCGCATTAAGTAGCTCGAAAAGAGCGTTCTCGAAGATCCTGCATACTTCTGACAGAAGTCTCACCAAGATTATCGTAGAAAATGCATATCTCAGCTTGAAACCCGACCGAAACCGAGTTATCTCCGGTTCTGCACATCAAACGTACCGTGGAGTGGTGAAAACACCAGAAAACGTGTTTCGTGCATTAAGTAGCTCGCAAAGAGCGATCTAGATGATTCTGCATACTTCGGACTGAAGTCTCACCAATATTATCGCAGAAAATGCATATTTCAGCTGGAAACCCCACGAAAACCAAGTTATCGGCGGCTCTACATATCAAACGCACTGTGGAGTGGTCAAAACACCAGATAACGTGTTTCTCGCATTAAATAGCTCGAAAAGAGCGATCTCGATGATTCTGCATACTTCGGACAGAAGTCTCACCAAGATTATCGTAGAAAATGCATATCTCAGCTTGAAACCCGACGAAAACCGAGTTATCTCCGGTTCTGCACATCAAACGTACCGTGGAGTGTTGAAAACACCAGAAAACGTGTTTCGCGCATTACGAAGCTCGAAAAGAGCGTTCTCGAAGATTCTGCATCCTTCTGACAGAATTCTCACCAGTGTTATCGTAGAAAATGCATATCTCAGCTTGAAACCCGACCGAAACCAAGATATCTCCGGTTCTGCATGTCAAACGTACTGTGGAGTGGTGCAAACACCAGAAAACGTGTTTCGTGCATTAAGTAGCTCGAAAAGAGCGATCTAGGTGATTCTGCATACTTCTGACTGAAGTATCACCAATATTATCGCAGAAAATGCATATCTCAGCTCGAAACCTCACGAAAATCAAGATGTTGCCGGTTCTGCATGTCAAATGCACTGTGGAGTGGTGAAAACAACCAGAGAACGTTTTTCTCGCATTAAATAGCTTGAATAGAGCGATCTCGATGATTCTGCATACTTCGGACTGATGTTTCACCAAGATTATCGTAGAAAATGCATATCTCAGCTTGAAACCCGACGATAACCAAAATACCGCCGGTTCTGCATATCAAACCAACTGTGGAGTGGTGAAAACACCAGATAACGTGTTTCTCGCATTAAATAGCTCGAAAAGCGCGATCTAGATGATTCTGCATACTTCAGACAAAAGACCCACCAAGACTATCGCAGTAAATGCATATTTCAGCTGGAAACCCCACGAAAACCAAGTTATCGGCGGCTCTACATATCAAACGCACTGTGGAGTGGTCAAAACACCAGATAACGTGTTTCTCGCATTAAATAGCTCGAAAAGAGCGATATCGATGATTCTGCATACTTCTGACTGAAGTCTCACCAATATTATCGCAGAAAATGCATATCTCTGCTTGAAACCCGATGAAAACCACGATGTCGCCTGTTCTGCATATCAAACGCACTGTGGGGTGGTGAATACACCAGAAAACGTGTTTCTCGCATTAACTATTTCGAAAAGCGCGATCTAGATGATTCTGCATACTTCTGATAAAAGACCCACCAAGATTATCGCAGAAAATGCATATTTCAGCTGGAAACCCCACGAAAACCAAGTTATCGGCGGCTCTACATATCAAACGCACTGTGGAGTGGTCAAAACACCAGATAACGTGTTTCTCGCATTAAATAGCTCGAAAAGAGCGATATCGATTATTCTGCATACTTCTGACTGAAGTCTCAACAAGATTATCGTAAAAAATGCATATCTCAGCTTGAAACCCCACGAAAGCCAAGATATCGCTGGTTCTGCATATCAAACGCACTGTGGAGTGGTGAAAACACCGGATATGGTTTTTCTCGCATTATCTAGCTCGAAAAGAGCGATCTCGATGTTTCAGCATACTTCGTACAGAAGTCTCACCAAGATTATCGCAGAAAATGCATATCTCAGCTTGAAACCCCACGAAAACCAAGATGTCGCCGGTTCTGCATATTAAACACACTGTGGAGTGGTGAAAACACCAGAAAACGTGTTTCTCGCATTAAGTAGCTCGAAAAGAGCGTTCTCGAAGATCCTGCATACTTCTGACAGAAGTCTCACCAAGATTATCGTAGAAAATGCATATCTCAGCTTGAAACCCGACCGAAACCGAGTTATCTCCGGTTCTGCACATCAAACGTACCGTGGAGTGGTGAAAACACCAGAAAACGTGTTTCGCGCATTAAGTAGCTCGAAAAGTGCGATCTTGATGATTCTGCATACTTCTAACAGAAGTCTCACCCAGATTATCGCAGAAAATGCATATCTCTGCTTAAAACCCCACGAAAACCAAGATATCTACTGTTCTGCATATCCAACGAACTGTGGATTGGTGAAAACCCCAGAAAACGTGTTTCTCGCATTAAATAGCTCGAAAAGAGCGCTCTCGACGTTTCTGCATACTTCGGACAGATGTTTCACCAAGCTTATCGTAGAAAATGCATATCTCAGCTTGAAACCCGACGAAAACCAAAATATCTCCGGTTCTGCATATCCAACGAACTGTGGAGTGGTGAAAACCCCAGAAATTGAGTTTCTCGCATCAAATAGCTCGAAAAGAGCGCTGTTGCTGTTTCTGCATACTTCTGACAGATGTTTCACTAAGATTATCGTAGAGAATGCATATCTCTGCTTGAAACCCGACCGAAACCAAGATATCTCCGGTTCTGCATGTCAAACGTACCGTGGAGTGGTGAAAACAACAGAAAACGTGTTTCGTGCATTAAGTAGCTCGAAAAGAGCGATCTAGATGATTCTGCATCCTTCTGACAAAAGACCCACCAAGATTAGCGCAGAAAATGCATATCTCAGCTGGAAACACCACGAAAATCAAGATATCGCCTGTTCTGCACATCAAACGCACTGTGGAGTGGTGAAAACAACCAGAGAACGTGTTTCTCGCATTAAATAGCTCGAAAAGAGCGATCCCGATGCTTCAGCATACTTCGGACAGAAGTCTCACCAAGATTATCGCAGGAAAAGCACATCTCAGCTTGAAACCCGACCGAAACCAAGATATCTGCGGTTCTGCATGTCAAACGTACTGTGGAGTGGTGAAAACACCTGAAAGCGTGTTTCGTGCATTAAGTAGCTCGAAAAGAGCGATCTAGATGATTCTGCATACTTCTGACCGAAGTCTCACCAATATTATCGCAGGAAGTGCATATCTCAGCTTGAAACCCCACGAAAACATAGATATCTCCGGTTCTGCATATCCAACGAACTGTGGAGTGGTGAAAACCCCAGAAAACGAGTTTCTCGCATTAAATAGCTCGAAAAGAGCGCTCTTGCTGTTTCTGCATACTTCGGACACATGTTTCACCAAGATTATCGTAGAAAATGCATATCTCAGCTTGAAACCCGACGAAAACCAAAATATCGCCGGTTCTGCATATCAAACCAACTGTGGAGTGGTGAAAACACCTGATAACGTGTTTCTCGCATTAAATAGCTCGAAAAGTGCGATCTCGATGATTCTGCATACTTCTAACAGAAGTCTCACCAAGATTATCGCAGAAAATGCATATCTCTGCTTGAAACCCCACGAAAACCAAGATATCTACTGTTCTGCATATCCAAGGAACTGTGGAGTGGTGAAAACCCCAGAAAACCTGTTTCTCGGATTAAATAGCTCGAAAAGAGCGCTCTCGACGTTTCTGCATACTTCGGACAGATGTTTCACCAAGCTTATCGTAGAAAATGCATATCTCAGCTTGAAACCCGACCGAAACCAAGATATCGCCGGTTCTGCATGTCAAACGTACTGTGGAGTGGAGAAAACACCAGAAAACGTGTTTCGTGCATTAAGTAGCTCGAAAAGAGCGATCTAGATGATTCTGCATACTTCTAACAGAAGTCTCACCAAGATTATCGCAGAAAATGCATATCTCTGCTTGAAACCCCACGAAAACCAAGATATCTACTGTTCTGCATATCCAACGAACTGTGGAGTGGTGAAACCCCCAGATAACGTGTTTCTCGCACTAGCTAGCTCGAAAAGAGCGATCTCGATGATTCAGCATACTTCGGACAGAAGTCTCACCAAGATTATCACAGAAAATACATATCTCAGCTTGAATCCCCACGAAAACCAAGATATCGCCGGTTCTGCATATCAAACGCACTGTGGAGTGGTGAAACACCAGATAACGTGTTTCTCGCATTAAGTAGCTCGAAACGAGCGATCTCGATGATTCTGGATACTTCGGACAGAAGTCTCACCAAAATTATCGTAAAAAATGCATATCTCAGCTTGAAACCCCACAAAAACCAAGATATCGCTGTGTTCTGCATATCAAACGCACTGTGGAGTGGTGAAAACCCCAGAAAACGTGTTTCTCGCATTAAATAGCTCGAGTAGAGCGATCTCGATGATTCTTCATACTTCGGACAGAAGTCTCACCAAGATTACCGTAAAAAATGCATATCTCAGCTGAAAAACCCCACGAAAGCCAAGATATCGCTGGTTCTGGATATCAAACGCACTGTGGAGTGGTGAAAACAGCGGATAAGTTTTTTCTCCCATTAACTAGCTCGAAAAGAGCGATCTCGATGTTTCAGCCTACTTCGGACAGAAGTCTCACCAAGATTATCGCAGAAAATGCATATCTCAGCATGAAACCCCACGAAAACCAAGATATCGCCGGTTCTGCATATCAAACGCACTGTGGAGTGGTGAAAACAACCAGAGAACGTGTTTCTCGCGTTAAATAGCTCGAAAAGGCCGATCACGATGATTCTGCATACTTCTGACAGAAGTCTCACCAAGATTATCGTAGAAAATGCATATCTCAGCTTGAAACCCCACGAAAGCCAAGATATCGCTGGTTCTGCATATCAAACGCACTGTGCAGTGGTGAAAACAGCGGATAAGTTTTTTCTCGCATTAACTAGCTCGAAAAGAGCGATCCCGATGTTTCAGCCTACTTCGGACAGAAGTCTCAACAAGATTATAGCAGAAAATGCATATCTCAGCTTGAAACCCCACGAAAACCAAGATATCTACTGTTCTGCATATCAAACGCACTGTGGAGTGGTGAAAACACCAGATAACGTGTTTCTCGCACTAACTAGCTCGAAAAGAGCGATCTCGATGATTCTGCATACTTCTAACAGAAGTCTCACCAAGATTATCGCAGGAAATGCATATCGCAGCTTGAAACCCCACGAAAACCAAGATATCTCCGGTTCTGCATATCCAACGAACTGTGGAGTGGTGAAAACCCCAGAAAACGTGTATCTCGCATTAAATAGCTCGAAAAGAGCGCTCTCGACGTTTCTGCATACTTCGGACAGATGTTTCACCAAGCTTATATTAGAAAATGCATATCTCTGCTTGAAACCCCACGAAAACCAAGATATCTACTGTTCTGCATATCCAACGAACTGTGGAGTGGAGAAACCCCCAGATAACGTGTTTCTCGCACTAGCTAGCTCGAAAAGAGCGATCTCGATGATTCAGCATACTTCGGACAGAAGTCTCACCAAGATTATCACAGAAAATACATATCTCAGCTTGAATCCCCACGAAAACCAAGATATCTCCTGTTCTGCATATCAAACGCACTGTGGAGTGGTGAAAACACCGGATAAGGTTTTTCTCGCATTAACTAGCTCGAAAAGAGCGATCTCGAATATTCTGCATACTTCTGACAGAAGTCTCACCAGGATTATCGTAGAAAATGCATATCTCAGCTTGAAACCCCACGAAAGCCAAGATATCGCTGGTTCTGCATATCAAACGCACTGTGGAGTGGTGAAAACAACCAGAGAACGTGTTTCTCGCATTAAATAGCTCGAAAAGTGCGATCCCGATGATTCAGCATACTTCCGACAGAAGTCTCACCAAGATTATCGCAGGAAATGCATATCGCAGCTTGAAACCCCACGAAAACCAAGATATCTCCGGTTCTGCATATCCAACGAACTGTGGAGTGGTGAAAACCCCAGAAAACGTGTATCTCGCATTAAATAGCTCGAAAAGAGCGCTCTCGATGTTTCTGCATACTTCGGACAGATGTTTCACCAAGCTTATCGTAGAAAATGCATATCTCGGCTTGAAACCCGACGAAACCAAGATATCTCCGGTTCTGCATGTCAATCGTACTGTGGAGTGGTGAAAACACCAGAAAACGTGTTTCTCGCATTAAATAGCTCGAAAAGAGCGATCTAGATGATTCTGCATACTTCTGGCAGAAGACTCACCAAGCTTATCGCAGAAAATGCATATCTCAGCTGGAAACACCCCGAAAATCAAGATATCGCAGGTTCTGTATATCAAACGCACTGTGGAATGTTGAAAACACCAGAAAACTTGTTTTTTCGCATTAAATAGCTCGAAACGAGCGATCTAGATGATTCACCATACTTCGGACAGAAGTCTCACCAAGATTATCGCAGGAAATGCATATCTCAGCTTGAAACCCCACGAAAACCAAGATATCTCCGGTTCTGCATATCCAACGAACTGTGGAGTGGTGAAAACCCCAGAAAACGAGTTTCTCGCATTAAATAGCTCGAAAAGTGCGATCCCGATGATTCAGCATACTTCGGACAGAAGTCTCACCAAGATTATCGCAGGAAATGCATATCGCAGCTTGAAACCCCACGAAAACCAAGATATCTCCGGTTCTGCATATCCAACGAACTGTGGAGTGGTGAAAACCCCAGAAAACGTGTATCTCGCATTAAATAGCTCGAAAAGAGCGCTCTCGACGTTTCTGCATACTTCGGACAGATGTTTCACCAAGCTTATATTAGAAAATGCATATCTCGGCTTGAAACCCGACGAAAACCAAAATATCTCCGGTTCTGCATATCCAACGAACTGTGGAGTGGTGAAAACCCCAGAAAACGAGTTTCTCACATTAAATAGCTCGAAAAGAGCGCTCTCGATGTTTCTGCATACTTCTGACAAAAGACCCACCAAGATTATCGCAGAAAATGCATATCTCAGCTGGAAACACCACGAAAATCAAGATATCGCCTGTTCTGCACATCAAACGTACCGTGGAGTGGTGAAAACACCAGAAAACGTGTTTCGCGCATTAAGCAGCTCGAAAAGAGCGTTCTCGAAGATTCTGCACACTTCTTACAGATGTCTCACCAAGATTATCGCAGGAAATGCATATCTCAGCTTGAAACCCCACGAAAACCAAGATATCTCCGGTTCTGCATATCCAACGAACTGTGGAGTGGTGAAAACCCCAGAAAACGAGTTTCTCGCATTAAATAGCTCGAAAAGAGCGCTCTCGATGGTTCTGCATACTTCGGACAGCTGTTTCACCAAGATTATCGTAGAAAATGCATATCTCAGCTTGAAACCCGGCCGAAACCAAGATATCTCCGGTTCTGCATGTCAATCGTACTGTGGAGTGGTGAAAACACCAGAAAACGTGTTTCTCGCATTAAATAGCTCGAAAAGAGCGATCTAGATGATTCTGCATACTTCTGGCAGAAGACTCACCAAGCTTATCGCAGAAAATGCATATCTCAGCTGGAAACACCCCGAAAATCAAGATATCGCAGGTTCTGTATATCAAACGCACTGTGGAATGTTGAAAACACCAGAAAACTTGTTTTTTCGCATTAAATAGCTCGAAACGAGCGATCTAGATGATTCACCATACTTCGGACAGAAGTCTCACCAAGATTATCGCAGGAAATGCATATCTCAGCTTGAAACCCCACGAAAACCAAGATATCTCCGGTTCTGCATATCCAACGAACTGTGGAGTGGTGAAAACCCCAGAAAACGAGTTTCTCGCATTAAATAGCTCGCAAAGAGCGCTCTCGATGTTTCTGCATACTTCGGACAGATGTTTCACCAAGAATATCGTAGAAAATGCATATCTCAGCTTGAAACCCGACGAAAACCGAAATATCGCCGGTTCTGCATATCAAACCAACTGTGGAGTGGTGAAAACACCAGATAACGTGTTTCTCGCATTAAATAGCTTGAAAAGCGCGATCTCGATGATTCTGCATACTTCGGACAGAAGTCTCAAAAAGATTATCGCAGAAAATGCATATCTCAGCTTGAAACCCCACGAAAACCAAGATATCTACTGTTCTGCATATCAAACGCACTGTGGAGTGGTGAAAACACCAGAAAACGTGTTTCTCGCATTAGCTAGCTCGAAAAGAGCGTTCTCGATGATTCTGCATACTTCTCATAGATGAAACACCAAGATTATCGCAGAAAATGCATATTTCAGCTGGAAACCCCACGAAAACCAAGTTATCGGCGGCTCTACATATCAAACGCACTGTGGAGTGGTCAAAACAGCAGATAACGTGTTTCTCGCATTAAATAGCTCGAAAAAAGCGATAGCCATGATTCTGCATACTTCGGACAGAAGTCTCTCCAAGATTATCGCAGAAAATGCATATCTCAGCTTGAAACCCCACGAAAACCAAGATATCGCCGGTTCTGCATATCAAACGCACTGTGGAGTGGTGAAAACACCGGATAAGGTTTTTCTCGCATTAACTAGCTCGAAAAGAGCGATCTCGATGTTTCAGCATACTTCGGACAGAAGTCTCTCCAAGATTATCGCTGAAAATGCATATCTAAGCTTGAAACCCCACGAAAACCAAGATATCGCCGGTTCTGCATATCATACGCACTGTGGAGTGGTGAAAACACCAGATAACGTGTTTCTCGCATTAAATAGCTCGAAACGAGCGATCTCGATGACTAAGCATACTTCGGACAGAAGTCTCACCAAGATTATCGTAAAAAATGCATATCTCAGCTTGAAACCCGACCGAAACGAAGATATCTCCGGTTCTGCATGTCTAACGCACTGTGGAGTGGTGAAAACACCAGAAAACGTGTTTCGCGCATTAAGTAGCTCGAAAAGAGCGTTCTCGAAGATTCTGCATACTTCTGACAGAAGTCTCGGCAGGTTTATCGTAGAAAATGCATATCTCAGCTTGAAACCCGACCGAAACCAAGATATCTCCGGTTCTGCATGTCAAACGTACTGTGGAGTGGTGAAAACACCAGAAAACGTGTTTCTAGCATTAAATAGCTCGAAAAGAGCGCTCTTGACATTTCTGAATACTTCGGACAGAAGTCTCAACAAGATTATCGCAGAAAATGCATATATCTCAGCTTGAAACCCGACCGAAACCAAGATATCTCCGGTTCTGCATGTCAAACGTACTGTGGAGAGGTGAAAACACCAGAAAACGTGTTTCGTGCATTAAGTAGTTCGAAAAGAGCGATCAAGATGATTCTGCATACTTCTGACAAAAGACCCACCAAGATTATCGCAGAAAATGCATATCTCAGTTGGAAACACCACGAAAATCAAGATATCGCCTGTTCTGCATATCAAACGCACTGTGGAGTGGTGAAAACAACCAGAGAACGTGTTTCTCGCATTAAATAGCTAGAAAAGAGCGATCTCGATGATACAGCATACTTCGGACAGAAGTCTCACCAAGAATATCGCAGGAAATGCATAACTCAGCTTGAAACCCCACGAAAACCAAGATATCTCCGGTTCTGCATATCCAACGAACTGTGGAGTGGTGAAAACACCAGATAACGTGTTTCGCGCATTAAGTAGCTCGAAAAGAGCGTTCTCGAAGATTCTGCATACTTCTGACAGAAGTCTCGGCAGGTTTATCGTAGAAAATGCATATCTCAGCTTGAAACCCGACCGAAACCAAGATATCTCCGGTTCTGCATGTCAAACGTACTGTGGAGTGGTGAAAACACCAGAAAACGTGTTTCTAGCATTAAATAGCTCGAAAAGAGCGCTCTTGACATTTCTGAATACTTCGGACAGAAGTCTCAACAAGATTATCGCAGAAAATGCATATATCTCAGCTTGAAACCCGACCGAAACCATGATATCTCCGGTTCTGCATGTCAAACGTACTGTGGAGTGGTGAAATCACCAGAAAACGTGTTTCGTGCATTAAGTAGCTCGAAAAGAGCGATCAAGATTATTCTGCATACTTCTGACAAAAGACCCACCAAGATTATCGCAGAAAATGCATATCTCAGCTGGAAACACCACGAAAATCAAGATATCGCCTGTTCTGCACATCAAACGCACTGTGGAGTGGTGAAAACAACCAGAGAACGTGTTTCTCGCATTAAATGGCTCGAAAAGTGCGATCCCGATGATTCAGCATACTTCGGACAGAAGTCTCACCAAGATTATCGCAGGAAATGCATATCGCAGCTTGAAACCCCACGAAAACCAAGATATCTCCGGTTCTGCATATCCAACGAACTGTGGAGTGGTGAAAACCCCAAAAAACGAGTTTCTCGCATTAGATAGCTCGAAAAGAGCGCTCTCGATGTTTCTGCATACTTCGGACAGATGTTTCACCAAGATTTTCGTAGAAAATGCATATCTCAGCTTGAAACCCGACGAAAACCAAAATGTCGCCGGTTCTGCATATCAAACGCACTGTGGAGTGGTGAAAACACCAGAAAACTTGTTTTTTCGCATTAAATAGCTCGAAAAGAGCGATCTAGATGATTCTGCATACTTCTGACTGAAGTCTCACCAATATTATCGCAGAAAATGCATATCTCAGCACGAAACCTCACGAAAATCAAGATGTTGCCGGTTCTGCATATCAAACGCACTGTGGTGTGGTGGTAACACCAGATAACGTGTTTCTCGCATTAAATAGCTCGAAACGAGCGATCTCGATGCTTCTGCATACTTCTAACAGAAGTCTCACCAAGATTATCGCAGAAAATGCATATCTCAGCTTGAAACCCCACGAAAACCAAGATATCGCCGGTTCTGCATATCAAACGCACTGTGGAGTGGTGAAAACACCAGAAAACGTGTTTCGCGCATTAAGTAGCTCGAAAAGAGCGTTCTCGAAGATTCTGCATACTTCTGACAGAAGTCTCGGCAGATTTATCGTAGAAAATGCATATCTCAGCTTGAAACCCGACCGAAACCAAGATATCTCCGGTTCTGCATGTCAAACGTACTGTGGAGTGGTGAAAACACCAGAAAACGTGTTTTTTCGCATTAAATAGCTCGAAACGAGCGTTCTCGATGATTCTGCATACTTCGTATAGATGAAACACCAAGATTATCGCAGAAAATGCATATTTCAGCTGGAAACCCCACGAAAACCAAGATATCGCCGGTTCTGCATATCAAACGCACTGTGGAGTGGTGAAAACACCGGATAACGTGTTTCTCGCATTAAATAGCTCGAAACGAGCGATCTAGATGATTCTGCATACTTCTGACTGAAGTCTCACCAATATTATCGCAGAAAATGCATATTTCAGCTGGAAATCCCACGAAAACCAAGTTATCGGCGGCTCTACATATCAAACGCACTGTGGAGTGGTCAAAACACCAGAAAACTTGTTTTTTCGCATTAAGTAGCTCGAAACGAGCGATCTAGATGCTTCTGCATACTTCTGACTAAAGTCTCACCAAGATTATCGCAGAAAATGCATATCTCAGATGGAAACCCCACGAAAACCAAGATATCGCCGGTTCTGCATATCAAACGCCCTGTGGAGTGATGAAAACACCAGAAAACGTGTTTCTCGCATTAAATAGCTCGAAAAGAGCGATCTAGATGATTCTGCATACTTCTGACAGAAGACTCACCAAGATTATCGCAGAAAATGAATATCTCAGCTGGAAACCCCACGAAAACCAAGATATCGCCGATTCTGCATATCAAACGCCCTGTGGAGTGATGAAAACACCAGATAACGTGTTTCTCGCATTACATAGCTCGAATAGAGCGATCTCGATGATTCTGCATACTTCTGACAGAAGACTCACCAAGATTATCGCAGAAAATGCATATTCCAGCTGGAAACCCCACGAAAACCAAGTTATCGGCGGCTCTACATATCAAACGCACTGTGGAGTGGTCAAAACACCAGAAAACTTGTCTTTTCGCATTAAGTAGCTCGAAACGAGCGATCTAGATGATACTGCATACTTCTGACTGAGGTCTCACCAATATTATCGCAGAAAATGCATATTTCAGCTGGAAATCCCACGAAAACCAAGTTATCGGCGGCTCTACATATCAAACGCACTGTGGAGTGGTCAAAACACCAGAAAACTTGTTTTTTCGCATTAAGTAGCTCGAAACGAGCGATCTAGATGATTCTGCATACTTCTGACTAAAGTCTCACCAAGATTATCGCAGAAAATGCATTTCTCAGCTGGAAACCCCACGAAAACCAAGATATCGCCGGTTCTGCATATCAAACGCCCTGTGGAGTGATGAAAACCCCAGAAAACGTGTTTCTCGCATTAAATAGCTCGAAACGAGCGATCTAGATGATTCTGCATACTTCTGACTGAAGTCTCACCAATATTATCGCAGAAAATGCATATCTCAGATGGAAACCCCACGAAAACCAAGATATCGCCGGTTCTGCATATCAAACGCCCTGTGGAGTGATGAAAACACCAGAAAACGTGTTTCTCGCATTACATAGCTCGAATAGAGCGATCTCGATGATTCTGCATACTTCTGACAGAAGACTCACCAAGGTTATCGCAGAAAATGCATATTCCAGCTGGAAACCCCACGAAAACCAAGTTATCGGCGGCTCTACATATCAAACGCACTGTGGAGTGGTCAAAACACCAGAAAACTTGTCTTTTCGCATTAAGTAGCTCGAAACGAGCGATCTAGATGATTCTGCATACTTCTGACTAATGTCTCACCAAGATTATCGCAGAAAATGCATATCTCAGCTGGAAACCCCACGAAAACCAACATATCGCCGGTTCTGCATATCAAACGCCCTGTGGAGTGATGAAAACACCAGATAACGTGTTTCTCGCATTAAATAGCTCGAATAGAGCGATCTCGATGATTCTGCATACTTCTGACAGAAGACTCACCAAGATTATCGCAGAAAAAGCATATTCCAGCTGGAAACCCCACGAAAACCAAGTTATCGGCGGCTCTACATATCAAACGCACTGTGGAGTGGTCAAAACACCAGAAAACTTGTCTTTTCGCATTAAGTAGCTCGAAACGAGCGATCTAGATGATTCTGCATACTTCTGACTGAGGTCTCACCAATATTATCGCAGAAAATGCATATTTCAGCTGGAAATCCCACGAAAACCAAGTTATCGGCGGCTCTACATATCAAACGCACTGTGGAGTGGTCAAAACACCAGAAAACTTGTTTTTTCGCATTAAGTAGCTCGAAACGAGCGATCTAGATGATTCTGCATACTTCTGACTAAAGTCTCAGCAAGATTATCGCAGAAAATGCATTTCTCAGCTGGAAACCCCACGAAAACCAAGATATCGCCGGTTCTGCATATCAAACGCCCTGTGGAGTGATGAAAACCCCAGAAAACGTGTTTCTCGCATTAAATAGCTCGAAAAGAGCGATCTAGATGATTCTGCATACTTCTGACTAAAGTCTCACCAAGATTATCGCAGAAAATGCATATCTCAGCTGGAAACCCCACGAAAACCAAGATATCGCCGGTTCTGCATATCAAACGCCCTGTGGAATGATGAAAACACCAGAAAACTTGTCTTTTCGCATTAAATAGCTCGAAACGAGCGATCTAGATGATTCTGCATACTTCTGACAGAGGTCTCACCAATATTATCGTAGAAAATGCATATCTCAGCTTGAAACCCGACCGAAACGAAGATATCTCCGGTTCTACACATCAAACGTACCGTGGAGTGGTGAAAAAACCAGAAAACGTTTTTCTCGCACTAACTAGCTCGAAAAGAGCGATCTCGATGATTCAGCATACTTCGGACAGAAGTGTCACCAAGATTATCGCAGAAAATGCATATCTCAGCTTGAAACCCCACGAAAGCCAAGATATCGCTGGTTCTGCACATCAAACGCACTGTGGAGTGGTGAAAACACCAGATAACGTGTTTCTCGCATCAAGTAGCTCGAAACGAGCGATCTCGATGATTCTGCATACTTCTGACAGAGGTCTCACCAATATTATCGTAGAAAATGCATATCTCAGCTTGAAACCCGACCGAAACGAAGATATCTACTGTTCTGCATATCCAACGAACTGTGGTGTGGTGAAAACCCCAGAAAACGTGTTTCTCGCATCAAGTAGCTCGAAACGAGCGATCTCGATGATTCTGCATACTTCGGACAGAAGTCTCAACAAGATTATCGCTGAAAATGCATATCTCAGCTTGAAACCCCACGAAAACCAAGATATCTACTGTTCTGCATATCAACCGCACTGTGGAGTGGTGAAAACACCAGATAACGTGTTTCTCGCACTAACTAGCTCGAAAAAGCGATCTCGATGATTCAGCATACTTCGGACAGAAGTCTCACCAAGATTATCGTAGAAAATGCATATCTCAGCTTGAAACCCGGCGAAAACAGAGTTATCTCCGGTTCTGCACATCAAACGTACCGTGGAGTGGTGAAAACACCAGAAAACGTGTTTCGCGCATTAAGTAGCTCGAAAAGAGCGTTCTCCAAGATTCTGCATACTTCTGACAGAAGTCTCGCCAGGGTTATCGTAGAAAATGCATATCTCAGCTTGAAACCCGACCGAAACCAAGATATCTCCGGTTCTGCATGTCAAACGTACTGTGGAGTGGTGGATACACCAGAAAACGTGTTTTTTCGCATTAAATAGCTCGAAAAGAGCGATCTAGATGATTCTGCATACTTGTGACTGAAGTCTCACCAATATTGTCGCAGAAAATGCATATCTCAGCTTGAAACCCCAAGAAAGCCAAGATATCGCTGGTTCTGCATATCAAACGCACTGTGGAGTGGAGAAAACACCAGATACCGTGTTTCTCGCATTAAGTAGCTCGAAACGAGCGTTCTCGATGATTCTGCATACTTCGTATAGATGAAACACCAAGATTATCGCAGAAAATGCATATTTCAGCTGGAAACCCCATGAAAACCAAGTTATCGGCGGCTCTACATATCAAACGCACTGTGGAGTGGTCAAAACACCAGAAAACTAGTTTTTTCGCATTAAATAGCTCGAAAAGAGCGATCTAGATGATTCTGCATACTTCTGACTGAAGTCTCACCAATATTATCGCAGAAAATGCATATCTCAGCACGAAACCTCAAAAAAATCAAGATGTTGCCGGTTCTGCATATCAAACGCACTGTGGAGGGGTGAAAACAACCAGAGAACGTGTGTTTCGCATTAAATAACTCGAATAGAGCGATCTCGATGATTCTGCATACTTCGGACAGAAGTCTCAACAAGATTATCGCAGAAAATGCATATCTCAGCTTGAAACCCCACGAAAACCAAGATATGTACTGTTCTGCATATCAAACGCACTGTGGAGTGGTGAAAACACCAGATAACGTGTTTCTCGCACTAACTAGCTCGAAACGAGCGATCTCGATGATTCTGCATCCTTCGGCCAGAAGTCTCAACAAGATTATCGCAGAAAATGCATATCTCAGCTGGAAACACCACGAAAATCAAGATATCGCCTGTTCTGCACATCAAACGCACTGTGGAGTGGTGAAAACAACCAGAGAACGTGTTTCTCGCATTAAATAGCTCGAAAAGTGCGATCCCGATGATTCAGCATACTTCGGACAGAAGTCTCACCAAGATTATCGCAGGAAATGCATATCGCAGCTTGAAACCCCACGAAAACCAAGATATCTCCGGTTCTGCATATCCAACGAACTGTGGAGTGGTGAAAACCCCAAAAAACGAGTTTCTCGCATTAGATAGCTCGAAAAGAGCGCTCTCGATGTTTCTGCATACTTCGGACAGATGTTTCACCAAGATTTTCGTAGAAAATGCATATCTCAGCTTGAAACCCGACGAAAACCAAAATATCGCCGGTTCTGCATATCAAACGCACTGTGGAGTGGTGAAAACACCAGAAAACTTGTTTTTTCGCATTAAATAGCTCGAAAAGAGCGATCTAGATGATTCTGCATACTTCTGACTGAAGTCTCACCAATATTATCGCAGAAAATGCATATCTCAGCACGAAACCTCACGAAAATCAAGATGTTGCTGGTTCTGCATATCAAACGCACTGTGGAGGGGTGAAAACAACCAGAGAACGTGTGTCTCGCATTAAATAACTCGAATAGAGCGATCTCGATGATTCTGCATACTTCGGACAGAAGTCTCGCCAAGATTATCGTAAAAAATGCATATCTCAGCTTGAAACCCTACGAAAACCAAGATATCGCTGGTTCTGCATATCAAACGCACTGCGGAGTGGTGAAAACACCAGATAACGTGTTTCTCGCATTAGATAGCTCGAAAAGAGCGATCTAGATGATTCAGCATACTTCGGACAGAATTCTCACCAAGATTATCGCAGGAAATGCATATCTCAGCTTGAAACCCCACGAAAACCAAGATACCTACTGTTCTGCATATCCAACGAACTGTGGAGTGGTGAAAACCCCACAAAACGTGTTTCTAGCATTAAATAGCTCGAAAAGAGCGCTCTTGACATTTCTGCATACTTCGGACAGAAGTCTCAACAAGATTATCGCAGAAAATGCATATCTCAGCTTGAAACCCCACGAAAACCAAGATATGTACTGTTCTGCATATCAAACGCACTGTGGAGTGGTGAAAACACCAGATAACGTGTTTCTCGCACTAACTAGCTCGAAACGAGCGATCTCGATGATTCTGCATCCTTCGGCCAGAAGTCTCAACAAGATTATCGCAGAAAATGCATATCTCAGCTGGAAACACCACGAAAATCAAGATATCGCCTGTTCTGCACATCAAACGCACTGTGGAGTGG
This sequence comes from Anthophora plumipes, assembly GCA_951804975.1. NCBI lineage: Eukaryota > Metazoa > Arthropoda > Insecta > Hymenoptera > Apidae > Anthophora > Anthophora plumipes. The sequence goes on from CATORF010000732.1 coordinate 138,440, forward strand.
TGAAAACAACCAGAGAACGTGTTTCTCGCATTAAATAGCTCGAAACGAGCGATCTCGAAGATTCTGCATACTTCTGACAGAAGTCTCGGCAGGTTTATCGTAGAAAATGCATATCTCAGCTTGAAACCCGACCGAAACCAAGATATCTCCGGTTCTGCATGTCAAACGTACTGTGGAGTGGTGAAAACACCAGAAAACGTGTTTTTTCGCATTAAATAGCTCGAAAAGAGCGATCTTGATGATTCTGCATACTTGTGACTGAAGTCTTACCAGTATTATCGCAGAAAATGCATATCTCAGCTTGAAACCCCACGAAAGCCAAGATATCGCTGGTTCTGCATATCAAACGCACTGTGGAGTGGTGAAAACACCAGATAACGTGTTTCTCGCATTAAGTAGCTCGAAACGAGCGTTCTCGATGATTCTGCATACTTCGTATAGATGAAACACCAAGATTATCGCAGAAAATGCATATTTCAGCTGGAAACCCCATGAAAACCAAGTTATCGGCGGCTCTACATATCAAACGCACTGTGGAGTGGTCAAAGACCCAGAAAACTTGTTTTTTCGCATTAGATAGCTAGAAAAGTGCGATCTCGAAGATTCTGCATACTTCTGACTGAAGTCTCACCAATATTATTGCAGGAAATGCATATCTCAGCTTGAAGCCCCACGAAAACCAAGATATCGCTGGTTCTGCATATCAAACGCACTGCGGAGTGGTGAAAACCCCAGAAAACGAGTTTCTCACATTAAATAGCTCGAAAAGAGCGCTCTCGATGTTTCTGCATACTTCTGACAAAAGACCCACCAAGATTATCGCCGAAAATGCATATCTCAGCTGGAAACACCACGAAAATCAAGATATCGCCTGTTCTGCACATCAAACGCACTGTGGAGTGGTGAAAACAACCAGAGAACGTGTTTCTCGCATTAAATAGCTCGAAAAGTGCGATCCCGATGATTCAGCATACTTCGGACAGAAGTCTCACCAAGATTATCGCAGGAAATGCATATCGCAGCTTGAAACCCCACGAAAACCAAGATATCTTCGGTTCTGCATATCCAACGAACTGTGGAGTGGTGAAAACCCCAGAAAACGTGTATCTCGCATTAAATAGCTCGAAAAGAGCGCTCTCGACGTTTCTGCATACTTCGGACAGATGTTTCACCAAGCTTATCGTAGAAAATGCATATCTCGGCTTGAAACCCGACGAAAACCAAAATATCTCCGGTTCTGCATATCCAACGAACTGTGGAGTGGTGAAAACCCCAGAAAACGAGTTTTTCACATTAAATAGCTCGAAAAGAGCGCTCTCGATGTTTCTGCATACTTCTGACAAAAGACCCACCAAGATTATCGCAGAAAATGCATATCTCAGCTGGAAACACCACGAAAATCAAGATATCGCCTGTTCTGCACATTCAACGTACCGTGGAGTGGTGAAAACACCAGAAAACGTGTTTCGCGCATTAAGCAGCTCGAAAAGAGCGTTCTCGAAGATTCTGCACACTTCTTACAGAAGTCTCACCAAGATTATCGCAGGAAATGCATATCTCAGCTTGAAACCCCACGAAAACCAAGATATCTCCGGTTCTGCATATCCAACGAACTGTGGAGTGGTGAAAACCCCAGAAATGAGTTTCTCGCATTAAATAGCTCGAAAAGAGCGCTCTCGATGGTTCTGCATACTTCGGACAGATGTTTCACCAAGATTATCGTAGAAAATGCATATCTCAGCTTGAAACCCTGCCGAAACCAAGATATCTCCGGTTCTGCATGTCAATCGTACTGTGGAGTGGTGAAAACACCAGAAAACGTGTTTCACGCATTAAATAGCTCGAAAAGAGCGATCTAGATGATTCTGCATACTTCTGGCAGAAGACTCACCAAGCTTATCGCAGAAAATGCATATCTCATCTGGAAACACCCCGAAAATCAAGATATCGCAGGTTCTGTATATCAAACGCACTGTGGAATGTTGAAAACACCAGAAAACTTGTTTTTCGCATTGAATAGCTCGAAACGTGCGATCTAGATAATTCACCATACTTCGGACAGAAGTCTCACCAAGATTATCGCAGGAAATGCATATCTCAGCTTGAAACCCCACGAAAACCAAGATATATCCGGTTCTGCATATCCAACGAACTGTGGAGTGGTGAAAACCCCAGAAAACGAGTTTCTCGCATTAAATAGCTCGAAAAAAGCGATAGCCATGATTCTGCATACTTCGGACAGAAGTCTCTCCAAGATTATCGCAGAAAATGCATATCTCAGCTTGAAACCCCACGAAAACCAAGATATCGCCGGTTCTGCATATCAAACGCACTGTGGAGTGGTGAAAACACCGGATAAGGTTTTTCTCGCATTAACTAGCTCGAAAAGAGCGCTCTCGATGGTTCTGCATACTTCGGACAGATGTTTCACCAAGATTATCGTAGAAAATGCATATCTCAGCTTGAAACCCTGCCGAAACCAAGATATCTCCGGTTCTGCATGTCAATCGTACTGTGGAGTGGTGAAAACACCAGATAACGTGTTTCTCGCATTAAATAGCTTGGAAAGCGCGATCTCGATGATTCTGCATACTTCGGACAGAAGTCTCAAAAAGATTATCGCAGAAAATGCATATCTCAGCTTGAAACCCCACGAAAACCAAGATATCTACTGTTCTGCATATGAAACGCACTGTGGAGTGGTGAAAACACCAGAAAACGTGTTTCTCGCATTAGCTAGCTCGAAAAGAGCGTTCTCGATGATTCTGCATACTTCTCATAGATGAAACACCAAGATTATCGCAGAAAATGCATATTTCAGCTGGAAACCCCACGAAAACCAAGTTATCGGCGGCTCTACATATCAAACGCACTGTGGAGTGGTCAAAACAGCAGATAACGTGTTTCTCGCATTAAATAGCTCGAAAAAAGCGATAGCCATGATTCTGCATACTTCGGACAGAAGTCTCTCCAAGATTATCGCTGAAAATGCATATCTAAGCTTGAAACCCCACGAAAACCAAGATATCGCTGGTTCTGAATATCAAACGCACTGTGGAGTGGTGAAAACACCAGATAACGTGTTTCTCGCATTAAATAGCTCGAAAAGTGCGATCTCGAAGATTCTGCATACTTCTGACAGAAGTCTCACCAGGATTATCGTATAAAATGCATATCTCAGCTTGAAACCCGAACGAAACCAAGATATCTCCGGTTCTGCATGTCAAACGTACTGTGGGGTTGTGAAAACACCAGAAAACGTGTTTCGTGCATTAAGTAGCTCGAAAAGAGCGATCTAGATGATCCTGCATACTTCTGACTGAAGTCTCACCAATATTATCGTAGAAAATGCATAATATCTCAGCTTGAAACCCGACCGAAACGAAGATATCTCCGGTTCTGCATGTCTAACGTACTGTGGAGTGGTGAATATACCAGAAAACGTGTTCCTCGCATTAAATAGCTCGAAAAGAGCGATCTAGATGATTCTGCATACTTCTGACAGAAGACTCATCAAGATTATCGCAGAAAATGCAAATCTCAGCTGGAAACCCCACGAAAACCAAGATATCGCGGGTTCTGCATATCAAACGCCCAGTGGAGTGCTGAAAACACCAGATAACGTGTATCCCGCATTAAATAGCTCGAATAGAGCGATCTCGATGATTCTGCATACTGCTGACAGAGGTCTCACCAATATTATCGTAGAAAATGCATATCTCAGCTTGAAACCCGACCGAAACGAAGATATCTACTGTTCTGCATATCCAACGAACTGTGGTGTGGTGAAAACCCCAGAAAACGTGTTTCTCGCATTAAATACCTCGAAAAGAGCGCTCTCGATGTTTCTGCATACTTTGGACAGATGTTTCACCAAGCTTATCGTAGAAAATGCATATCTTAGCTTGAAACTCGACGAAAACCAAAATATCGCCGGTTCTGCATATCCAACGCACTGTGGAGTGGTGAAAACACCAGATAACGTGTTTCTCGCATCAAGTAGCTCGAAACGAGCGATCTCGATGATTCTGCATACTTCGGACAGAAGTCTCAACAAGATTATCGCTGAAAATGCATATCTCAGCTTGAAACCCCACGAAAACCAAGATATCTACTGTTCTGCATATCAACCGCACTGTGGAGTGGTGAAAACACCAGATAACGTGTTTCTCGCACTAACTAGCTCGAAAAGAGCGATCTCGATGATTCAGCATACTTCTGACAGAGGTCTCACCAATATTATCGTAGAAAATGCATATCTCGGCTTGAAACCCGACCGAAACGAAGATATCTCCGGTTCTACACATCAAACGTACCGTGGAGTGGTGAAAAAACCAGAAAACGTTTTTCTCGCACTAACTAGCTCGAAAAGAGCGATCTCGATGATTCAGCATACTTCGGACAGAAGTGTCACCAAGATTATCGCAGAAAATGCATATCTCAGCTTGAAACCCCACGAAAGCCAAGATATCGCTGGTTCTGCACATCAAACGCACTGTGGAGTGGTGAAAACACCAGATAACGTGTTTCTCGCATCAAGTAGCTCGAAACGAGCGATCTCGATGATTCTGCATACTTCTGACAGAGGTCTCACCAATATTATCGTGGAAAATGCATATCTCAGCTTGAAACCCGTCCGAAACGAAGATATCTACTGTTCTGCATATCCAACGAACTGTGGTGTGGTGAAAACCCCAGAAAACGTGTTTCTCGCATTAAATACCTCGAAAAGAGCGCTCTCGATGTTTCTGCATACTTTGGACAGATGTTTCACCAAGCTTATCGTAGAAAATGCATATCTCAGCTTGAAACCCGACGAAAACCAAAATATCGCCGGTTCTGCATATCCAACGCACTGTGGAGTGGTGAAAACACCAGATAACGTGTTTCTCGCATCAAGTAGCTCGAAACGAGCGATCTCGATGATTCTGCATACTTCGGACAGAAGTCTCAACAAGATTATCGCTGAAAATGCATATCTCAGCTTGAAACCCCACGAAAACCAAGATATCTACTGTTCTGCATATCAACCGCACTGTGGAGTGGTGAAAACACCAGATAACGTGTTTCTCGCACTAACTGGCTCGAAAAGAGCGATCTCGATGATTCAGCATACTTCGGACAGAAGTCTCACCAAGATTATCGTAGAAAATGCATATCTCAGCTTGAAACCCGGCGAAAACAGAGTTATCTCCGGTTCTGCACATCAAACGTACCGTGGAGTGGTGAAAACACCAGAAAACGTGTTTCGCGCATTAAGTAGCTCGAAAAGAGCGTTCTCCAAGATTCTGCATACTTCTGACAGAAGTCTCGCCAGGGTTATCGTAGAAAATGCATATCTCAGCTTGAAACCCGACCGAAACCAAGATATCTCCGGTTCTGCATGTCAAACGTACTGTGGAGTGGTGGATACACCAGAAAACGTGTTTTTTCGCATTAAATAGCTCGAAAAGAGCGATCTAGATGATTCTGCATACTTGTGACTGAAGTCTCACCAATATTGTCGCAGAAAATGCATATCTCAGCTTGAAACCCCAAGAAAGCCAAGATATCGCTGGTTCTGCATATCAAACGCACTGTGGAGTGGAGAAAACACCAGATACCGTGTTTCTCGCATTAAGTAGCTCGAAACGAGCGTTCTCGATGATTCTGCATACTTCGTATAGATGAAACACCAAGATTATCGCAGAAAATGCATATTTCAGCTGGAAACCCCATGAAAACCAAGTTATCGGCGGCTCTACATATCAAACGCACTGTGGAGTGGTCAAAACACCAGAAAACTAGTTTTTTCGCATTAAATAGCTCGAAAAGAGCGATCTAGATGATTCTGCATACTTCTGACTGAAGTCTCACCAATATTATCGCAGAAAATGCATATCTCAGCACGAAACCTCACAAAAATCAAGATGTTGCCGGTTCTGCATATCAAACGCACTGTGGAGGGGTGAAAACAACCAGAGAACGTGTGTCTCGCATTAAATAACTCGAATATAGCGATCTCGATGATTCTGCATACTTCGGGCAGAAGTCTCGCCAAGATTATCGTAAAAAATGCATATCTCAGCTTGAAACCCCACGAAAACCAAGATATCGCTGGTTCTGCATATCAAACGCACTGCGGAGTGGTGAAAACACCAGATAACGTGTTTCTCGCATTAGATAGCTCAAAAAGAGCGATCTAGATGATTCAGCATACTTCGGACAGAAGTCTCACCAAGATTATCGCAGGAAATGCATATCTCAGCTTGAAACCCCACGAAAACCAAGATATCTACTGTTCTGCATATCCAACGAACTGTGGAGTGGTGAAAACCCCACAAAACGTGTTTCTAGCATTAAATAGCTCGAAAAGAGCGCTCTTGACATTTCTGCATACTTCGGACAGAAGTCTCAACAAGATTATCGCAGAAAATGCATATCTCAGCTTGAAACCCCACGAAAACCAAGATATGTACTGTTCTGCATATCAAACGCACTGTGGAGTGGTGAAAACACCAGATAACGTGTTTCTCGCACTAACTAGCTCGAAACGAGCGATCTCGATGATTCTGCATCCTTCGGCCAGAAGTCTCAACAAGATTATCGCAGAAAATGCATATCTCAGCTGGAAACACCACGAAAATCAAGATATCGCCTGTTCTGCACATCAAACGCACTGTGGAGTGGTGAAAACAACCAGAGAACTTGTTTCTCGCATTAAATAGCTCGAAAAGTGCGATCCCGATGATTCAGCATACTTCGGACAGAAGTCTCACCAAGATTATCGCAGGAAATGCATATCGCAGCTTGAAACCCCACGAAAACCAAGATATCTCCGGTTCTGCATGTCAAACGTACTGTGGAGTGGTGAAAACACCAGAAAACGTGTTTTTTCGCATTAAATAGCTCGAAAAGAGCGATCTTGATGATTCTGCATACTTGTGACTGAAGTCTTACCAGTATTATCGCAGAAAATGCATATCTCAGCTTGAAACCCCACGAAAGCCAAGATATCGCTGGTTCTGCATATCAAACGCACTGTGGAGTGGTGAAAACACCAGATAACGTGTTTCTCGCATTAAGTAGCTCGAAACGAGCGTTCTCGATGATTCTGCATACTTCGTATAGATGAAACACCAAGATTATCGCAGAAAATGCATATTTCAGCTGGAAACCCCATGAAAACCAAGTTATCGGAGGCTCTACATATCAAACGCACTGTGGAGTGGTCAAAGACCCAGAAAACTTGTTTTTTCGCATTAGATAGCTAGAAAAGTGCGATCTCGAAGATTCTGCATACTTCTGACTGAAGTCTCACCAATATTATTGCAGGAAATGCACATCTCAGCTTGAAGCCCCACGAAAACCAAGATATCGCTGGTTCTGCATATCAAACGCACTGCGGAGTGGTGAAAACCCCAGAAAACGAGTTTCTCACATTAAATAGCTCGAAAAGAGCGCTCTCGATGTTTCTGCATACTTCTGACAAAAGACCCACCAAGATTATCGCCGAAAATGCATATCTCAGCTGGAAACACCACGAAAATCAAGATATCGCCTGTTCTGCACATCAAACGCACTGTGGAGTGGTGAAAACAACCAGAGAACGTGTTTCTCGCATTAAATAGCTCGAAAAGTGCGATCCCGATGATTCAGCATACTTCAGACAGAAGTCTCACCAAGATTATCGCAGGAAATGCATATCGCAACTTGAAACCCCACGAAAACCAAGATATCTCCGGTTCTGCATATCCAACGAACTGTGGAGTGGTGAAAACCCCAGAAAACGTGTATCTCGCATTCAATAGCTCGAAAAGAGCGTTCAGGACGTTTCTGCATACTTCGGACAGATGTTTCACCAAGCTAATCGTAGAAAATGCATATCTCGGCTTGAAACCCGACGAAAACCAAAATATCTCCGGTTCTGCATATCCAACGAACTGTGGAGTGGTGAAAACCCCAGAAAACGAGTTTCTCACATTAAATAGCTCGAAAAGAGCGCTCTCGATGTTTCTGCATACTTCTGACAAAAGACCCACCAAGATTATCGCAGAAAATGCATATCTCAGCTGGAAACACCACGAAAATCAAGATATCGCCTGTTCTGCACATTCAACGAACTGTGGAGTGGTGAAAACCCCAGAAATGAGTTTCTCGCATTAAATAGCTCGAAAAGAGCGCTCTCGATGGTTCTGCATACTTCGGACAGATGTTTCACCAAGATTATCGTAGAAAATGCATATCTCAGCTTGAAACCCTGCCGAAACCAAGATATCTCCGGTTCTGCATGTCAATCGTACTGTGGAGTGGTGAAAACACCAGAAAACGTGTTTCACGCATTAAATAGCTCGAAAAGAGCGATCTAGATGATTCTGCATACTTCTGGCAGAAGACTCACCAAGCTTATCGCAGAAAATGCATATCTCAGCTGGAAACACCCCGAAAATCAAGATATCGCAGGTTCTGTATATCAAACGCACTGTGGAATGTTGAAAACACCAGAAAACTTGTTTTTCGCATTAAATAGCTCGAAACGTGCGATCTAGATAATTCACCATACTTCGGACAGAAGTCTCACCAAGATTATCGCAGGAAATGCATATCTCAGCTTGAAACCCCACGAAAACCAAGATATATCCGGTTCTGCATATCCAACGAACTGTGGAGTGGTGAAAACCCCAGAAAACGAGTTTCTCGCATTAAATAGCTCGAAAAGAGCGTTCTCGATGTTTCTGCATACTTCGGACAGATGTTTCACCAAGATTATCGTAGAAAATGCATATCTCAGCTTGAAACCCGACGAAAACCGAAATGTCGCCGGTTCTGCATATCAAACCAACTGTGGAGTGGTGAAAACACCAGATAACGTGTTTCTCGCATTACATAGCTTGAAAAGCGCGATCTCGATGATTCTGCATACTTCGGACAGAAGTCTCAAAAAGATTATCGCAGAAAATGCATATCTCAGCTTGAAACCCCACGAAAACCAAGATATCTACTGTTCTGCATATCAAACGCACTGTGGAGTGGTGAAAACACCAGAAAACGTGTTTCTCGCATTAGCTAGCTCGAAAAGAGCGTTCTCGATGATTCTGCATACTTCTCATAGATGAAACACCAAGATTATCGCAGAAAATGCATATTTCAGCTGGAAACCCCACGAAAACCAAGTTATCGGCGGCTCTACATATCAAACGCACTGTGGAGTGGTCAAAACAGCAGATAACGTGTTTCTCGCATTAAATAGCTCGAAAAAAGCGATAGCCATGATTCTGCATACTTCGGACAGAAGTCTCTCCAAGATTATCGCAGAAAATGCATATCTCAGCTTGAAACCCCACGAAAACCAAGATATCGCCGGTTCTGCATATCAAACGCACTGTGGAGTGGTGAAAACACCGGATAAGGTTTTTCTCGCATTAACTAGCTCGAAAAGAGCGATCTCGATGTTTCAGCATACTTCGGACAGAAGTCTCTCCAAGATTATCGCTGAAAATGCATATCTAAGCTTGAAACCCCACGAAAACCAAGATATCGCCGGTTCTGCATATCATACGCACTATGGAGTGGTGAAAACACCAGATAACGTATTTCTCGCGTTAAATAGCTCGAAACGAGCGATCTCGATGACTAAGCATACTTCGGACAGAAGTCTCACCAAGATTATCGTAAAAAATGCATATCTCAGCTTGAAACCCCACGAAAACCAAGATATCGCTGGTTCTGAATATCAAACGCACTGTGGAGTGGTGAAAACACCAGATAACGTGTTTCTCGCATTAAATAGCTCGAAAAGTGCGATCTAGATGATTCAGCATACTTCGGACAGAAGTCTCACCAAGATTATCGCAGGAAATGCATATCTCAGCTTGAAACCCCACGAAAACCAAGATATCTACTGTTCTGCATATCCAACGAACTGTGGAGAGGTGAAAACCCCACAAAACGTGTTTCTAGCATTAAATAGCTCGAAAAGAGCGCTCTTGACATTTCTGCATACTTCGGACAGAAGTCTCAACAAGATTATCGCAGAAAATGCATATCTCAGCTTGAAACCCCACGAAAACCAAGATATGTACTGTTCTGCATATCAAACGCACTGTGGAGTGGTAAAAACACCAGATAACGTGTTTCTCGCACTAACTAGCTCGAAACGAGCGATCTCGATGATTCTGCATCCTTCGGCCAGAAGTCTCATCAAGATTATCGCAGAAAATGCATATCTCAGCTGGAAACACCACGAAAATCAAGATATCGCCTGTTCTGCACATCAAACGCACTGTGGAGTGGTGAAAACAACCAGAGAACGTGTTTCTCGCATTAAATAGCTCGAAACGAGCGATCTCGAAGATTCTGCATACTTCTGACAGAAGTCTCGGCAGGTTTATCGTAGAAAATGCATATCTCAGCTTGAAACCCGACCGAAACCAAGATATCTCCGGTTCTGCATGTCAAACGTACTGTGGAGTGGTGAAAACACCAGAAAACGTGTTTTTTCGCATTAAATAGCTCGAAAAGAGCGATCTTGATGATTCTGCATACTTGTGACTGAAGTCTTACCAGTATTATCGCAGAAAATGCATATCTCAGCTTGAAACCCCACGAAAGCCAAGATATCGCTGGTTCTGCATATCAAACGCACTGTGGAGTGGTGAAAACACCAGATAACGTGTTTCTCGCATTAAGTAGCTCGAAACGAGCGTTCTCGATGATTCTGCATACTTCGTATAGATGAAACACCAAGATTATCGCAGAAAATGCATATTTCAGCTGGAAACCCCATGAAAACCAAGTTATCGGCGGCTCTACATATCAAACGCACTGTGGAGTGGTCAAAGACCCAGAAAACTTGTTTTTTCGCATTAGATAGCTAGAAAAGTGCGATCTCGAAGATTCTGCATACTTCTGACTGAAGTCTCACCAATATTATTGCAGGAAATGCATATCTCAGCTTGAAGCCCCACGAAAACCAAGATATCGCTGGTTCTGCATATCAAACGCACTGCGGAGTGGTGAAAACCCCAGAAAACGAGTTTCCCAAATTAAATAGCTCGAAAAGAGCGCTCTCGATGTTTCTGCATACTTCTGACAAAAGACCCACCAAGATTATCGCCGAAAATGCATATCTCAGCTGGAAACACCACGAAAATCAAGATATCTCCTGTTCTGCACATCAAACGCACTGTGGAGTGGTGAAAACAACCAGAGAACGTGTTTCTCGCATTAAATAGCTCGAAAAGTGCGATCCCGATGATTCAGCATACTTCGGACAGAAGTCTCACCAAGATTATCGCAGGAAATGCATATCGCAACTTGAAACCCCACGAAAACCAAGATATCTCCGGTTCTGCATATCCAACGAACTGTGGAGTGGTGAAAACCCCAGAAAACGTGTATCTCGCATTAAATAGCTCGAAAAGAGCGTTCTCGACGTTTCTGCATACTTCGGACAGATGTTTCACCAAGCTTATCGTAGAAAATGCATATCTCGGCTTGAAACCCGACGAAAACCAAAATATCTCCGGTTCTGCATATCCAACGAACTGTGGAGTGGTGAAAACCCCAGAAAACGAGTTTCTCACATTAAATAGCTCGAAAAGAGCGCTCTCGATGTTTCTGCATACTTCTGACAAAAGACCCACCAAGATTATCGCAGAAAATGCATATCTCAGCTGGAAACACCACGAAAATCAAGATATCGCCTGTTCTGCACATTCTACGTACCGTGGAGTGGTGAAAACACCAGAAAACGTGTTTCGCGCATTAAGCAGCTCGAAAAGAGCGTTCTCGAAGATTCTGCACACTTCTTACAGAAGTCTCACCAAGATTATCGCAGGAAATGCATATCTCAGCTTGAAACCCCACGAAAACCAAGATATCTCCGGTTCTGCATATCCAAAGAACTGTGGAGTGGTGAAAACCCCAGAAATGAGTTTCTCGCATTAAATAGCTCGAAAAGAGCGCTCTCGATGGTTCTGCATACTTCGGACAGATGTTTCACCAAGATTATCGTAGAAAATGCATATCTCAGCTTGAAACCCTGCCGAAACCAAGATATCTCCGGTTCTGCATGTCAATCGTACTGTGGAGTGGTGAAAACACCAGAAAACGTGTTTCACGCATTAAATAGCTCGAAAAGAGCGATCTAGATGATTCTGCATACTTCTGGCAGAAGACTCACCAAGCTTATCGCAGAAAATGCATATCTCAGCTGGAAACACCCCGAAAATCAAGATATCGCAGGTTCTGTATATCAAACGCACTGTGGAATGTTGAAAACACCAGAAAACTTGTTTTTCGCATTAAATAGCTCGAAACGTGCGATCTAGATAATTCACCATACTTCGGACAGAAGTCTCACCAAGATTATCGCAGGAAATGCATATCTCAGCTTGAAACCCCACGAAAACCAAGATATATCCGGTTCTGCATATCCAACGAACTGTAGAGTGGTGAAAACCCCAGAAAACGAGTTTCTCGCATTAAATAGCTCGAAAAGAGCGTTCTCGATGTTTCTGCATACTTCGGACAGATGTTTCACCAAGATTATCGTAGAAAATGCATATCTCAGCTTGAAACCCGACGAAAACCGAAATATCGCCGGTTCTGCATATCAAACCAACTGTGGAGTGGTGAAAACACCAGATAACGTGTTTCTCGCATTAAATAGCTTGAAAAGCGCGATCTCGATGATTCTGCATACTTCGGACAGAAGTCTCAAAAAGATTATCGCAGAAAATGCATATCTCAGCTTGAAACCCCACGAAAACCAAGATATCTACTGTTCTGCATATCAAACGCACTGTGGAGTGGTGAAAACACCAGAAAACGTGTTTCTCGCATTAGCTAGCTCGAAAAGAGCGTTCTCGATGATTCTGCATACTTCTCATAGATGAAACACCAAGATTATCGCAGAAAATGCATATTTCAGCTGGAAACCCCACGAAAACCATGTTATCGGCGGCTCTACATATCAAACGCACTGTGGAGTGGTCAAAACAGCAGATAACGTGTTTCTCGCATTAAATAGCTCGAAAAAAGCGATAGCCATGATTCTGCATACTTCGGACAGAAGTCTCTCCAAGATTATCGCAGAAAATGCATATCTCAGCTTGAAACCCCACGAAAACCAAGATATCGCCGGTTCTGCATATCAAACGCACTGTGGAGTGGTGAAAACACCGGATAAGGTTTTTCTCGCATTAACTAGCTCGAAAAGAGCGATCTCGATGTTTCAGCATACTTCGGACAGAAGTCTCTCCAAGATTATCGCTGAAAATGCATATCTAAGCTTGAAACCCCACGAAAACCAAGATATCGCCGGTTCTGCATATCATACGCACTATGGAGTGGTGAAAACACCTGATAACGTATTTCTCGCGTTAAATAGCTCGAAACGAGCGATCTCGATGACTAAGCATACTTCGGACAGAAGTCTCACCAAGATTATCGTAAAAAATGCATATCTCAGCTTGAAACCCCACGAAAACCAAGATATCGCTGGTTCTGAATATCAAACGCACTGTGGAGTGGTGAAAACACCAGATAACGTGTTTCTCGCATTAAATAGCACGAAAAGTGCGATCTCGAAGATTCTGCATACTTCTGACAGAAGTCTCACCAGGATTATCGTAGAAAATGCATATCTCAGCTTGAAACCCGAACGAAACCAAGATATCTCCGGTTCTGCATGTCAAACGTACTGTGGGGTTGTGAAAACACCAGAAAACGTGTTTCGTGCATTAAGTAGCTCGAAAAGAGCGATCTAGATGATCCTGCATACTTCTGACTGAAGTCTCACCAATATTATCGCAGAATATGCATATCTCAGCTTCAAACCTCACGAAAACCAAGATATCTCCGGTTCTGCACATCAAACGTACTGTGGAGTGGTCAAAACACCCGAAAACGTGTTTCTCGCATTAAGTAGCTCGAAAAGAGCGTTCTCGAAGATTCTGCATACTTCTGACAGAGGTCTCACCAATATTATCGTAGAAAATGCATATCTCAGCTTGAAACCCGACCGAAACGAAGATATCTCCGGTTCTGCATGTCTAACGTACTGTGGAGTGGTGAATATACCAGAAAACGTGTTCCTCGCATTAAATAGCTCGAAAAGAGCGATCTAGATGATTCTGCATACTTCTGACAGAAGACTCATCAAGATTATCGCAGAAAATGCATATCTCAGCTGGAAACCCCACGAAAACCAAGATATCGCCGGTTCTGCATATCAAACGCCCAGTGGAGTGATGAAAACACCAGAAAACGTGTTTCTCGCATTACATAGCTCGAATAGAGCGATCTCGATGATTCTGCATACTTCTGACAGAAGACTCACCAAGATTATCGCAGAAAATGCATATTCCAGCTGGAAACCCCACGAAAACCAAGATATCGCCGGTTCCGCATATCAAACGCACTGTGGAGTGGTGAAAACACCGGATAACGTGTTTCTCGCATTAAATAGCTCGAAACGAGCGATCTAGATGATTCTGCATACTTCTGACTGAAGTCTCACCAATATTATCGCAGAAAATGCATATTTCAGCTGGAAATCCCACGAAAACCAAGTTATCGGCGGCTCTACATATCAAACGCACTGTGGAGTGGTCAAAACACCAGAAAACTTGTTTTTTCGCATTAAGTAGCTCGAAACGAGCGATCTAGATGATTCTGCATACTTCTGACTAAAGTCTCACCAAGATTATCGCAGAAAATGCATATCTCAGATGGAAACCCCACGAAAACCAAGATATCGCCGGTTCTGCATATCATACGCACTATGGAGTGGTGAAAACACCAGATAACGTGTTTCTCGCGTTAAATAGCTCGAAACGAGCGATCTCGATGACTAAGGATACTTCGGACAGAAGTCTCACCAAGATTATCGTAAAAAATGCATATCTCAGCTTGAAACCCCACGAAAACCAAGATATCGCTGGTTCTGAATATCAAACGCACTGTGGAGTGGTGAAAACACCAGATAACGTGTTTCTCGCATTAAATAGCTCGAAAAGTGCGATCTCGAAGATTCTGCATACTTCTGACAGAAGTCTCACCAGGATTATCGTAGAAAATGCATATCTCAGCTTGAAACCCGAACGAAACCAAGATATCTCCGGTTCTGCATGTCAAACGTACTGTGGGGTTGTGAAAACACCAGAAAACGTGTTTCGTGCATTAAGTAGCTCGAAAAGAGCGATCTAGATGATCCTGCATACTTCTGACTGAAGTCTCACCAATATTATCGCAGAATATGCATATCTCAGCTTCAAACCTCACGAAAACCAAGATATCTCCGGTTCTGCACATCAAACGTACTGTGGAGTGGTCAAAACACCCGAAAACGTGTTTCTCGCATTACATAGCTCGAATAGAGCGATCTCGATGATTCTGCATACTTCTGACAGAAGACTCACCAAGATTATCGCAGAAAATGCATATTCCAGCTGGAAACCCCACGAAAACCAAGATATCGCCGGTTCTGCATGTCAAACGCCCAGTGGAGTGCTGAAAACACCAGATAACGTGTTTCCCGCATTAAATAGCTCGAATAGAGCGATCTCGATGATTCTGCATACTTCTGACTAAAGTCTCACCAAGATTATCGCAGAAAATGCATATTTCAGCTGGAAACCCCACGAAAACCAAGTTATCGGCGGCTCTACATATCAAACGCACTGTGGAGTGGTCAAAACACCAGAAAACTTGTCTTTTCGCATTAAATAGCTCGAAACGAGCGATCTAGATGATTCTGCATACTTCTGACTGAAGTCTCACCAATATTATCGCAGAAAATGCATATTTCAGCTGGAAACCCCACGAAAACCAAGATATCGCCGGTTCTGCATATCAAACGCACTGTGGAGTGGTGAAAACACCGGATAACGTGTTTCTCGCATTAAATAGCTCGAAACGAGCGATCTAGATGATTCTGCATACTTCTGACTGAAGTCTCACCAATATTATCGCAGAAAATGCATATCTCAGATGGAAACCCCACGAAAACCAAGATATCGCCGGTTCTGCATATCAAACGCCCTGTGGAGTGATGAAAACACCAGAAAACGTGTTTCTCGCATTAAATAGCTCGAAAAGTGCGATCCCGATGATTCAGCATACTTCGGACAGAAGTCTCACCAAGATTATCGCAGGAAATGCATATCGCAGCTTGAAACCCCACGAAAACCAAGATATCTCCGGTTCTGCATATCCAACGAACTGTGGAGTGGTGAAAACCCCAGAAAACGTGTATCTCGCATTAAATAGCTCGAAAAGAGCGCTCTCGACGTTTCTGCATACTTCGGACAGATGTTTCACCAAGCTTATCGTAGAAAATGCATATCTCGGCTTGAAACCCGACGAAAACCAAAATATCTCCGGTTCTGCATATCCAACGAACTGTGGAGTGGTGAAAACCCCAGAAAACGAGTTTCTCACATTAAATAGCTCGAAAAGAGCGCTCTCGATGTTTCTGCATACTTCTGACAAAAGACCCACCAAGATTATCGCAGAAAATGCATATCTCAGCTGGAAACACCACGAAAATCAAGATATCGCCTGTTCTGCACATTCAACGTACCGTGGAGTGGTGAAAACACCAGAAAACGTGTTTCGCGCATTAAGCAGCTCGAAAAGAGCGTTCTCGAAGATTCTGCACACTTCTTACAGAAGTCTCACCAAGATTATCGCAGGAAATGCATATCTCAGCTTGAAACCCCACCAAAACCAAGATATCTCCGGTTCTGCATATCCAACGAAGTGTGGAGTGGTGAAAACCCCAGAAATGAGTTTCTCGCATTAAATAGCTCGAAAAGAGCGCTCTCGATGGTTCTGCATACTTCGGACAGATGTTTCACCAAGATTATCGTAGAAAATGCATATCTCAGCTTGAAACCCTGCCGAAACCAAGATATCTCCGGTTCTGCATGTCAATCGTACTGTGGAGTGGTGAAAACACCAGAAAACGTGTTTTTCGCATTAAATAGCTCGAAACGTGCGATCTAGATAATTCACCATACTTCGGACAGAAGTCTCACCAAGATTATCGCAGGAAATGCATATCTCAGCTTGTAACCCACGAAAACCAAGATATATCCGGTTCTGCATATCCAACGAACTGTGGAGTGGTGAAAACCCCAGAAAACGAGTTTCTCGCATTAAATAGCTCGAAAAGAGCGCTCTCGATGTTTCTGCATACTTCGGTCAGATGTTTCACCAAGATTATCGTAGAAAATGCATATCTCAGCTTGAAACCCGACGAAAACCGAAATATCGCCGGTTCTGCATATCAAACCAACTGTGGAGTGGTGAAAACACCAGATAACGTGTTTCTCGCATTAAATAGCTTGAAAAGCGCGATCTCGATGATTCTGCATACTTCGGACAGAAGTCTCAAAAAGATTATCGCAGAAAATGCATATCTCAGCTTGAAACCCCACGAAAACCAAGATATCTACTGTTCTGCATATCAAACGCACTGTGGAGTGGTGAAAACACCAGCAAACGTGTTTCTCGCATTAGCTAGCTCGAAAAGAGCGTTCTCGATGATTCTGCATACTTCTCATAGATGAAACACCAAGATTATCGCAGAAAATGCATATTTCAGCTGGAAACCCCACGAAAACCAAGTTATCGGCGGCTCTACATATCAAACGCACTGTGGAGTGGTCAAAACAGCAGATAACGTGTTTCTCGCATTAAATAGCTCGAAAAAAGCGATAACCATGATTCTGCATACTTCGGACAGAAGTCTCTCCAAGATTATCGCAGAAAATGCATATCTCAGCTTGAAACCCCACGAAAACCAAGATATCGCCGGTTCTGCATATCAAACGCACTGTGGAGTGGAGAAAACACCGGATAAGGTTTTTCTCGCATTAACTAGCTCGAAAAGAGCGATCTCGATGTTTCAGCATACTTCGGACAGAAGTCTCTCCAAGATTATCGCTGAAAATGCATATCTAAGCTTGAAACCCCACGAAAACCAAGATATCGCCGGTTCTGCATATCATACGCACTATGGAGTGGTGAAAACACCAGATAACGTGTTTCTCGCGTTAAATAGCTCGAAACGAGCGATCTCGATGACTAAGGATACTTCGGACAGAAGTCTCACCAAGATTATCGTAAAAAATGCATATCTCAGCTTGAAACCCCACGAAAACCAAGATATCGCTGGTTCTGAATATCAAACGCACTGTGGAGTGGTGAAAACACCAGATAACGTGTTTCTCGCATTAAATAGCTCGAAAAGTGCGATCTCGAAGATTCTGCATACTTCTGACAGAAGTCTCACCAGGATTATCGTAGAAAATGCATATCTCAGCTTGAAACCCGAACGAAACCAAGATATCTCCGGTTCTGCATGTCAAACGTACTGTGGGGTTGTGAAAACACTAGAAAACGTGTTTCGTGCATTAAGTAGCTCGAAAAGAGCGATCTAGATGATCCTGCATACTTCTGACTGAAGTCTCACCAATATTATCGCAGAATATGCATATCTCAGCTTCAAACCTCACGAAAACCAAGATATCTCCGGTTCTGCACATCAAACGTACTGTGGAGTGGTCAAAACACCCGAAAACGTGTTTCTCGCATTACATAGCTCGAATAGAGCGATCTCGATGATTCTGCATACTTCTGACAGAAGACTCACCAAGATTATCGCAGAAAATGCATATTCCAGCTGGAAACCCCACGAAAACCAAGATATCGCCGGTTCTGCATGTCAAACGCCCAGTGGAGTGCTGAAAACACCAGATAACGTGTTTCCCGCATTAAATAGCTCGAAACGAGCGATCTAGATGATTCTGCATACTTCTGACTGAAGTCTCACCAATATTATCGCAGAAAATGCATATTTCAGCTGGAAATCCCACGAAAACCAAGTTATCGGCGGCTCTACATATCAAACGCACTGTGGAGTGGTCAAAACACCAGAAAACTTGTTTTTTCGCATTAAGTAGCTCGAAACGAGCGATCTAGATGATTCTGCATACTTCTGACTAAAGTCTCACCAAGATTATCGCAGAAAATGCATATCTCAGATGGAAACCCCACGAAAACCAAGATATCGCCGGTTCTGCATATCATACGCACTATGGAGTGGTGAAAACACCAGATAACGTGTTTCTCGCGTTAAATAGCTCGAAACGAGCGATCTCGATGACTAAGGATACTTCGGACAGAAGTCTCACCAAGATTATCGTAAAAAATGCATATCTCAGCTTGAAACCCCACGAAAACCAAGATATCGCTGGTTCTGAATATCAAACGCACTGTGGAGTGGTGAAAACACCAGATAACGTGTTTCTCGCATTAAATAGCTCGAAAAGTGCGATCTCGAAGATTCTGCATACTTCTGACAGAAGTCTCACCAGGATTATCGTAGAAAATGCATATCTCAGCTTGAAACCCGAACGAAACCAAGATATCTCCGGTTCTGCATGTCAAACGTACTGTGGGGTTGTGAAAACACCAGAAAACGTGTTTCGTGCATTAAGTAGCTCGAAAAGAGCGATCTAGATGATCCTGCATACTTCTGACTGAAGTCTCACCAATATTATCGCAGAATATGCATATCTCAGCTTCAAACCTCACGAAAACCAAGATATCTCCGGTTCTGCACGTCAAACGTACTGTGGAGTGGTCAAAACACCCGAAAACGTGTTTCTCGCATTACATAGCTCGAATAGAGCGATCTCGATGATTCTGCATACTTCTGACAGAAGACTCACCAAGATTATCGCAGAAAATGCATATTCCAGCTGGAAACCCCACGAAAACCAAGATATCGCCGGTTCTGCATGTCAAACGCCCAGTGGAGTGCTGAAAACACCAGATAACGTGTTTCCCGCATTAAATAGCTCGAATAGAGCGATCTCGATGATTCTGCATACTTCTGACTAAAGTCTCACCAAGATTATCGCAGAAAATGCATATTTCAGCTGGAAACCCCACGAAAACCAAGTTATCGGCGGCTCTACATATCAAACGCACTGTGGAGTGGTCAAAACACCAGAAAACTTGTCTTTTCGCATTAAATAGCTCGAAACGAGCGATCTAGATGATTCTGCATACTTCTGACTGAAGTCTCACCAATATTATCGCAGAAAATGCATATTTCAGCTGGAAACCCCACGAAAACCAAGATATCGCCGGTTCTGCATATCAAACGCACTGTGGAGTGGTGAAAACACCGGATAACGTGTTTCTCGCATTAAATAGCTCGAAACGAGCGATCTAGATTATTCTGCATACTTCTGACTGAAGTCTCACCAATATTATCGCAGAAAATGCATATCTCAGATGGAAACCCCACGAAAACCAAGATATCGCCGGTTCTGCATATCAAACGCCCTGTGGAGTGATGAAAACACCAGAAAACGTGTTTCTCGCATTACATAGCTCGAATAGAGCGATCTCGATGATTCTGCATACTTCTGACAGAAGACTCACCAAGATTATCGCAGAGAATGCATATTCCAGCTGGAAACCCCACGAAAACCAAGATATCGCCGGTTCCGCATATCAAACGCACTGTGGAGTGGTGAAAACACCGGATAACGTGTTTCTCGCATTAAATAGCTCGAAACGAGCGATCTAGATGATTCTGCATACTTCTGACTGAAGTCTCACCAATATTATCGCAGAAAATGCATATTTCAGCTGGAAATCCCACGAAAACCAAGTTATCGGCGGCTCTACATATCAAACGCACTGTGGAGTGGCCAAAACACCAGAAAACTTGTTTTTTCGCATTAAGTAGCCCGAAACGAGCGATCTAGATGATTCTGCATACTTCTGACTAAAGTCTCACCAAGATTATCGCAGAAAATGCATATCTCAGATGGAAACCCCACGAAAACCAAGATATCGCCGGTTCTGCATATCAAACGCCCTGTGGAGTGATGAAAACACCAGAAAACGTGTTTCTCGCATTAAATAGCTCGAAAAGAGCGACCTAGATGATTCTGCATACTTCTGACTGAAGACTCACCAAGATTATCGCAGAAAATGCATTTCTCAGCTGGAAACCCCACGAAAACCAAGATATCGCCGATTCTGCATATCAAACGCCCTGTGGAGTGATGAAAACACCAGATAACGTGTTTCTCGCATTACATAGCTCGAATAGAGCGATCTCGATGATTCTGCATACTTCTGACAGAAGACTCACCAAGATTATCGCAGAAAATGCATATTCCAGCTGGAAACCCCACGAAAACCAAGTTATCGGCGGCTCTACATATCAATCGCACTGTGGAGTGGTCAAAACACCAGAAAACTTGTCTTTTCGCATTAAGTAGCTCGAAACGAGCGATCTAGATGATTCTGCATACTTCTGACTGAAGTCTCACCAATATTATCGCAGAAAATGCATATTTCAGTTGGAAATCCCAAGAATACCAAGTTATCGGCGGCTCTACATATCAAACGCACTGTGGAGTGGTCAAAACACCAGAAAACTTGTTTTTTCGCATTAAGTAGCTCGAAACGGGCGATCTAGATGATTCTGCATACTTCTGACTAATGTCTCACCAAGATTATCGCAGAAAATGCATATCTCAGCTGGAAACCCCACGAAAACCAACATATCGCCGGTTCTGCATATCAAACGCCCTGTGGAGTGATGAAAACACCAGATAACGTGTTTCTCGCATTAAATAGCTCGAATAGAGCGATCTCGATGATTCTGCATACTTCTGACAGAAGACTCACCAAGATTATAGCAGAAAATGCATATTTCAGCTGGATACCCCACGAAAACCAAGATATCGCCGATTCTGCATATCAAACGCCCTGTGGAGTGATGAAAACACCAGATAACGTGTTTCTCGCATTACATAGCTCGAATAGAGCGATTTCGATGATTCTGCATACTTCTGACAGAAGACTCACCAAGATTATCGCAGAAAATGCATATTCCAGCTGGAAACCCCACGAAAACCAAGTTATCGGCGGCTCTACATATCAAACGCACTGTGGAGTGGTCAAAACACCAGAAAACTTGTCTTTTCGCATTAAGTAGCTCGAAACGAGCGATCTAGATGATTCTGCATACTTCTGACTGAAGTCTCACCAATATTATCGCAGAAAATGCATATATCAGCTGGAAATCTCACGAAAACCAAGTTATCGGCGGCTCTACATATCAAACGCACTGTGGAGTGGTCAAAACACCAGAAAACTTGTTTTTTCGCATTAAGTAGCTCGAAACGAGCGATCTAGATGATTCTGCATACTTCTGACTAAAGTCTCACCAAGATTATCGCAGAAAATGCATATCTCAGCTGGAAACCCCACGAAAACCAAGATATAGCCGGTTCTGCATATCAAACGCCCTGTGGAGTGATGAAAACCCCAGAAAACGTGTTTCTCGCATTAAATAGCTCGAAAAGAGCGATCTAGATGATTCTGCATACTTCTGACAGAAGACTCACCAAGATTATCGCAGAAAATGCATATCTCAGCTGGAAACCCCACGAAAACCAAGATATCGCCGATTCTGCATATCAAACGCCCTGTGGAGTGATGAAAACACCAGATAACGTGTTTCTCGCATTACATAGCTCGAATAGAGCGATCTCGATGATTCTGCATACTTCTGACAGAAGACTCACCAAGATTATCGCAGAAAATGCATATTCCAGCTGGAAACCCCACGAAAACCAAGTTATCGGCGGCTCTACATATCAAACGCACTGTGGAGTGGTCAAAACACCAGAAAACTTGTCTTTTCGCATTAAGTAGCTCGAAACGAGCGATCTAGATGATTCTGCATACTTCTGACTGAAGTCTCACCAATATTATCGCAGAAAATGCATATTTCAGCTGGAAATCCCACGAAAACCAAGTTATCGGCGGTTCTGCACATCAAACGTACCGTGGATTGGTGAAAACACCAGAAAACGTGTTTCTCGCTTTAAATAGCTCGAAAAGAGCGATCTAGATGATTCTGCATACTTCTGACAGAAGACTCACCAAGATTATCGCAGAAAATGCATATCTCAGCTGGAAACCCCACGAAAACCAAGATATCGCCGATTCTGCATATCAAACGCCCTGTGGAGTGATGAAAACACCAGATAACGTGTTTCTCGCATTACATAGCTCGAATAGAGCGATCTCGATGATTCTGCATACTTCTGACAGAAGACTCACCAAGATTATCGCAGAAAATGCATATTCCAGCTGGAAACCCCACGAAAACCAAGTTATCGGCGGCTCTACATATCAAACGCACTGTGGAGTGGTCAAAACACCAGAAAACTTGTCTTTTCGCATTAAGTTGCTCGAAACGAGCGATCTAGATGATTCTGCATACTTCTGACTGAAGTCTCACCAATATTATCGCAGAAAATGCATATTTCAGCTGGAAATCCCACGAAACCCAAGTTGTCGGCGGCTCTACATATCAAACGCACTGTGGAGTGATCAAAACACCAGAAAACTTGTTTTTTCGCATTAAGTAGCTCGAAACGAGCGATCTAGATGATTCTGCATACTTCTGACTAAAGGCTCACCAAGATTATCGCAGAAAATGCATATCTCAGCTGGAAACCCCACGAAAACCAAGATATCGCCGGTTCTGCATATCAAACGCCCTGTGGAGTGATGAAAACACCAGAAAACTTGTCTTTTCGCATTAAATAGCTCGAAACGAGCGATCTAGATGATTCTGCATACTTCTGACAGAGGTCTCACCAATATTATCGTAGAAAATGCATATCTCAGCTTGAAACCCGACCGAAACCAAGATATCTCCGGTTCTGCACATCAAACGTACCGTGGATTGGTGAAAACACCAAAAAACGTGTTTCGCAGATTAAGTAGCTCGAAAAGTGCGTTCTCGAAGATTCTGCATACATCTGACAGAGGTCTCACCAATATTATCGTAGAAAATGCATATCTCAGCTTGAAACCCGACGAAAACCGAGTTATCTCCGGTTCTGCACATCAAACGTACCGTGGATTGGTGAAAACACCAGAAAACGTGTTTCGCAGATTAAGTAGCTCGAAAAGTGCGTTCTCGAAGATTCTGCATACATCTGACAGAAGTCTCACCAGGATTATCGTAGAAAATGCATATCTCAGCTTGAAACCCGACGAAAACCGAGTTATCTCCGGTTCTGCACATCAAACGTACCGTGGATTGGTGAAAACACCAGATAACGTGTTTCTCGCATCAAGTAGCTCGAAACGAGCGATCTCGATGATTCTGCATACTTCGGACAGAAGTCTCAACAAGATTATCGCTGAAAATGCATATCTCAGCTTGAAACCCCACGAAAACCAAGATATCGCCGATTCTGCATATCAAACGCCCTGTGGAGTGATGAAAACACCAGATAACGTGTTTCTCGCATTACATAGCTCGAATAGAGCGATCTCGATGATTCTGCATACTTCTGACAGAAGACTCACCAAGATTATCGCAGAAAATGCATATTCCAGCTGGAAACCCCACGAAAACCAAGTTATCGGCGGCTCTACATATCAAACGCACTGTGGAGTGGTCAAAACACCAGAAGACTTGTCTTTTCGCATTAAGTAGCTCGAAACGAGCGATCTAGATGATTCTGCATACTTCTGACTGAAGTCTCACCAATATTATCGCAGAAAATGCATATTTCAGCTGGAAATCCCACGAAAACCAAGTTATCGGCGGCTCTACATATCAAACGCACTGTGGAGTGATGAAAACACCAGATAACGTGTTTCTCGCATTAAATAGCTCGAAAAGAGCGATCTAGATGATTCTGCATACTTCTGACAAAAGACCCACCACGATAATCGCAGAAAATGCAAATCTCAGTTGGAAACACCACGAAAGCCAAGATATCGCTGGTTCTGCATATCAAACGCACTGTGGAGTGGTGAAATCACCGGATAAGGTTTTTCTCGCATTAACTAGCTCGAAAAGAGCGATCTAGATGATTCTGCATACTTCTGACTGAAGTCTCACCAAGATTATCGCAGAAAATGCATATCTCAGCTTGAAACCCCACGAAAGCCAAGATATCGCTGGTTCTGCATATCAAACGCACTGTGGAGTGATGAAAACACCAGATAACGTGTTTCTCGCATTAAATAGCTCGAATAGAGCGATCTAGATGATTCTGCATACTTCTGACAAAAGACACACCACGATAATCGCAGAAAATGCATATCTCAGCTGGAAACACCACGAAAGCCAAGATATCGCTGGTACTGCATATCAAACGCACTGTGGAGTGGTGAAATCACCGGATAAGGTTTTTCTCGCATTAACTAGCTCGAAAAGAGCGATCTAGATGATTCTGCATACTTCTGACTGAAGTCTCACCACGATAATCGCAGAAAATGCATATCTCAGCTGGAAACACCACGAAAGCCAAGATATCGCTGGTTCTGCATATCAAACGCACTGTGGAGTGGTGAAATCACTGGATAAGGTTTTTCTCGCATTAACTAGCTCGAAAAGAGCGATCTAGATGATTCTGCATACTTCTGACTGAAGTCTCAACAAGATTATCGCAGAAAATGCATATCTCAGCTTGAAACCCCACGAAAGCCAAGATATCGCTGGTTCTGCATATCAAACGCACTGTGGAGTGATGAAAACACCAGATAACGTGTTTCTCGCTTTAAATAGCTCGAAAAGCGCGATCTCGATGATTCTGCATACTTCCAACAGAAGTCTCACCAAGATTATCGCAGAAAATGCATATCTCTGCTTGAAACCCCACGAAAACCAAGATATCTACTGTTCTGCATATCCAACGAACTGTGGAGAGGTGAAAACCCCAGAAAACGTGTTGCTCGCATTAAACAGCTCGAAAAGAGCGCTCTCGATGTTTCTGCATACTTCGGACAGATGTTTCACAAAGCTTATCGTAGAAAATGCATATCTCAGCTTGAAACCCGACGAAAACCAAAATATCTCCGGTTCTGCATATCCAACGCACTGTGGAGTGGTGAAAACACCAGATAACGTGTTTCTCGCATTAAATAGCTCGAAATGAGCGATCTCGATGATTCTGCATACTTCGGACAGAAGTCTCAACAAGATTATCGCAGAAAATGCATATCTCAGCTTGAAACCCCACGAAAACTAAGTTATCGGCGGCTCTACATATCAAACGCACTGTGGAGTGGTCAAAACACCAGAAAACTTGTCTTTTCGCATTAAATAGCTCGAAACGAGCGATCTAGATGATTCTGCATACTTCTGACTGAAGTCTCACCAATATTATCGCAGAAAATGCATATTTCAGCTGGAAATCCCACGAAAACCAAGTTATCGGCGGCTCTACATATCAAACGCAGTGTGGAGTGGTCAAAACACCAGAAAACTTGTTTTTTCGCATTAAGTAGCTCGAAACGAGCGATCTGGATGATTCTGCATACTTCTGACTAAAGTCTCACCAAGATTATCGCAGAAAATGCATATCTCAGCTGGAAACCCCACGAAAACCAAGATATCGCCGTTTCTGCATATCAGACGCCCTGTGGAGTGATAAAAACACCAGATAACGTGTTTCTCGCATTAAATAGCTCGAATAGAGCGATCTCGATGATTCTGCATACTTCTGACAGAAGACTCACCAAGATTATCGCAGAAAATGCATATTTCAGCTGGAAACCCCACGAAAACCAAGTTATCGGCGGCACTACATATCAAACGCACTGTGGAGTGGTCAAAACACCAGAAAACTTGTCTTTTCGCATTAAATAGCTCGAAACGAGCGATCTAGATGATTCTGCATACTTCTGACAGAGGTCTCACCAATATTATCGTAGAAAATGCATATCTCAGCTTGAAACCCGACCGAAAGGAAGATATCTCCGGTTCTGCATGTCTAATGTGCTGTGGAGTGGTGAATACACCAGAAAACGTGTTTCTCGCATTAAATAGCTCGAATAGAGCGATCTCGATGATTAAGCATACTTCGGACAGAAGTCTCACCAAGATTATCGTAAAAACTGCATATCTCAGCTTGAAACCCCACGAAAACCAAGATATCGCTGGTTCAGCATATCAAACGCACTGTGGAGTGGTCAAAACACCAGACAACGTGTTTCGTGCATTAAGTAGCTCGAAAAGAGCGCTCTCGATGTTTCTGCATACTTCGGACAGATGTTTCACCAAGATTATCGTAGAAAATGCATATCTCAGCTTGAAACCCGACGAAAACCAAAATACCGCCTGTTCTGCATATCAAACCAACTGTGGAGTGGAGAAAACCCCAGATAACGTGTTTCTCGCATTAAATAGCTCGAAACGAGCGATCTCTATGATTCTGCATACATCGGACAGAAGTCTCACCAAAATTATCGTAAAAAATGCATATCTCAGCTTGAAACCCCACGAAAACCAAGATATCGCTGTGTTCAGCATATCAAACGCACTGTGGAGTGGTGAAAACCCCATGAAAACGTGTTTCTCGCATTAAATAGCTCGAATAGAGCGATCTCGATGATTCTTCATACTTCGGACAGAAGTCTCACCAAGATTATCGTAAAAAATGCATATCTCAGCTTGAAACCCCACGAAAGCCAAGATATCGCTGGTTCTGCATATCAAACGCACTGTGGAGTGGTGAAATCACCGGATAACGTGTTTCTCGCATTAAATAGCTCGAAATGAGCGATCTCGTTGATTCTGCATACTACCAACAGAAGACTCACCAAGATTATCGCAGAAAATGCATATTTCAGCTGGAAACCCCACGAAAACCAAGTTATCGGCGGCTATACATATCAAACGCACTGTGGAGTGGTCAAAACACCAGAAAACTTGTCTTTTCGCATTAAATAGCTCGAAACGAGCGATCTAGATGATTCTGCATACTTCTGACTGAAGTCTCACCAATACTATCGCAGAAAATGCATATTTCAGCTGGAAATCCCACGAAAACCAAGTTATCGGCGGCTCTACATATCAAACGCACTGTGGATTGGTCAAAACACCAGAAAACTAGTTTTTTCGCATTAAGTAGCTCGAAACGAGCGATCTAGATGATTCTGCATACTTCTGACTAAAGTCACACCAAGATTATAGCAGAAAATGCATATTTCAGCTGGAAACCCCACGAAAACCAAGTTATCGGCGGCTCTACATATCAAACGCACTGTGGAGTGGTCAAAACACCAGAAATCGTGTTTCGTGCATTAAGTAGCTCGAAAAGAGCGATCAAGATGATTCTGCATACTTCTGACAAAAGACCCACCAAGATTATCGCAGAAAATGCATATCTCAGTTGGAAACACCACGAAAATCAAGATATCGCCTGTTCTTCATATCAAACGCACTGTGGAGTGGTGAAAACAACCAGAGAACGTGTTTCTCGCATTAAATAGCTCGAAAAGAGCGATCTCGATGATTCAGCACACTTCGGACAGAAGTCTCACCAAGAATATCGCAGGAAATGCATATCTCAGCTTGAAACCCCACGAAAACCAAGATATCTCCGGTTCTGCATATCCAACGAACTGTGGAGTGGTGAAAACCCCAGAAAACGAGTTTCTCGCATTAAATAGCTCGCAAAGAGCGCTCTCGATGTTTCTGCATACTTCGGACAGATGTTTCACCATGATTGTCGTAGAAAATGCATATCTCAGCTTGAAACCCGACGAAAACCAAAATATCGCCGGTTCTGCATATCAAACCAACTGTGGAGTGGTCAAAACACCAGAAAACTTGTTTTTTCGCATTAAGTAGCTCGAAACGAGCGATCTAGATAATTCTGCATACTTCTGACAGAAGACTCACCAAGATTATCGCAGAAAATGCATATTTCAGCTGGAAACCCCACGAAAACCAAGTTATCGGCGGCTCTACATATCAAACGCACTGTGGGGTGGTGAAAACCCCAGAAAACGTGTTTCTCGCATTAAATAGCTCGAAAAGAGCGATCTAGATGATTCTGCATACTTCTCATAGATGAAACACAAAGATTATCGCAGAAAATGCATATTTCAGGTGGAAACCCCACGAAAACCAAGTTATCGGCGGCTCTACATATCAATCGCACTGTGGAGTGGTCAAAACACCAGAAAACTTGTTTTTTCGCATTAAATAGCTCGAAACGAGCGATCTAGATGATTCTGCATACTTCTGACTGAAGTCTCACCAATATTATCGCAGAAAATGCATATCTCAGCTAGAAACATCACGAAAATCAAGATGTCGCCGGTTCCGCATATCAAACGCACTGTGGAGTCGTGAAAACAACCAGATAACGTGTTTCTCGCATTAAATAGCTCTAATAGAGCGATTTCGGTGATTCTGCACACTTGTCACAGAAGAATCATGACGATTATCACTGAAAATGCATATCTCAGCGGGAAACCCCACGAAAACCAAGATATCTCCGGTTCTGCATATCCAACGAACTGTGGAGTGGTGAAAACCCCAGAAAACGAGTTTCTCGCATTAAATAGCTCGCAAAGAGCGCTCTCGATGTTTCTGCATACTTCGGACAGATGTTTCACCATGATTGTCGTAGAAAATGCATATCTCAGCTTGAAACCCGACGAAAACCAAAATATCGCCGGTTCTGCATATCAAACCAACTGTGGAGTGGTCAAAACACCAGAAAACTTGTTTTTTCGCATTAAGTAGCTCGAAACGAGCGATCTAGATAATTCTGCATACTTCTGACAGAAGACTCACCAAGATTATCGCAGAAAATGCATATTTCAGCTGGAAACCCCACGAAAACCAAGTTATCGGCGGCTCTACATATCAAACGCACTGTGGGGTGGTGAAAACCCCAGAAAACGTGTTTCTCGCATTAAATAGCTCGAAAAGAGCGATCTAGATGATTCTGCATACTTCTCATAGATGAAACACAAAGATTATCGCAGAAAATGCATATTTCAGGTGGAAACCCCACGAAAACCAAGTTATCGGCGGCTCTACATATCAATCGCACTGTGGAGTGGTCAAAACACCAGAAAACTTGTTTTTTCGCATTAAATAGCTCGAAACGAGCGATCTAGATGATTCTGCATACTTCTGACTGAAGTCTCACCAATACTATCGCAGAAAATGCATATTTCAGCTGGAAATCCCACGAAAACCAAGTTATCGGCGGCTCTACATATCAAACGCACTGTGGATTGGTCAAAACACCAGAAAACTAGTTTTTTCGCATTAAGTAGCTCGAAACGAGCGATCTAGATGATTCTGCATACTTCTGACTAAAGTCACACCAAGATTATAGCAGAAAATGCATATTTCAGCTGGAAACCCCACGAAAACCAAGTTATCGGCGGCTCTACATATCAAACGCACTGTGGAGTGGTCAAAACACCAGAAATCGTGTTTCGTGCATTAAGTAGCTCGAAAAGAGCGATCAAGATGATTCTGCATACTTCTGACAAAAGACCCACCAAGATTATCGCAGAAAATGCATATCTCAGTTGGAAACACCACGAAAATCAAGATATCGCCTGTTCTTCATATCAAACGCACTGTGGAGTGGTGAAAACAACCAGAGAACGTGTTTCTCGCATTAAATAGCTCGAAAAGAGCGATCTCGATGATTCAGCACACTTCGGACAGAAGTCTCACCAAGAATATCGCAGGAAATGCATATCTCAGCTTGAAACCCCACGAAAACCAAGATATCTCCGGTTCTGCATATCCAACGAACTGTGGAGTGGTGAAAACCCCAGAAAACGAGTTTCTCGCATTAAATAGCTCGCAAAGAGCGCTCTCGATGTTTCTGCATACTTCGGACAGATGTTTCACCATGATTGTCGTAGAAAATGCATATCTCAGCTTGAAACCCGACGAAAACCAAAATATCGCCGGTTCTGCATATCAAACCAACTGTGGAGTGGTCAAAACACCAGAAAACTTGTTTTTTCGCATTAAGTAGCTCGAAACGAGCGATCTAGATAATTCTGCATACTTCTGACAGAAGACTCACCAAGATTATCGCAGAAAATGCATATTTCAGCTGGAAACCCCACGAAAACCAAGTTATCGGCGGCTCTACATATCAAACGCACTGTGGGGTGGTGAAAACCCCAGAAAACGTGTTTCTCGCATTAAATAGCTCGAAAAGAGCGATCTAGATGATTCTGCATACTTCTCATAGATGAAACACAAAGATTATCGCAGAAAATGCATATTTCAGGTGGAAACCCCACGAAAACCAAGTTATCGGCGGCTCTACATATCAATCGCACTGTGGAGTGGTCAAAACACCAGAAAACTTGTTTTTTCGCATTAAATAGCTCGAAACGAGCGATCTAGATGATTCTGCATACTTCTGACTGAAGTCTCACCAATATTATCGCAGAAAATGCATATTTCAGCTAGAAACATCACGAAAATCAAGATGTCGCCGGTTCCGCATATCAAACGCACTGTGGAGTCGTGAAAACAACCAGATAACGTGTTTCTCGCATTAAATAGCTCTAATAGAGCGATTTCGGTGATTCTGCACACTTGTCACAGAAGAATCATGACGATTATCACTGAAAATGCATATCTCAGCGGGAAACACCACGAAAATCAAGATATCGACGGTTCTGCATTTCAAACGCACTGTGGAATGTTGAAAACACCAGAATACTTGTTTCTTCGCATTAAATAGCTCGAAACGAGCGATCTAGACGATTCTGCATACTTCTGACTGAAGTCTCACCAATATTATCGCAGAAAATGCATATCTCATCTGGAAACCCAACGAAACCGAATATATTGCAGTTTCCGCATGTCAAACGCACTGTGGAGTGCTGAAAACACTACAAAACCTGTTTTCCGCATTCAATAGCACGAAAACAGCGATTTCGGTGATTCTGCATACTAGTCACAGAAGAATCATGAGGATTATCACTGAAAATGCATATCTCATCTGGATACCCCACGAAAACCAAGATCTCGCCGTTGTGCATATCAAACGTACTGTGGAGTGATGAAAACACCAGAAAACGTGTTTCTCGAATTCAATAGCACGAAAACTGCGATTTCGGTGATTCTGCATACTTCTGACAGAAGACTCACCAAGATTATCCCAGAAAATGCATATCTCAGCTGGAAACCCCGCGAAAACCAACATATCGCCGGTTCTGCATATCAGACGCACCGTGGAGTAGTGAGAACTACCAGATAACGTGTTTCTCGCATTAAATAGCTGGAATAGAGCGATTTCTGTGATTCTGCATACTTTGGACAGAAGTCTCACCAAGATTATCGCAGAAAATGCATATCTCAGCTTGAAAACCCACGAAAACCAAGATATCGCTGGTACTGCATATCAAACGCACTGTGGAGTGGTGAAAACACCAGATAACGTGTTTCTCGCATTAAATAGCTCGAAAAGAGCGATCTAGATGATTCTGCATACTTCTGACAAAAGACCCACCAAGATTATCGTAGAAAATGCATATCTCAACTTGAACCCCGACGAAATCAAAGATGTCGCCGGTTCTGCATATCAAACGCACTGTGGAGTGGTGAAAACACCAGAAAACAAGTTTCGCGCAGTAAGTAGCTCGAAAATAGCGTTCTCGAAGATTCTGCATACTTCTGACTGAAGTCTCAACAAGATTATCACAGAAAATGCATATCTCAGCTTGAAACCCGACCGAAACCAAGATATCTCCGGTTCTGCATATCAAACGCACTGTGGAGTGGTGAAAACACCAGAAAACGTGATTCTCGCATTATGTAGCTCGAAAAGAGCGATCCCGATTATTCTGCATACTTCTGACAGACGTCTCACCAAGATTATCGTAGAAAATGCATATCTCAGCTTGAAACCCGACCGAAACCAAGATATCTACGGTTCTGCATGTCAAACGTACTGTGGAGTGGTGAATACACCAGAAAACGTGTGTCTCGCATTAAATAGCTCGAAAAGATCGATCTAGATGATTCTGCATACTTCTGACAGAAGTCTCACCAAGATTATCGTAGAATGTGCATATCTCAGCTTGAACACCGACGAAATCCAAGATGTCGCCGGTTCTGCATATCAAACGCACTGTGGAGTGGTGAAACCACCAGAAAACGTGTTTCTCGCATTAAGTAGCTCGAAAAGAACAATCTAGATGATTCTGCATACTTCTGACAGAAGTCTCACCAAGATTATCGCAGAAAATGCATACCTCAGCTTGAAATCTCACAAAAATCAAGATGTCGCAGCTTCTGCATATCAAACGCACTGTGGAGTGGTCAAAACAACCAGATAACGTGTTTCTCGAATTAAATAGCTCGAAAAGAACGATCTAGATGATTCTGCATACTTCTGACAGAAGTCTCACCAAGATTATCGTAGAAAATGCATTTCTCAGCTTGAACCCCGACGAAATCCAAGATATCTCCGGTTCTGCATGTCAAACGTACTGTGGAGTGGTGAATACACCAGAAAACGTGTTTCTCGTATTAAATAGCTCGAAAACAGCGATCCCGATGATTCTGCATACTTCTGACAGACGTCTCACCAAGATTATCGTAGAAAATGCATATCTCAGCTTGAAACCCGACCGAAACCAAGAGATCTCCGGTTCTGCATGTCAAACGTACTGTGGAGTGGTGAATACACCAGAAAACGTGTTTCTCGCATTAAGTAGCTCGAAAAGAACGATCTAGATGATTCTGCATACTTCTGACTGAAGTCACACCAAGATTATTGTAGAAAATGCATATCTCAGCTTGAAACCCGACGAAATCTAAGATGTCGCCGGTTCTGCAAATCAATCGCACTGTGGAGTGGTGAAATCCCCAGAAAGCGTGTTTCTCGCATTAACTAGCTCGAAAAGAGCGTTCTCGAAGATTCTGCATACTTCTGACTGAAGTCTCACCAAGATTATCACAGAAAATGCATATCTCAGCTTGAAACCCGACCGAAACCAAGATATCTCCGGTTCTGCATATCAAACGCACTGTGGAGTGGTGAAAACACCAGAAAACGTGATTCTCGCATTATGTAGCACGAAAAGAGCGATCCCGATTATTCTGCATACTTCTGACAGACGTCTCACCAAGATTATCGTAGAAAATGCATATCTCAGCTTGAAACCCGACCGAAACCAAGATATCTACGGTTCTGCATGTCAAACGTACTGTGGAGTGGTGAATACACCAGAAAACGTGTGTCTCGCATTAAATAGCTCGAAAAGATCGATCTAGATGATTCTGCATACTTCTGACAGAAGTCTCACCAAGATTATCGTAGAATGTGCATATCTCAGCTTGAACACCGACGAAATCCAAGATGTCGCCGGTTCTGCATATCAAACGCACTGTGGAGTGGTGAAAACGCCAGATAACGTGTTTCTCGCATTAAATAGCTCGAAAAGAGGGGTCTCGATGATTCTGCATACTACTGACAGAAGTCTCACCAAGATTATCGTAGAATGTGCATATCTCAGCTTGAACCCCGACGAAATCCAAGATGTCGCCGGTTCTGCATATCAAACGCACTGTGGACTGGTGAAAACACCAGAAAACTTGTTTTTTCGCATTACATAGCTCGAAAAGAGCGATCTAGATGATTCTGCATACTTCTGACAGAAGTCTCACCAAGATTATCGTAGAATGTGCATATCTCAGCATGAACCCCGACGAAAACCAAGATGTCGCCGGTTCTGCATATCAAACGCACTGTGGAGTGGTGAAACCACCAGAAAACGTGTTTCTCGCATTAAGTAGCTCGAAAAGAGCGTTCTCGAAGATTCTGCATACTTCTGACTGAAGTCTCACCAAGATTATCGCAGAAAATGCATATCTCAGCTTGAAACCTCACGAAAACCAAGTTATCTCCGGTTGTGCACATAAAACGGACTGTGGTGTGGTGAAAACACCAGAAAACGTGTTTCTCGAATCAAATAGCTCGAAAAGAGCGATCTAGATGATTCTGCATACTTCTGACTGAAGTCTCACCAAGATTATCGCAGAAAATGCATATCTCAGCTTGAAACCTCACGAAAACCAAGTTATCTGCGGTTGTGCACATAAAACGGACTGTGGAGTGGTGAAAACACCAGAAAACGTGTTTCTCGCATTAAGTAGCTCGAAAAGAGCGATCTAGATGTTTCAGCATACTTCGGACGGAAGTCTCACCAAGATTATCCTAGAAAATGCATATCTCAGCTTGAAACCCCACGAAAACCATGATATCGCTGGTACTGCATATCAAACGCTCTGTGGAGTGGTGAAAACACCAGATAACGTATTTCTCGCATTAAATAGCTCGAAAAGAGCGATCTCGATGATTCTGCATACTTCGGACAGAAGTCTCACCAAGATTATCGTAAAAAATGCATATCTCAGCTTGAAACCCCACGAAAGCCAAGATATCGCTGGTTCTGCATATCAAACGCACTGTGGAGTGGTGAAAACACCAGATAAGGTTTTTCTCGCAGTAACTAGCTCGAAAAGAGCGATCTCGATGATTCAGCATACTTCGGATAGAAGTCTCACCAAGATTATCCTAGAATGTGCATATCTCAGCTTGAACACCGACGAAATCCAAGATGTCGCCGGTTCTGCATATCAAACGCACTGTGGAGTGGTGAAAACACCAGAGAACTTGTTTTTTCGCATTAAGTAGCCGAAACGAGCGATCCCGATGATTCTGCATACTTCTGACTGAAGTCTCACCAAGATTCTCGTAGAAAATGCATATCTGAGCTTGAAACCCGACGAAATCCAAGATGTCGCCGGTTCTGCATATCAAACGCACTGTGGAGTCGTGAAAACATCAGATAACGTGTTTCTCGCATTAAGTAGCTCGAAAAGCGGGATCTCGATGATTCTGCATACTTCTGACAGTTGACTCACCAAGATTATCGCACAAAATGCATATCTCAGCTGGAAACACATCGAAAATCAAGATATCGCCGGTTCTGCATATAAATCGCACTGTGGAGTGGTGAAAACACCAGATAACCTGTTTCTCGCATTAAATAGCTCGAAAAGAGCAATCTAGATGATTCTGCATACTTCTGACAGAAGTCTCACCAAGATTATCGCAGAAAATGCATACCTCAGCTTGAAACCTCACGAAAATCAAGATGTCGCCGGTTCTGCATATCAAACGCACTGTAGAGTGGTGAAAACAACCAGATAACGTTTTTGTCGCAATAAATAGCTCGCAAAGAGCGATCTAGATGATTCTGCATAATTCTGGCAGAAGACTCACCTAGATTATCGCAGAAAATGCATATCTCAGCTGGAAACACCACGAAAATCAAGATATCGCCGGTTCTGCATATCAAACGCACTGTGGAATGTTGAAAACACCAGAAAACTTGTTTTTTCGCATTAAATAGCTCGAAAAGAGCGATCTAGATGATTCTGCATACTTCTGACAGAAGTCTCACCAAGATTATCGCTGAAAATGCATATCTCTGCTAGAAACCCCACGAAAACCAAGATATATGCTGTTCTGCATATCCAACGAACTGTGGAGTGGTGAAAACCCCTGAAAACGTGTTTCTCGCATTAAATAGCTCGAAAAGAGCGATCTAGATGATTCAGCATACTTCGGACGGAAGTCTCACCAAGATTATCCTAGAAAATGCATATCTCAGCTTGAAACCCCACGAAAACCATGATATCGCTGGTACTGCATATCAAACGCACTGTGGAGTGGTGAAAACACCAGATAACGTGTTTCTCGCACTAACTAGCTCGAAACGAGCGATCTCGATGATTCTGCACACTTCGGCCAGAAGTCTCAACAAGATTATCGCAGAAAATGCATATCTCAGCTTGAAACCCCACGAAAACCAAGATATGTACTGTTCTGCATATCAAACGCACTGTGGTGCGGTGAAAACAACAGATAACGTGTTTCTCGCACTAACTAGCTCGAAAAGGGCGATCTCGATGATTCAGCATACTTCGGACAGAAGTCTCACAAAGATTATCGCAGAAAATGCATATCTCAGCTTGAAACCCCACGAAAACCAAGATATCGCCGGTTCTGCATATCAAACGCACTGTGGTGTGGTGATAACACCAGATAACGTGTTTCTCGCATTAAATGGCTCGAAACGAGCGATCTCGATGCTTCTGCATACTTCGGACAGAAGTCTCATCAAGATTATCGTAAAAAATGCATATCTCAGCTTGAAACCCCACGAAAACCGAGTTATCGCCGGTTCTGCATATCAAACGTACTGTGGAGTGGTGAAAACACCAGATAACGTGTTTCTCGCACTAACTAGCTCGAAAAGAGCGATATCGATGATTCAGCATACTTCGGACAGAAGTCTCACCAAGAATATCGCAGGAAATGCATATCTCAGCTTGAAACCCCACGAAAACCAAGATATCGCTGGTACTGCATATCAAACGCACTGTGGTGTGGTGATAACACCAGATAACGTGTTTCTCGCATTAAATGGCTCGAAACGAGCGATCTCGATGCTTCTGCATACTTCTGACAGAAGTCTCACCAAGATTATCGTAGAAAATGCATATCTCAGCTTGAAACCCGACGAAAATAAAGATATCGCCTGTTCTGCATATCAAACGCACTGTGGAGTGGTGAAAACACCAGATAACGTGTTTCTCGCATTAAATAGCTCGAAAAGAGCGTTCTCGAAGATCCTGCATACTTCTGACAGAAGTCTCAACAAGATTATCGCAGAAAATGCATATCTCAGCTTGAAACCCCACGAAAACCAAGATATCGCTGGTACTGCATATCAAACGCACTGTGGTGTGGTGATAACACCAGATAACGTGTTTCTCGCATTAAATGGCTCGAAACGAGCGATCTCGATGCTTCTGCATACTTCTGACAGAAGTCTCACCAAGATTATCGTAGAAAATGCATATCTCAGCTTGAAACCCGACGAAAATAAAGATATCGCCTGTTCTGCATATCAAACGCACTGTGGAGTGGTGAAAACAACCAGAGAACGTGTTTCTCGCATTAAATATCTCGAAAAGAGCGATCTCGATGATTCAGCATACTTCGGACAGAAGTCTCACCAAGAATATCGCAGGAAATGCATATCTCAGCTTGAAACCCCACGAAAACCAAGATATCTCCGGTTCTGCATATCCAACGAACTGTGGAGTGGTGAAAACACCAGATAACGTGTTTCTCGCATTAAATTGCTCGAAAAGAGCGATCTCGATGATTCAGCATACTTCCGACAGAAGTCTCACCAAGAATATCGCAGGAAATGCATATCTCAGCTTGAAACCCCACGAAAACCAAGATATCTACTGTTCTGCATATCCAACGAACTGTGGAGTGGTGAAAACCCCACAAAGCGTGTTTCTAGCATTAAATAGCTCGCAAAGAGCGCTCTCGACCTTTCTGCATACTTCGGACAGAAGTCTCAACAAGATTATCGCAGAAAATGCATATCTCAGCTTGAAACCCCACGAAAACCAAGATATGTACTGTTCTGCATATCAAACGCACTGTGGAGTGGTGAAAACACCAGATAACGTGTTTCTCGCACTAACTAGCTCGAAACGAGCAATCTCGATGATTCTGCACACTTCGGCCAGAAGTCTCAACACGATTATCGCAGAAAATGCATATCTCAGCTTGAAACCCCACGAAAACCAAGATATGTACTGTTCTGCATATCAAACGCACTGTGGTGCGGTGAAAACAACAGATAACGTGTTTCTCGCACTAACTAGCTCGAAAAGGGCGATCTCGATGATTCAGCATACTTCGGACAGAAGTCTCACAAAGATTATCGCAGAAAATGCATATCTCAGCTTGAAACCCCACGAAAACCAAGATATCGCCTGTTCTGCATATCAAACTCACTGTGGAGTCGTGAAAACAACCAGAGAACGTGTTTCTCGCATTAAATTGCTCGAAAAGAGCGATCTCGATGATTCAGCATACTTCGGACAGAAGTCTCACCAAGAATATCGCAGGAAATGCATATCTCAGCTTGAAACCCCACGAAAACCAAGATATCTCCGGTTCTGCATATCCAACGAACTGTGGAGTGGTGAAAACCCCAGAAAACGAGTTTCTCGCATTAAATAGCTCGAAAAGAGCGCTCTCGATGTTTCTGCATACTTCGGACAGATGTTTCACCAAGATTATCGTAGAAAATGCATATCTCAGCTTGAAACCCGACCGAAACCAAGATATCTCCGGTTCTGCATGTCAAACGTACTGTGGAGTGGTGAAAACTCCAGAAAACGTGTTTCGTGCATTAAGTAGCTCGAAAAGAGCGCTCTCGATGATTCTGCATACTTCTGACTGAAGTCTCACCAATATTATCGCAGAAAATGCATTTCTCAGCTTGAAACCCCACGAAAGCCAAGATATCGCTGGTTCTGCATATCAAACGCACTGTGGAGTGGTGAAAACACCAGATAACGTGTTTCTCGCGTTAAATAGCTCGAAAAGGCCGATCACGATGATTCTGCATACTTCTGACAGAAGTCTCACCAAGATTATCGTAGAAAATGCATATCTCAGCTTGAAACCCCACGAAAGCCAAGATATCGCTGGTTCTGCATATCAAACGCACTGTGGAGTGGTGAAAACAGCGGATAAGTTTTTCCTCGCATTAACTAGCTCGAAAAGAGCGATCTCGATGTTTCAGCCTACTTCGGACAGAAGTCTCAACAAGATTATCGCAGAAAATGCATATCTCAGCTTGAAACCCCACGAAAACCAAGATATCTACTGTTCTGCATATCAAACGCACTGTGGAGTGGTGAAAACACCAGATAACGTGTTTCTCGCACTAACTAGCTCGAAAAGAGCGATCTCGATGGTTCTGCATACTTCTAACAGAAGTCTCACCAAGATTATCGCAGAAAATGCATATCTCTGCTTGAAACCCCACGAAAACCAAGATATCTACTGTTCTGCATATCCAACGAACTGTGGAGTGATGAAACCCCCAGATAACGTGTTTCTCGCACTAGCTAGCTCGAAAAGAGCGATCTCGATGTTTCAGCATACTTCGGACAGAAGTCTCACCAAGATTATCACAGAAAATACATATCTCAGCTTGAATCCCCTCGAAAACCAAGATATCTCCTGTTCTGCATATCAAACGCACTGTGGAGTGGTGAAAACACCAGATAAGGTTTTTCTCGCATTAACTAGCTCGAAAAGAGCGATCTCGAATATTCTGCATACTTCTGACAGAAGTCTCACCAGGATTATCGTAGAAAATGCATATCCCAGCTTGAAACCCCACGAAAACCAAGATATCTACGGTTCTGCATATCCAAAGCACTCTGGAGTGGTGAAAACACCAGATAACGTGTATCTCGCATTAAATAGCTCGAAACGAGCGATCTCGATGATTAAGCATACTTCGGACAGAAGTCTCACGAAGATTATCGTAAAAAATGCATATCTCAGCTTGAAACCCCACGAAAACCAAGATATCGATGGTTCTGCATATCAAACGCACTGTGGAGTGGTGAAAACACCGGATAAGTTTTTTCTCGCATTAACTAGGTCGAAAAGAGCGATCTCGATGTTTCAGCATACTTCGGACAGAAGTCTCACCAAGCTTATCGTAGAAAATGCATATCTCAGCTTGAAACCCGACGAATACCAAAATATCTCCGGTTCTGCATATCCAACGTACTGTGGAGTTGGGAAAACACTAGATAACGTGTTTCTCGCATTAGATAGCTCGAAACGAGCGATCTCGATGATTCTGCATACTTCGGACAGAAGTCTCAACAAGATTATCGCAGAAAATGCATATCTCAGCTTGAAACCCCACGAAAACCAAGATATCGCTGTGTTCAGCATATCAAACGCACTGTGGAGTGGTGAAAACACCAGATAACGTGTTTCTCGCACTAACTAGCTCGAAAAGGACGATCTCGATGATTCAGCATACTTCGGACAGAAGTCTCACCTAGATTATCGCAGAAAATGCATATCTCAGCTTGAAACCCCACGAAAACCAAGATATCGCCGGTTCTGCATATCAAACGCACTGTGGAGTGGTGAAAACACCAGAAAA
The DNA here is from genome assembly GCA_951804975.1 of Anthophora plumipes. Taxonomy (NCBI): domain Eukaryota; kingdom Metazoa; phylum Arthropoda; class Insecta; order Hymenoptera; family Apidae; genus Anthophora; species Anthophora plumipes. Next base: position 179,369 of record CATORF010000732.1, read on the forward strand.
CGTGTTTGGTGCATTACGTAGCTCGAAAAGAGCGATCTAGATTATTCTGCATACTTCTGACTGAAGTCTCACCAATATTATCGCAGAAAATACATATCTCAGCTCGAAACCTCTCAAAAATCAAGATGTTGCCGGATCTGCATATCAAACGCACTGTGGAGTGGTGAAAACAACCAGAGAACGTGTTTCTCGCATTAAATAGCTCGAATAGAGCGATCTCGATGATTGTGCATACTTCGGACAGAAGTCTCACCAAGAATATCGCAGGAAATGCATATCTCAGCTTGAAACCCCACGAAAATCAAGATATCGCCTGTTCTGCATATCAAACGCACTGTGGAGTGGTCAAAACAACCAGAGAACGTGTTTCTCGCATTAAATAGCTAGAAAAGAGCGATCTCGATGATACAGCATACTTCGGACAGAAGTCTCACCAAGAATATCGCAGGAAATGCATATCTCTGCTTGAAACCCCACGAAAACCGAGTTATCGCCGGTTCTGCATATCCAACGAACTGTGGAGTGGTGACAACCCCAGAAAACGAGTTTCTCGCATTAAATAGCTCGGAAAGAGCGCTCTTGATGTTTCTGCATACTTCGGACACATGTTTCACCAAGATTAACGTAGAAAATGCATATCTCAGCTTGAAACCCGACGAAAACCAAAATATCGCCGGTTCTGCATACCAAACCAACTGTGGAGTGGTGAAAACACCAGATAACGTGTTTCTCGCATTAAATAGCTCGAAAAGTGCGATCTCGATGATTCTGCATACTTCTAACAGAAGTCTGACCAAGATTATCGCAGAAAATGCATATCTCTGCTTGAAACCCCACGAAAACCAAGATACCTACTGTTCTGCATATCCAAGGAACTGTGGAGTGGTGAAAACCCCAGAAAACGTGTTTCTCGGATTAAATAGCTCGAAAAGAGCGCTCTCGACGTTTCTGCATACTTCGGACAGATGTTTCACCAAGCTTATCGTAGAAAATGCATATCTCAGCTTGAAACCCGACCGAAACCAAGATATCGCCGGTTCTGCATGTCAAACGTACTGTGGAGTGGTGAAAACACCAGAAAACGTGTTTCGTGCATTAAGTAGCACGAAAAGAGCGATCTAGATGATCCTGCATACTTCTGACTGAAGTCTCACCAAGATTATCACAGAAAATACATATCTCAGCTTGAAACCCCACGAAAACCAAGATATCGCTGTGTTCTGCATATCAAACGCACTGTGGAGTGGTGAAAACCCCAGAAAACGTGTTTCTCGCATTAAATAGCTCGAGTAGAGCGATCTCGATGATTCTTCATACTTCGGACAGAAGTCTCACCAAGATTACCGTAAAAAATGCATATCTCAGCTTGAAACCCCACGAAAGCCAAGATATCGCTGGTTCTGCATATCAAACGCACTGTGGAGTGGTGAAAACAGCGGATAAGTTTTTTCTCGCATTAACTAGCTCGAAAAGAGCGATCTCTATGTTTCAGCCTACTTCGGACAGAAGTCTCAACAAGATTATCGCAGAAAATGCATATCTCAGCTTGAAACCCCACGAAAACCAAGATATCTACTGTTCTGCATGTCAAACGCACTGTGGAGTGGTGAAAACACCAGATAACGTGTTTCTCGCACTAACTGGCTCGAAAAGAGCGATCTCGATGATTCTGCATACTTCTAACAGAAGTCTCACCAAGATTATCGCAGAAAATGCATATCTCTGCTTGAAACCCCACGAAAACCAAGATATCTACTGTTCTGCATATCCAACGAACTGTGGAGTGGTGAAACCCCCAGATAACGTGTTTCTCGCACTAGCTAGCTCGAAAAGAGCGATCTCGATGATTCAGCATACTTCGGACAGAAGTCTCACCAAGATTATCACAGAAAATACATATCTCAGCTTGAATCCCCACGAAAACCAAGATATCTCCTGTTCTGCATATCAAACGCACTGTGGAGTGGTGAAAACACCGGATAAGGTTTTTCTCGCATTAACTAGCTCGAAAAGAGCGATCTCGAATATTCTGCATACTTCTGACAGATGTCTCACCAGGATTATCGTAGAAAATGCATATCTCAGCTTGAAACCCGACCGAAACCAAGATATCTCCGGTTCTGCATATCCAACGCACTGTGGAGTGGTGAAAACACCAGATAACGTGTTTCTCGCATTAAATAGCTCGAAACGAGCGATCTCGATGATTAAGCATACTTCGGACAGAAGTCTAACCAAGATTATCGTAAAAAATGCATATCCCAGCTTGAAACCCCACGAAAACCAAGATATCTACGGTTCTGCATATTCAAAGCACTCTGGAGTGGTGAAAACACCAGATAACGTGTATCTCGCATTAAATAGCTCGAAAAGAACAATCTAGATGATTCTGCATACTTCTGACAGAAGTCTCACCAAGATTATCGCAGAAAATGCATATCTCTGCTTGAAACCCCACGAAAACCAAGATATCTACTGTTCTGCATATCCAACGAACTGTGGAGTGGTGAAACCCCCAGATAACGTGTTTCTCGCACTAGCTAGCTCGAAAAGAGCGATCTCGATGATTCAGCATACTTCGGACAGAAGTCTCACCAAGATTATCACAGAAAATACATATCTCAGCTTGAATCCCCACGAAAACCAAGATATCTCCTGTTCTGCATATCAAACGCACTGTGGAGTGGTGAAAACACCAGAAAACGTGATTCTCGCATTATGTAGCTCGAAAAGAGCGATCCCGATTATTCTGCATACTTCTGACAGACGTCTCACCAAGATTATCGTAGAAAATGCATATCTCAGCTTGAAACCCGACCGAAACCAAGATATCTACGGTTCTGCATGTCAAACGTACTGTGGAGTGGTGAATACACCAGAAAACGTGTGTCTCGCATTAAATAGCTCGAAAAGATCGATCTAGATGATTCTGCATACTTCTGACAGAAGTCTCACCAAGATTATCGTAGAATGTGCATATCTCAGCTTGAACACCGACGAAATCCAAGATGTCGCCGGTTCTGCATATCAAACGCACTGTGGAGTGGTGAAACCACCAGAAAACGTGTTTCTCGCATTAAGTAGCTCGAAAAGAACAATCTAGATGATTCTGCATACTTCTGACAGAAGTCTCACCAAGATTATCGCAGAAAATGCATACCTCAGCTTGAAATCTCACAAAAATCAAGATGTCGCAGCTTCTGCATATCAAACGCACTGTGGAGTGGTCAAAACAACCAGATAACGTGTTTCTCGAATTAAATAGCTCGAAAAGAACGATCTAGATGATTCTGCATACTTCTGACAGAAGTCTCACCAAGATTATCGTAGAAAATGCATTTCTCAGCTTGAACCCCGACGAAATCCAAGATATCTCCGGTTCTGCATGTCAAACGTACTGTGGAGTGGTGAATACACCAGAAAACGTGTTTCTCGTATTAAATAGCTCGAAAACAGCGATCCCGATGATTCTGCATACTTCTGACAGACGTCTCACCAAGATTATCGTAGAAAATGCATATCTCAGCTTGAAACCCGACCGAAACCAAGAGATCTCCGGTTCTGCATGTCAAACGTACTGTGGAGTGGTGAATACACCAGAAAACGTGTTTCTCGCATTAAGTAGCTCGAAAAGAACGATCTAGATGATTCTGCATACTTCTGACTGAAGTCACACCAAGATTATTGTAGAAAATGCATATCTCAGCTTGAAACCCGACGAAATCTAAGATGTCGCCGGTTCTGCAAATCAATCGCACTGTGGAGTGGTGAAATCCCCAGAAAGCGTGTTTCTCGCATTAACTAGCTCGAAAAGAGCGTTCTCGAAGATTCTGCATACTTCTGACTGAAGTCTCACCAAGATTATCACAGAAAATGCATATCTCAGCTTGAAACCCGACCGAAACCAAGATATCTCCGGTTCTGCATATCAAACGCACTGTGGAGTGGTGAAAACACCAGAAAACGTGATTCTCGCATTATGTAGCACGAAAAGAGCGATCCCGATTATTCTGCATACTTCTGACAGACGTCTCACCAAGATTATCGTAGAAAATGCATATCTCAGCTTGAAACCCGACCGAAACCAAGATATCTACGGTTCTGCATGTCAAACGTACTGTGGAGTGGTGAATACACCAGAAAACGTGTGTCTCGCATTAAATAGCTCGAAAAGATCGATCTAGATGATTCTGCATACTTCTGACAGAAGTCTCACCAAGATTATCGTAGAATGTGCATATCTCAGCTTGAACACCGACGAAATCCAAGATGTCGCCGGTTCTGCATATCAAACGCACTGTGGAGTGGTGAAAACGCCAGATAACGTGTTTCTCGCATTAAATAGCTCGAAAAGAGGGGTCTCGATGATTCTGCATACTACTGACAGAAGTCTCACCAAGATTATCGTAGAATGTGCATATCTCAGCTTGAACCCCGACGAAATCCAAGATGTCGCCGGTTCTGCATATCAAACGCACTGTGGACTGGTGAAAACACCAGAAAACTTGTTTTTTCGCATTACATAGCTCGAAAAGAGCGATCTAGATGATTCTGCATACTTCTGACAGAAGTCTCACCAAGATTATCGTAGAATGTGCATATCTCAGCATGAACCCCGACGAAAACCAAGATGTCGCCGGTTCTGCATATCAAACGCACTGTGGAGTGGTGAAACCACCAGAAAACGTGTTTCTCGCATTAAGTAGCTCGAAAAGAGCGTTCTCGAAGATTCTGCATACTTCTGACTGAAGTCTCACCAAGATTATCGCAGAAAATGCATATCTCAGCTTGAAACCTCACGAAAACCAAGTTATCTCCGGTTGTGCACATAAAACGGACTGTGGTGTGGTGAAAACACCAGAAAACGTGTTTCTCGAATCAAATAGCTCGAAAAGAGCGATCTAGATGATTCTGCATACTTCTGACTGAAGTCTCACCAAGATTATCGCAGAAAATGCATATCTCAGCTTGAAACCTCACGAAAACCAAGTTATCTGCGGTTGTGCACATAAAACGGACTGTGGAGTGGTGAAAACACCAGAAAACGTGTTTCTCGCATTAAGTAGCTCGAAAAGAGCGATCTAGATGTTTCAGCATACTTCGGACGGAAGTCTCACCAAGATTATCCTAGAAAATGCATATCTCAGCTTGAAACCCCACGAAAACCATGATATCGCTGGTACTGCATATCAAACGCTCTGTGGAGTGGTGAAAACACCAGATAACGTATTTCTCGCATTAAATAGCTCGAAAAGAGCGATCTCGATGATTCTGCATACTTCGGACAGAAGTCTCACCAAGATTATCGTAAAAAATGCATATCTCAGCTTGAAACCCCACGAAAGCCAAGATATCGCTGGTTCTGCATATCAAACGCACTGTGGAGTGGTGAAAACACCAGATAAGGTTTTTCTCGCAGTAACTAGCTCGAAAAGAGCGATCTCGATGATTCAGCATACTTCGGATAGAAGTCTCACCAAGATTATCCTAGAATGTGCATATCTCAGCTTGAACACCGACGAAATCCAAGATGTCGCCGGTTCTGCATATCAAACGCACTGTGGAGTGGTGAAAACACCAGAGAACTTGTTTTTTCGCATTAAGTAGCCGAAACGAGCGATCCCGATGATTCTGCATACTTCTGACTGAAGTCTCACCAAGATTCTCGTAGAAAATGCATATCTGAGCTTGAAACCCGACGAAATCCAAGATGTCGCCGGTTCTGCATATCAAACGCACTGTGGAGTCGTGAAAACATCAGATAACGTGTTTCTCGCATTAAGTAGCTCGAAAAGCGGGATCTCGATGATTCTGCATACTTCTGACAGTTGACTCACCAAGATTATCGCACAAAATGCATATCTCAGCTGGAAACACATCGAAAATCAAGATATCGCCGGTTCTGCATATAAATCGCACTGTGGAGTGGTGAAAACACCAGATAACCTGTTTCTCGCATTAAATAGCTCGAAAAGAGCAATCTAGATGATTCTGCATACTTCTGACAGAAGTCTCACCAAGATTATCGCAGAAAATGCATACCTCAGCTTGAAACCTCACGAAAATCAAGATGTCGCCGGTTCTGCATATCAAACGCACTGTAGAGTGGTGAAAACAACCAGATAACGTTTTTGTCGCAATAAATAGCTCGCAAAGAGCGATCTAGATGATTCTGCATAATTCTGGCAGAAGACTCACCTAGATTATCGCAGAAAATGCATATCTCAGCTGGAAACACCACGAAAATCAAGATATCGCCGGTTCTGCATATCAAACGCACTGTGGAATGTTGAAAACACCAGAAAACTTGTTTTTTCGCATTAAATAGCTCGAAAAGAGCGATCTAGATGATTCTGCATACTTCTGACAAAAGACTCACCAAGATTATCGCTGAAAATGCATATCTCTGCTAGAAACCCCACGAAAACCAAGATATATGCTGTTCTGCATATCCAACGAACTGTGGAGTGGTGAAAACCCCTGAAAACGTGTTTCTCGCATTAAATAGCTCGAAAAGAGCGATCTAGATGATTCAGCATACTTCGGACGGAAGTCTCACCAAGATTATCCTAGAAAATGCATATCTCAGCTTGAAACCCCACGAAAACCATGATATCGCTGGTACTGCATATCAAACGCACTGTGGAGTGGTGAAAACACCAGATAACGTGTTTCTCGCACTAACTAGCTCGAAACGAGCGATCTCGATGATTCTGCACACTTCGGCCAGAAGTCTCAACAAGATTATCGCAGAAAATGCATATCTCAGCTTGAAACCCCACGAAAACCAAGATATGTACTGTTCTGCATATCAAACGCACTGTGGTGCGGTGAAAACAACAGATAACGTGTTTCTCGCACTAACTAGCTCGAAAAGGGCGATCTCGATGATTCAGCATACTTCGGACAGAAGTCTCACAAAGATTATCGCAGAAAATGCATATCTCAGCTTGAAACCCCACGAAAACCAAGATATCGCCGGTTCTGCATATCAAACGCACTGTGGTGTGGTGATAACACCAGATAACGTGTTTCTCGCATTAAATGGCTCGAAACGAGCGATCTCGATGCTTCTGCATACTTCGGACAGAAGTCTCATCAAGATTATCGTAAAAAATGCATATCTCAGCTTGAAACCCCACGAAAACCGAGTTATCGCCGGTTCTGCATATCAAACGTACTGTGGAGTGGTGAAAACACCAGATAACGTGTTTCTCGCACTAACTAGCTCGAAAAGAGCGATATCGATGATTCAGCATACTTCGGACAGAAGTCTCACCAAGAATATCGCAGGAAATGCATATCTCAGCTTGAAACCCCACGAAAACCAAGATATCGCTGGTACTGCATATCAAACGCACTGTGGTGTGGTGATAACACCAGATAACGTGTTTCTCGCATTAAATGGCTCGAAACGAGCGATCTCGATGCTTCTGCATACTTCTGACAGAAGTCTCACCAAGATTATCGTAGAAAATGCATATCTCAGCTTGAAACCCGACGAAAATAAAGATATCGCCTGTTCTGCATATCAAACGCACTGTGGAGTGGTGAAAACACCAGATAACGTGTTTCTCGCATTAAATAGCTCGAAAAGAGCGTTCTCGAAGATCCTGCATACTTCTGACAGAAGTCTCAACAAGATTATCGCAGAAAATGCATATCTCAGCTTGAAACCCCACGAAAACCAAGATATCGCTGGTACTGCATATCAAACGCACTGTGGTGTGGTGATAACACCAGATAACGTGTTTCTCGCATTAAATGGCTCGAAACGAGCGATCTCGATGCTTCTGCATACTTCTGACAGAAGTCTCACCAAGATTATCGTAGAAAATGCATATCTCAGCTTGAAACCCGACGAAAATAAAGATATCGCCTGTTCTGCATATCAAACGCACTGTGGAGTGGTGAAAACAACCAGAGAACGTGTTTCTCGCATTAAATATCTCGAAAAGAGCGATCTCGATGATTCAGCATACTTCGGACAGAAGTCTCACCAAGAATATCGCAGGAAATGCATATCTCAGCTTGAAACCCCACGAAAACCAAGATATCTCCGGTTCTGCATATCCAACGAACTGTGGAGTGGTGAAAACACCAGATAACGTGTTTCTCGCATTAAATTGCTCGAAAAGAGCGATCTCGATGATTCAGCATACTTCCGACAGAAGTCTCACCAAGAATATCGCAGGAAATGCATATCTCAGCTTGAAACCCCACGAAAACCAAGATATCTACTGTTCTGCATATCCAACGAACTGTGGAGTGGTGAAAACCCCACAAAGCGTGTTTCTAGCATTAAATAGCTCGCAAAGAGCGCTCTCGACCTTTCTGCATACTTCGGACAGAAGTCTCAACAAGATTATCGCAGAAAATGCATATCTCAGCTTGAAACCCCACGAAAACCAAGATATGTACTGTTCTGCATATCAAACGCACTGTGGAGTGGTGAAAACACCAGATAACGTGTTTCTCGCACTAACTAGCTCGAAATGAGCAATCTCGATGATTCTGCACACTTCGGCCAGAAGTCTCAACACGATTATCGCAGAAAATGCATATCTCAGCTTGAAACCCCACGAAAACCAAGATATGTACTGTTCTGCATATCAAACGCACTGTGGTGCGGTGAAAACAACAGATAACGTGTTTCTCGCACTAACTAGCTCGAAAAGGGCGATCTCGATGATTCAGCATACTTCGGACAGAAGTCTCACAAAGATTATCGCAGAAAATGCATATCTCAGCTTGAAACCCCACGAAAACCAAGATATCGCCTGTTCTGCATATCAAACTCACTGTGGAGTCGTGAAAACAACCAGAGAACGTGTTTCTCGCATTAAATTGCTCGAAAAGAGCGATCTCGATGATTCAGCATACTTCGGACAGAAGTCTCACCAAGAATATCGCAGGAAATGCATATCTCAGCTTGAAACCCCACGAAAACCAAGATATCTCCGGTTCTGCATATCCAACGAACTGTGGAGTGGTGAAAACCCCAGAAAACGAGTTTCTCGCATTAAATAGCTCGAAAAGAGCGCTCTCGATGTTTCTGCATACTTCGGACAGATGTTTCACCAAGATTATCGTAGAAAATGCATATCTCAGCTTGAAACCCGACCGAAACCAAGATATCTCCGGTTCTGCATGTCAAACGTACTGTGGAGTGGTGAAAACTCCAGAAAACGTGTTTCGTGCATTAAGTAGCTCGAAAAGAGCGCTCTCGATGATTCTGCATACTTCTGACTGAAGTCTCACCAATATTATCGCAGAAAATGCATTTCTCAGCTTGAAACCCCACGAAAGCCAAGATATCGCTGGTTCTGCATATCAAACGCACTGTGGAGTGGTGAAAACACCAGATAACGTGTTTCTCGCGTTAAATAGCTCGAAAAGGCCGATCACGATGATTCTGCATACTTCTGACAGAAGTCTCACCAAGATTATCGTAGAAAATGCATATCTCAGCTTGAAACCCCACGAAAGCCAAGATATCGCTGGTTCTGCATATCAAACGCACTGTGGAGTGGTGAAAACAGCGGATAAGTTTTTCCTCGCATTAACTAGCTCGAAAAGAGCGATCTCGATGTTTCAGCCTACTTCGGACAGAAGTCTCAACAAGATTATCGCAGAAAATGCATATCTCAGCTTGAAACCCCACGAAAACCAAGATATCTACTGTTCTGCATATCAAACGCACTGTGGAGTGGTGAAAACACCAGATAACGTGTTTCTCGCACTAACTAGCTCGAAAAGAGCGATCTCGATGGTTCTGCATACTTCTAACAGAAGTCTCACCAAGATTATCGCAGAAAATGCATATCTCTGCTTGAAACCCCACGAAAACCAAGATATCTACTGTTCTGCATATCCAACGAACTGTGGAGTGATGAAACCCCCAGATAACGTGTTTCTCGCACTAGCTAGCTCGAAAAGAGCGATCTCGATGTTTCAGCATACTTCGGACAGAAGTCTCACCAAGATTATCACAGAAAATACATATCTCAGCTTGAATCCCCTCGAAAACCAAGATATCTCCTGTTCTGCATATCAAACGCACTGTGGAGTGGTGAAAACACCAGATAAGGTTTTTCTCGCATTAACTAGCTCGAAAAGAGCGATCTCGAATATTCTGCATACTTCTGACAGAAGTCTCACCAGGATTATCGTAGAAAATGCATATCCCAGCTTGAAACCCCACGAAAACCAAGATATCTACGGTTCTGCATATCCAAAGCACTCTGGAGTGGTGAAAACACCAGATAACGTGTATCTCGCATTAAATAGCTCGAAACGAGCGATCTCGATGATTAAGCATACTTCGGACAGAAGTCTCACGAAGATTATCGTAAAAAATGCATATCTCAGCTTGAAACCCCACGAAAACCAAGATATCGATGGTTCTGCATATCAAACGCACTGTGGAGTGGTGAAAACACCGGATAAGTTTTTTCTCGCATTAACTAGGTCGAAAAGAGCGATCTCGATGTTTCAGCATACTTCGGACAGAAGTCTCACCAAGCTTATCGTAGAAAATGCATATCTCAGCTTGAAACCCGACGAATACCAAAATATCTCCGGTTCTGCATATCCAACGTACTGTGGAGTTGGGAAAACACTAGATAACGTGTTTCTCGCATTAGATAGCTCGAAACGAGCGATCTCGATGATTCTGCATACTTCGGACAGAAGTCTCAACAAGATTATCGCAGAAAATGCATATCTCAGCTTGAAACCCCACGAAAACCAAGATATCGCTGTGTTCAGCATATCAAACGCACTGTGGAGTGGTGAAAACACCAGATAACGTGTTTCTCGCACTAACTAGCTCGAAAAGGACGATCTCGATGATTCAGCATACTTCGGACAGAAGTCTCACCTAGATTATCGCAGAAAATGCATATCTCAGCTTGAAACCCCACGAAAACCAAGATATCGCCGGTTCTGCATATCAAACGCACTGTGGAGTGGTGAAAACACCAGAAAACGTGTTTGGTGCATTACGTAGCTCGAAAAGAGCGATCTAGATTATTCTGCATACTTCTGACTGAAGTCTCACCAATATTATCGCAGAAAATACATATCTCAGCTCGAAACCTCTCAAAAATCAAGATGTTGCCGGATCTGCATATCAAACGCACTGTGGAGTGGTGAAAACAACCAGAGAACGTGTTTCTCGCATTAAATAGCTCGAATAGAGCGATCTCGATGATTGTGCATACTTCGGACAGAAGTCTCACCAAGAATATCGCAGGAAATGCATATCTCAGCTTGAAACCCCACGAAAATCAAGATATCGCCTGTTCTGCATATCAAACGCACTGTGGAGTGGTCAAAACAACCAGAGAACGTGTTTCTCGCATTAAATAGCTAGAAAAGAGCGATCTCGATGATACAGCATACTTCGGACAGAAGTCTCACCAAGAATATCGCAGGAAATGCATATCTCTGCTTGAAACCCCACGAAAACCGAGTTATCGCCGGTTCTGCATATCCAACGAACTGTGGAGTGGTGACAACCCCAGAAAACGAGTTTCTCGCATTAAATAGCTCGGAAAGAGCGCTCTTGATGTTTCTGCATACTTCGGACACATGTTTCACCAAGATTAACGTAGAAAATGCATATCTCAGCTTGAAACCCGACGAAAACCAAAATATCGCCGGTTCTGCATACCAAACCAACTGTGGAGTGGTGAAAACACCAGATAACGTGTTTCTCGCATTAAATAGCTCGAAAAGTGCGATCTCGATGATTCTGCATACTTCTAACAGAAGTCTGACCAAGATTATCGCAGAAAATGCATATCTCTGCTTGAAACCCCACGAAAACCAAGATACCTACTGTTCTGCATATCCAAGGAACTGTGGAGTGGTGAAAACCCCAGAAAACGTGTTTCTCGGATTAAATAGCTCGAAAAGAGCGCTCTCGACGTTTCTGCATACTTCGGACAGATGTTTCACCAAGCTTATCGTAGAAAATGCATATCTCAGCTTGAAACCCGACCGAAACCAAGATATCGCCGGTTCTGCATGTCAAACGTACTGTGGAGTGGTGAAAACACCAGAAAACGTGTTTCGTGCATTAAGTAGCACGAAAAGAGCGATCTAGATGATCCTGCATACTTCTGACTGAAGTCTCACCAAGATTATCACAGAAAATACATATCTCAGCTTGAAACCCCACGAAAACCAAGATATCGCTGTGTTCTGCATATCAAACGCACTGTGGAGTGGTGAAAACCCCAGAAAACGTGTTTCTCGCATTAAATAGCTCGAGTAGAGCGATCTCGATGATTCTTCATACTTCGGACAGAAGTCTCACCAAGATTACCGTAAAAAATGCATATCTCAGCTTGAAACCCCACGAAAGCCAAGATATCGCTGGTTCTGCATATCAAACGCACTGTGGAGTGGTGAAAACAGCGGATAAGTTTTTTCTCGCATTAACTAGCTCGAAAAGAGCGATCTCTATGTTTCAGCCTACTTCGGACAGAAGTCTCAACAAGATTATCGCAGAAAATGCATATCTCAGCTTGAAACCCCACGAAAACCAAGATATCTACTGTTCTGCATGTCAAACGCACTGTGGAGTGGTGAAAACACCAGATAACGTGTTTCTCGCACTAACTGGCTCGAAAAGAGCGATCTCGATGATTCTGCATACTTCTAACAGAAGTCTCACCAAGATTATCGCAGAAAATGCATATCTCTGCTTGAAACCCCACGAAAACCAAGATATCTACTGTTCTGCATATCCAACGAACTGTGGAGTGGTGAAACCCCCAGATAACGTGTTTCTCGCACTAGCTAGCTCGAAAAGAGCGATCTCGATGATTCAGCATACTTCGGACAGAAGTCTCACCAAGATTATCACAGAAAATACATATCTCAGCTTGAATCCCCACGAAAACCAAGATATCTCCTGTTCTGCATATCAAACGCACTGTGGAGTGGTGAAAACACCGGATAAGGTTTTTCTCGCATTAACTAGCTCGAAAAGAGCGATCTCGAATATTCTGCATACTTCTGACAGATGTCTCACCAGGATTATCGTAGAAAATGCATATCTCAGCTTGAAACCCGACCGAAACCAAGATATCTCCGGTTCTGCATATCCAACGCACTGTGGAGTGGTGAAAACACCAGATAACGTGTTTCTCGCATTAAATAGCTCGAAACGAGCGATCTCGATGATTAAGCATACTTCGGACAGAAGTCTAACCAAGATTATCGTAAAAAATGCATATCCCAGCTTGAAACCCCACGAAAACCAAGATATCTACGGTTCTGCATATCCAAAGCACTCTGGAGTGGTGAAAACACCAGATAACGTGTATCTCGCATTAAATAGCTCGAAACGAGCGATCTCGATGATTAAGCATACTTCGGACAGAAGTCTCACGAAGATTATCGTAAAAAATGCATATCTCAGCTTGAAACCCCACGAAAACCAAGATATCGCTGGTTCTGCATATCAAACGCACTGTGGAGTGGTGGAAACACCGGATAAGTTTTTTCTCGCATTAACTAGGTCGAAAAGAGCGATCTCGATGTTTCAGCATACATCGGACAGAAGTCTCACCAAGCTTATCGTAGAAAATGCATATCTCAGCTTGAAACCCGACGAATACCAAAATATCTCCGGTTCTGCATATCCAACGCACTGTGGAGTTGTGAAAACACTAGATAACGTGTTTCTCGCATTAGATAGCTCGAAACGAGCGATCTCGATGATTCTGCATACTTCGGACAGAAGTCTCAACAAGATTATCGCAGAAAATGCATATCTCAGCTTGAAACCCCACGAAAACCAAGATATCGCTGTGTTCAGCATATCAAACGCACTGTGGAGTGGTGAAAACACCAGATAACGTGTTTCTCGCACTAACTAGCTCGAAAAGGACGATCTCGATGATTCAGCATACTTCGGACAGAGGTCTCACCTAGATTATCGCAGAAAATGCATATCTCAGCTTGAAACCCCACGAAATCCAAGATATCGCCGGTTCTGCATATCAAACGCACTGTGGAGTGGTGAAAACACCAGAAAACGTGTTTGGTGCATTACGTAGCTCGAAAAGAGCGATCTAGATTATTCTGCATACTTCTGACTGAAGTCTCACCAATATTATCGCAGAAAATGCATATCTCAGCTCGAAACCTCACGAAAATCAAGATGTTGCCGGATCTGCATATCAAACGCACTGTGGAGTGGTGAAAACAACCAGAGAACGTGTTTCTCGCATTAAATAGCTCGAATAGAGCGATCTCGATGATTCTGCATACTTCGGACAGAAGTCTCACCAAGATTATCGTAAAAAATGCATATCCCAGCTTGAAATCCCCACGAAAACCAAGATATCGCTGGTACTGCATATCAAACGCACTGTGGAGTGGTGAAAACACCAGAAAACGTGTTTCGCGCATTAAGTAGCTCGAAAAGAGCGCTCTCGATGTTTCTGCATACTTCGGACAGATGTTTCACCAAGATTTTCGTAGAAAATGCATATCTTAGCTTGAAACCCGACGAAAACCAAAATATCGCCGGTTCTGCATATCAAACGCACTGTGGAGTGGTGAAAACAACCAGAGAACGTGTTTCTCGCATTAAATAGCTCGAAAAGTGCGATCCCGATGATTCAGCATACTTCGGACAGAAGTCTCACCAAGATTATCGCAGGAAATGCATATCGCAGCTTGAAACCCCACGAAAACCAAGATATCTCCGGTTCTGCATATCCAACGAACTGTGGAGTGGTGAAAACCCCAGAAAACGTGTATCTCGCATTAAATAGCTCGAAACGAGCGCTCTCGACGTTTCTGCATACTTCGGACAGATGTTTCACCAAGCTTATCGTAGAAAATGCATATCTCGGCTTGAAACCCGACGAAAACCAAAATATCTCCGGTTCTGCATATCCAACGAACTGTGGAGTGGTGAAAACCCCAGAAAACGAGTTTCTCACATTAAATAGCTCGAAAAGAGCGCTCTCGATGTTTCTGCATACTTCTGACAAAAGACCCACCAAGATTATCGCCGAAAATGCATATCTCAGCTGGAAACACCACGAAAATCAAGATATCGCTGTGTTCTGCATATCAAACGCACTGTGGAGTGGTGAAAACCCCAGAAAACGTGTTTCTCGCATTAAATAGCTCGAGTAGAGCGATCACGATGATTCTTCATACTTCGGACAGAAGTCTCACCAAGATTACCGTAAAAAATGCATATCTCAGCTTGAAACCCCACGAAAGCCAAGATATCGCTGGTTCTGCATATCAAACGCACTGTGGAGTGGTGAAAACAGCGGATAAGTTTTTTCTCGCATTAACTAGCTCGAAAAGAGCGATCTCGATGTTTCAGCCTACTTCGGACAGAAGTCTCAACAAGATTATCGCAGAAAATGCATATCTCAACTTGAAACCCCACGAAAACCAAGATATCTACTGTTCTGCATGTCAAACGCACTGTGGAGTGGTGAAAACACCAGATAACGTGTTTCTCGCACTAACTAGCTCGAAAAGAGCGATCTCGATGATTCTGCATACTTCTAACAGAAGTCTCACCAAGATTATCGCAGGAAATGCATATCGCAGCTTGAAACCCCACGAAAACCAAGATATCTCCGGTTCTGCATATCCAACGAACTGTGGAGTGGTGAAAACCCCAGAAAACGTGTATCTCGCATTAAATAGCTCGAAACGAGCGCTCTCGACGTTTCTGCATACTTCGGACAGATGTTTCACCAAGCTTATCGTAGAAAATGCATATCTCGGCTTGAAACCCGACGAAAACCAAAATATCTCCGGTTCTGCATATCCAACGAACTGTGGAGTGGTGAAAACCCCAGAAAACGAGTTTCTCACATTAAATAGCTCGAAAAGAGCGCTCTCGATGTTTCTGCATACTTCTGACAAAAGACCCACCAAGATTATCGCCGAAAATGCATATCTCAGCTGGAAACACCACGAAAATCAAGATATCGCTGTGTTCTGCATATCAAACGCACTGTGGAGTGGTGAAAACCCCAGAAAACGTGTTTCTCGCATTAAATAGCTCGAGTAGAGCGATCTCGATGATTCTTCATACTTCGGACAGAAGTCTCACCAAGATTACCGTAAAAAATGCATATCTCAGCTTGAAACCCCACGAAAGCCAAGATATCGCTGGTTCTGCATATCAAACGCACTGTGGAGTGGTGAAAACAGCGGATAAGTGTTTTCTCGCATTAACTAGCTCGAAAAGAGCGATCTCGATGTTTCAGCCTACTTCGGACAGAAGTCTCAACAAGATTATCGCAGAAAATGCATATCTCAGCTTGAAACCCCACGAAAACCAAGATATGTACTGTTCTGCATGTCAAACGCACTGTGGAGTGGTGAAAACACCAGATAACGTGTTTCTCGCACTAACTAGCTCGAAAAGAGCGATCTCGATGATTCTGCATACTTCTAACAGAAGTCTCACCAAGATTATCGCAGAAAATGCATATCTCTGCTTGAAACCCCACGAAAACCAAGATATCTACTGTTCTGCATATCCAACGAACTGTGGAGTGGTGAAACCCCCAGATAACGTGTTTCTCGCACTAGCTAGCTCGAAAAGAGCGATCTCGATGATTCAGCATACTTCGGACAGAAGTCTCACCAAGATTATCACAGAAAATACATATCTCAGCTTGAATCCCCACGAAAACCAAGATATCTCCTGTTCTGCATATCAAACGCACTGTGGAGTGGTGAAAACACCGGATAAGGTTTTTCTCGCATTAACTAGCTCGAAAAGAGCGATCTCGAATATTCTGCATACTTCTGACAGATGTCTCACCAGGATTATCGTAGAAAATGCATATCTCAGCTTGAGACCCGACCGAAACCAAGATATCTCCGGTTCTGCATATCCAACGCACTGTGGAGTGGTGAAAACACCAGATAACGTGTTTCTCGCATTAAATAACTCGAAACGAGCGATCTCGATGATTAAGCATACTTCGGACAGAAGTCTAACCAAGATTATCGTAAAAAATGCATATCCCAGCTTGAAACCCCACGAAAACCAAGATATCTACGGTTCTGCATATCCAAAGCACTCTGGAGCGGTGAAAACACCAGATAACGTGTATCTCGCATTAAATAGCTCGAAACGAGCGATCTCGATGATTCTGCATACTTCGGACAGAAGTCTCACCAAGATTATCGTAAAAAATGCATATCCCAGCTTGAAACCCCACGAAAACCAAGATATCGCTGGTACTGCATATCAAACGCACTGTGGAGTGGTGAAAACACCAGATAACGTGTTTCTCGCATTAAATAGCTCGAAAAGAGCGTTCTCGAAGATCCTGCATACTTCTGGCAGAAGTCTCACCAAGATTATCGTAGAAAATGCATATCTCAGCTTGAAACCCGACGAAAACCGAGTTATCTCCGGTTCTGCACATCAAACGTACCGTGGAGTGGTGAAAACACCAGAAAACGTTTTTCGCGCATTAAGTAGCTCGAAAAGAGCGTTCTCGAAGATTCTGCATACTTCTGACAGAAGTCTCACCAGGATTATCGTAGAAAATGCATATCTCAGCTTGAAACCCGACCGAAACCAAGATATCGCCGGTTCTGCACATCAAACGTACCGTGGAGTGGTGAAAACACCAGAAAACGTTTTTCGCGCATTAAGTAGCTCGAAAAGAGCGCTCTCGATGTTTCTGCATACTTCGGACAGATGTTTCACCAAGATTTTCGTAGAAAATGCATATCTCAGCTTGAAACCCGACGAAAACCAAAATATCGCCGGTTCTGCATATCAAACGCACTGTGGAGTGGTGAAAACACCAGAAAACTTGTTTTTTCGCATTAAATTGCTCGAAAAGAGCGATCTAGATGATTCTGCATACTTCTGACTGAAGTCTCACCAATATTATCGCAGAAAATGCATATCTCAGCACGAAACCTCACGAAAATCAAGATGTTGCCGGTTCTGCATATCAAACGCACTGTGGAGTGGTGATAACACCAGATAACGTGTTTCTCGCATTAAATAGCTCGAAACGAGCGATCTCGATGCTTCTGCATACTTCTAACAGAAGTCTCACCAAGATTATCGCAGAAAATGCATATCTCAGCTTGAAACCCCACGAAAACCAAGATATCGCCGGTTCTGCATATCAAACGCACTGTGGAGTAGTGAAAACACCATAAAACGTGTTTCGCGCATTAAGTAGCTCGAAAAGAGCGTTCTCGAAGGTTCTGCATACTTCTGACAGAAGTCTCGGCAGGTTTATCGTAGAAAATGCATATCTCAGCTTGAAACCCAACCGAAACCAAGATATCTCCGGTTCAGCATGTCAAACGTACTGTGGAGTGGTGAAAACACCAGAAAACGTGTTTTTTCGCATTAAATAGCTCGAAAAGAGCGATCATGATGATTCTGCATACTTGTGACTGAAGTCTCACCAGTATTATCGCAGAAAATGCATATCTCAGCTTGAAACCCCACGAAAGCCAAGATATCACTGGTTCTGCATATCAAACGCACTGTGGAGTGGTGAAAACACCAGATAACGTGTTTCTCGCATTAAGTAGCTCGAAACGAGCGTTCTCGATGATTCTGCATACTTCGTATAGATGAAACACCAAGATTATCGCAGAAAATGCATATTTCAGCTGGAAACCCCATGAAAACCAAGTTATCGGCGGCTCTACATATCAAACGCACTGTGGAGTGGTGAAAGACCCAGAAAACTTGTTTTTTCGCATTAAATAGCTAGAAAAGTGCGATCTCGAAGATTCTGCAAACTTCTGACTGAAGTCTCACCAATATTATAGCAGGAAATGCATATCTCAGCTTGAAGCCCCACGAAAACCAAGATATCGCTGGTTCTGCATATCAAACGCACTGCGGAGTGGTGAAAACCCCAGAAAACGAGTTTCTCACATTAAATAGCTCGAAAAGAGCGCTCTCGATGTTTCTGCATACTTCTGACAAAAGACCCACCAAGATTATCGCCGAAAATGCATATCTCAGCTGGAAACACCACGAAAATCAAGATATCGCCTGTTCTGCACATCAAACGCACTGTGGAGTTGTGAAAACAACCAGAGAACGTGTTTCTCGCATTAAATAGCTCGAAAAGTGCGATCCCGATGATTCAGCATACTTCGGACAGAAGTCTCACCAAGATTATCGCAGGAAATGCATATCGCAGCTTGAAACCCCACGAAAACCAAGATATCTCCGGTTCTGCATATCCAACGAACTGTGGAGTGGTGAAAACCCCAGAAAACGTGTATCTCGCATTAAATAGCTCGAAACGAGCGCTCTCGACGTTTCTGCATACTGCGGACAGATGTTTCACCAAGCTTATCGTAGAAAATGCATATCTCGGCTTGAAACCCGACGAAAACCAAAATATCTCCGGTTCTGCATATCCAACGAACTGTGGAGTGGTGAAAACCCCAGAAAACGAGTTTCTCACATTAAATAGCTCGAAACGAGCGCTCTCGATGTTTCTGCATACTTCTGGCAGAAGACTCACCAAGCTTATCGCAGAAAATGCATATCTCAGCTTGAAACCCCACGAAATCAAGATATCTCCGGTTCTGCATATCCAACGAACTGTGGAGTGGTGAAAACCCCAGAAAACGAGTTTCTCGCATTAAATAGCACGAAAAGAGCGCTCTCGATGTTTCTGCATACTTCGGACAGATGTTTCACCAAGATTATCGTAGAAAATGCATATCTCAGCTTGAAACCCGACGAAAACCGAAATATCGCCGGTTCTGCATATCAAACCAACTGTGGAGTGGTGAAAACACCAGATAACGTGTTTCTCGCATTAAATAGCTTGGAAAGCGCGATCTCGATGATTCTGCATACTTCGGACAGAAGTCTCAAAAAGATTATCGCAGAAAATGCATATCTCAGCTTGAAACCCCACGAAAACCAAGATATCTACTGTTCTGCATATCAAACGCACTGTGGAGTGGTGAAAACACCAGAAAACGTGTTTCTCGCATTAGCTAGCTCGAAAAGAGCGTTCTCGATGATTCTGCATACTTCTCATAGATGAAACACCAAGATTATCGCAGAAAATGCATATTTCAGCTGGAAACCCCACGAAAACCAAGTTATCGGCGGCTCTACATATCAAACGCACTGTGGAGTGGTCAAAACACCAGAAAACTTGTCTTTTCGCATTAAGTAGCTCGAAACGAGCGGTCTAGATGATTCTGCATACTTCTGACTAAAGTCTCACCAAGATTATCGCAGAAAATGCATATCTCAGCTGGAAACCCCACGAAAACCAAGATATCGCCGGTTCTGCATATCAAACGCCCTGTGGAGTGATGAAAACCCCAGAAAACGTGTTTCTCGCATTAAATAGCTCGAAAAGAGCGATCTAGATGATTCTGCATACTTCTGACAGAAGACTCACCAAGATTATCGCAGAAAATGCATATCTCAGCTGGAAACCCCACGAAAACCAAGATATCTCCTGTTCTGCATATCAAACGCACTGTGGAGTGGTGAAAACACCGGATAAGGTTTTTCTCGCATTAACTAGCTCGAAAAGAGCGATCTCGAATATTCTGCATACTTCTGACAGATGTCTCACCAGGATTATCGTAGAAAATGCATATCTCAGCTTGAGACCCGACCGAAACCAAGATATCTCCGATTCTGCATATCCAACGCACTGTGGAGTGGTGAAAACACCAGATAACGTGTTTCTCGCATTAAATAACTCGAAACGAGCGATCTCGATGATTAAGCATACTTCGGACAGAAGTCTAACCAAGATTATCGTAAAAAATGCATATCCCAGCTTGAAACCCCACGAAAACCAAGATATCTACGGTTCTGCATATCCAAAGCACTCTGGAGTGGTGAAAACACCAGATAACGTGTTTCTCGCATTAAATAACTCGAAACGAGCGATCTCGATGATTAAGCATACTTCGGACAGAAGTCTAACCAAGATTATCGTAAAAAATGCATATCCCAGCTTGAAACCCCACGAAAACCAAGATATCTACGGTTCTGCATATCCAAAGCACTCTGGAGTGGTGAAAACACCAGATAACGTGTATCTCGCATTAAATAGCTCGAAAGGAGCGATCTCGATGATTCTGCATACTTCGGACAGAAGTCTCAACCAGATTATCGCAGAAAATGCATATCTCAGCTTGAAACCCCACGAAAACCAAGATATCGCTGTGTTCAGCATATCAAACGCACTGTGGAGTGGTGAAAACACCAGATAACGTGTTTCTCGCACTAACTAGCTCGAAAAGGACGATCTCGATGATTCAGCATACTTCGGACAGAGGTCTCACCTAGATTATCGCAGAAAATGCATATCTCAGCTTGAAACCCCACGAAAACCAAGATATCGCCGGTTCTGCATATCAAACGCACTGTGGTGTGGTGAAAACACCAGAAAACGTGTTTGGTGCATTACGTAGCTCGAAAAGAGCGATCTAGATTATTCTGCATACTTCTGACTGAAGTCTCACCAATATTATCGCAGAAAATGCATATCTCAGCTCGAAACCTCACGAAAATCAAGATGTTGCCGGATCTGCATATCAAACGCACTGTGGAGTGGTGAAAACAACCAGAGAACGTGTTTCTCGCATTAAATAGCTCGAATAGAGCGATCTCGATGATTCAGCATACTTCGGACAGAAGTCTCACCAAGATTATCGTAAAAAATGCATATCCCAGCTTGAAACCCCACGAAAACCAAGATATCGCTGGTACTGCATATCAAACGCACTGTGGAGTGGTGAAAACACCAGATAACGTGTTTCTCGCATTAAAGAGCTCGAAAAGAGCGTTCTCGAAGATTCTGCATACTTCTGACTGAAGTCTCACCAAGATTATCGTAGAAAATGCATATCTCAACTTGAAGCCCCACGAAAACCAAGATATCGCTGGTTCTGCATATCAAACGCACTGCGGAGTGGTGAAAACCCCAGAAAACGAGTTTCTCACATTAAATAGCTCGAAAAGAGCGCTCTCGATGTTTCTGCATACTTCTGACAAAAGACCCACCAAGATTATCGCCGAAAATGCATATCTCAGCTGGAAACACCACGAAAATCAAGATATCGCCTGTTCTGCACATCAAACGCACTGTGGAGTTGTGAAAACAACCAGAGAACGTGTTTCTCGCATTAAATAGCTCGAAAAGTGCGATCCCGATGATTCAGCATACTTCGTACAGAAGTCTCACCAAGATTATCGCAGGAAATGAATATCGCAGCTTGAAACCCCACGAAAACCAAGATATCTCCGGTTCTGCATATCCAACGAACTGTGGAGTGGTGAAAACCCCAGAATACGTGTATCTCGCATTAAATAGCTCGAAACGAGCGCTCTCGACGTTTCTTCATACTTCGGACAGATGTTTCACCAAGCTTATCGTAGAAAATGCATATCTCGGCTTGAAACCCGACGAAAACCAAAATATCTCCGGTTCTGCATATCCAACGAACTGTGGAGTGGTGAAAACCCCAGAAAACGAGTTTCTCACATTAAATAGCTCGAAAAGAGCGCTCTCGATGTTTCTGCATACTTCTGGCAGACGACTCACCAAGCTTATCGCAGAAAATGCATATCTCAGCTTGAAACCCCACGAAATCAAGATATCTCCGGTTCTGCATATCCAACGAACTGTGGAGTGGTGAAACCCCCAGAAAACGAGTTTCTCGCATTAAATAGCACGAAAAGAGCGCTCTCGATGTTTCTGCATACTTCGGACAGATGTTTCACCAAGATTATCGTAGAAAATGCATATCTCAGCTTGAAACCCGACGAAAACCGAAATATCGCCGGTTCTGCATATCAAACCAACTGTGGAGTGGTGAAAACACCAGATAACGTGTTTCTCGCATTAAATAGCTTGAAAAGCGCGATCTCGATGATTCTGCATACTTCGGACAGAAGTCTCAAAAAGATTATCGCAGAAAATGCATATCTCAGCTTGAAACCCCACGAAAACCAAGATATCTACTGTTCTGCATATCAAACGCACTGTGGTGTGGTGAAAACACCAGAAAACGTGTTTCTCGCATTAGCTAGCTCGAAAAGAGCGTTCTCGATGATTCTGCATACTTCTCATAGATGAAACACCAAGATTATCGCAGAAAATGCATATTTCATCTGGAAACCCCACGAAAACCAAGTTATCGGCGGCTCTACATATCAAACGCACTGTGGAGTGGTCAAAACACCAGAAAACTTGTCTTTTCGCATTAAATAGCTCGAAACGAGCGATCTAGATGATTCTGCATACTTCTGACTGAAGTCTCACCAATATTATCGCAGAAAATGCATATTTCAGTTGGAAATCCCAAGAAAACCAAGTTATCGGCGGCTCTACATATCAAACGCACTGTGGAGTGGTCAAAACACCAGAAAACTTGTTTTTTCGCATTAAGTAGCTCGAAACGAGCGATCTAGATGATTCTGCATACTTCTGACTAATGTCTCACCAAGATTATCGCAGAAAATGCATATCTCAGCTGGAAACCCCACGAAAACCAACATATCGCCGGTTCTGCATATCAAACGCCCTGTGGAGTGATGAAAACACCAGATAACGTGTTTCCCGCATTAAATAGCTCGAATAGAGCGATCTCGATGATTCTGCATACTTCTGACAGAAGACTCACCAAGATTATAGCAGAAAATGCATATTTCAGCTGGAAACCCCACGAAAACCAAGATATCGCCGGTTCTGCATATCAAACGCACTGTGGAGTGGTGAAAACTCCGGATAACGTGTTTCTCGCATTAAATAGCTCGAAACGAGCGATCTAGATGATTCTGCATATTTCTGACTGAAGTCTCACCAATATTATCGCAGAAAATGCATATTTCAGCTGGAAATCCCACGAAAACCAAGTTATCGGCGGCTCTACATATCAAACGCACTGTGGAGTGGTCAAAACACCAGAAAACTTGTTTTTTCGCATTAAGTAGCTCGAAACGAGCGATCTAGATGATTCTGCATACTTCTGACTGAAGTCTCACCAATATTATCGCAGAAAATGCATATTTCAGTTGGAAATCCCAAGAAAACCAAGTTATCGGCGGCTCTACATATCAAACGCACTGTGGAGTGGTCAAAACACCAGAAAACTTGTTTTTTCGCATTAAGTAGCTCGAAACGAGCGATCTAGATGATTCTGCATACTTCTGACTAATGTCTCACCAAGATTATCGCAGAAAATGCATATCTCAGCTGGAAACCCCACGAAAACCAACATATCGCCGGTTCTGCATATCAAACGCCCTGTGGAGTGATGAAAACACCAGAAAACTTGTCTTTTCGCATTAAATAGCTCGAAACGAGCGCTCTCGATGTTTCTGCATACTTTGGACAGATGTTTCACCAAGCTTATCGTAGAAAATGCATATCTCAGCTGGAAACCCCACGAAAACCAACATATCGCCGGTTCTGCATATCAAACGCCCTGTGGAGTGATGAAAACACCAGATAACGTGTTTCCCGCATTAAATAGCTCGAATAGAGCGATCTCGATGATTCTGCATACTTCTGACAGAAGACTCACCAAGATTATAGCAGAAAATGCATATTTCAGCTGGAAACCCCACGAAAACCAAGTTATCGGCGGCTCTACATATCAAACGCACTGTGGAGTGGTCAAAACACCAGAAAACTTGTTTTTTCGCATTAAGTAGCTCGAAACGAGCGATCTAGATGATTCTGCATACTTCTGACTAATGTCTCACCAAGATTATCGCAGAAAATGCATATCTCAGCTGGAAACCCCACGAAAACCAACATATCGCCGGTTCTGCATATCAAACGCCCTGTGGAGTGATGAAAACACCAGAAAACTTGTCTTTTCGCATTAAATAGCTCGAAACGAGCGCTCTCGATGTTTCTGCATACTTTGGACAGATGTTTCACCAAGCTTATCGTAGAAAATGCATATCTCAGCTTGAAACCCGACGAAAACCAAAATATCGCCGGTTCTGCATATCCAACGCACTGTGGAGTGGTGAAAACACCAGATAACGTGTTTCTCGCATCAAGTAGCTCGAAACGAGCGATCTCGATGATTCTGCATACTTCGGACAGAAGTCTCAACAAGATTATCGCTGAAAATGCATATCTCAGCTTGAAACCCCACGAAAACCAAGATATCTACTGTTCTGCATATCAACCGCACTGTGGAGTGGTGAAAACACCAGATAACGTGTTTCTCGCACTAACTAGCTCGAAAAGAGCGATCTCGATGATTCAGCATACTTCGGACAGAAGTGTCACCAAGATTATCGCAGAAAATGCATATCTCAGCTTGAAACCCGACGAAAACCGAGTTATCTCCGGTTCTGCACATCAAACGTACCGTGGATTGGTGAAAACACCAGAAAACGTGTTTCGTGCATTAAATAGCTCGAAACGAGCGATCTCGATGCTTCTGCATACTTCTAACAGAAGTCTCACCAAGATTATCGCAGAAAATGCATATCTCAGCTTGAAACCCCACGAAAACCAAGATATCGCCGGTTGTGCATATCAAACGCACTGTGGAGTGGTGAAAACACCGGATAACGTGTTTGTCGCATTAAATAACTCGAATAGAGCGATCTCGATGATTCTGCATACTTCGGACAGAAGTCTCACCAAGATTATCGTAGAAAATGCATATCTCAGCTTGAAACCCGACGAAAACAGGGTTATCTCCGGTTCTGCACATCAAACGTACCGTGGAGTGGTGAAAACACCAGAAAACGTGTTTCGCGCATTAAGTAGCTCGAAAAGAGCGTTCTCCAAGATTCTGCATACTTCTGACAGAAGTCTCGCCAGGGTTATCGTAGAAAATGCATATCTCAGCTTGAAACCCGACCGAAACCAAGATATCTCCGGTTCTGCATGTCAAACGTACTGTGGAGTGGTGGATACACCAGAAAACGTGTTTTTTCGCATTAAATAGCTCGAAAAGAGCGATCAAGATGATTCTGCATACTTGTGACTGAAGTCTCACCAATATTATCGCAGAAAATGCATATCTCAGCTTGAAACCCAACGAAAGCCAAGATATCGCTGGTTCTGCATATCAAACGCACTGTGGAGTGGTGAAAACACCAGATACCGTGTTTCTCGCATTAAGAAGCTCGAAACGATCGTTCTCGATGATTCTGCATACTTCGCATAGATGAAACACCAAGATTATCGCAGAAAATGCATATTTCAGCTGGAAACCCCATGAAAACCAAGTTATCGGCGGCTCTACATATCAAACGCACTGTGGAGTGGTCAAAACACCAGAAAACTTGTTTTTTCGCATTAAATAGCTCCAAAAGAGCGATCTAGATGATTCTGCATACTTCTGACTGAAGTCTCACCAATATTATCGCAGAAAATGCATATCTCAGCACGAAACCTCACGAAAATCAAGATGTTGCCGGTTCTGCATATCAAACGCACTGTGGAGGGGTGAAAACAACCAGAGAACGTGTTTCTCGCATTAAATAACTCGAATAGAGCGATCTCGATGATTCTGCATACTTCGGACAGAAGTCTCGCCAAGATCATCGTAAAAAATGCATATCTCAGCTTGAAACCCCACGAAAACCAAGATATCGCTGGTTCTGCATATCAAACGCACTGCGGAGTGGTGAAAACACCAGATAACGTGTTTCTCGCATTAGATAGCTCGAAAAGAGCGATCTAGATGATTCAGCATACTTCGGACAGAAGTCTCACCAAGATTATCGCAGGAAATGCATATCTCAGCTTGAATCCCCACGAAAACCAAGATATGTACTGTTCTGCATATCAAACGCACTGTGGAGTGGTGAAAACAACCAGAGAACGTGTTTCTCGCATTAAATAGCTCGAAAAGTGCGATCCCGATGATTCAGCATACTTCGGACAGAAGTCTCACCAAGATTATCGCAGGAAATGCATATCGCAGCTTGAAACCCCACGAAAACCAAGATATCTCCGTTTCTGCATATCCAACGAACTGTGGAGTGGTGAAAACCCCAAAAAACGAGTTTCTCGCATTAGATAGCTCGAAAAGAGCGCTCTCGATGTTTCTGCATACTTCGGACAGATGTCTCACCAAGATTTTCGTAGAAAATGCATATCTCAGCTTGAAACCCGACGAAAACCAAAATATCGTCGGTTCTGCATATCAAACGCACTGTGGAGTGGTGAAAACACCAGAAAACTTGTTTTTTCGCATTAAATAGCTGGAAAAGAGCGATCTAGATGATTCTGCATACTTCTGACTGAAGTCTCACCAATATTATCGCAGAAAATGCATATCTCAGCACGAAACCTCACGAAAATCAAGATGTTGCCGGTTCTGCATATCAAACGCACTGTGGAGTGGTGATAACACCAGATAACGTGTTTCTCGCATTAAATAGCTCGAAACGAGCGATCTCGATGCTTCTGCATACTTCTAACAGAAGTCTCACCAAGATTATCGCAGAAAATGCATATCTCAGCTTGAAACCCCACGAAAACCAAGATATCGCCGGTTCTGCATATCAAACGCACTGTGGAGTGGTGAAAACACCGGATAACGTGTTTGTCGCATTAAATAACTCGAATAGAGCGATCTCGATGATTCTGCATACTTCGGACAGAAGTCTCACCAAGATTATCGTAGAAAATGCATATCTCAGCTTGAAACCCGACGAAACCCGAGTTATCTCCGGTTCTGCACATCAAACGTACCGTGGAGTGGTGAAAACACCAGAAAACGTGTTTCGCGCATTAAGTAGCTCGAAAAGAGCGTTCTCGAAGATTCTGCATACTTCTGACAGAAGTCTCGGCAGGTTTATCGTAGAAAATGCATATCTCAGCTTGAAACCCGACCGAAACCAAGATATCACCGGTTCTGCATGTCAAACGTACTGTGGAGTGGTGAAAACACCAGAAAACGTGTTTTTTCGCATTAAATAGCTCGAAAAGAGCGATCTTGATGATTCTGCATACTTGTGACTGAACTCTCACCAATATTATCGCAGAAAATGCATATCTCAGCTTGAAACCCCACGAAAGCCAAGATATCGCTGGTTCTGCATATCAAACGCACTGTGGAGTGGTGAAAACACAAGATAACGTGTTTCTCGCATTAAGTAGCTCGAAACGAGCGTTCTCGATGATTCTGCATACTTCGTATAGATGAAACACCAAGATTATCGCAGAAAATGCATATTTCAGCTGGAAACCCCATGAAAACCAAGTTATCGGCGGCTCTACATATCAAACGCACTGTGGAGTGGTCAAAGACCCAGAAAACTTGTTTTTTCGCATTAAATAGCTAGAAAAGTGCGATCTCGAAGATTCTGCATACTTCTGACTGAAGTCTCACCAATATTATTGCAGGAAATGCATATCTCAGCTTGAAGCCCCACGAAAACCAAGATATCGCTGGTTCTGCATATCAAATGCACTGCGGAGTGGTGAAAACCCCAGAAAACGAGTTTCTCACATTAAATAGCTCGAAAAGAGCGCTCTCGATGTTTCTGCATACTTCTGACAAACGACCCACCAAGATTATCGCCGAAAATGCATATCTCAGCTGGAAACACCACGAAAATCAAGATATCGCCTGTTCTGCACATCAAACGCACTGTGGAGTGGTGAAAACAACCAGAGAACGTGTTTCTCGCATTAGATAGCTCGAAAAGTGCGATCCCGATGATTCAGCATACTTCGGACAGAAGTCTCACCAAGATTATCGCAGGAAATGCATATCGCAGCTTGAAACCCCACGAAAACGAAAATATCTCCGGTTCTGCATATCCAACGAACTGTGGAGTGGTGTAAACCCCAGAAAACGAGTTTCTCACATTAAATAGCTCGAAAAGAGCGCTCTCGATGTTTCTGCACACTTCTTACAGAAGTCTCACCAAGATTATCGCAGGAAATGCATATCTCAGCTTGAAACCCCACGAAAACCAAGATATCTCCGGTTCTGCATATCCAACGAACTGTGGAGTGGTGAAAACCCCAGAAAACGAGTTTCTCGCATTAAGTAGCTCGAAAAGAGCGCTCTCGATGGTTCTGCATACTTCGGACAGATGTTTCACCAAGATTATCGTAGAAAATGCATATCTCAGCTTGAAACCCGGCCGAAACCAAGATATCTCCGGTTCTGCATGTCAAACGTACTGTGGAGTGGTGAAAACACCAGAAAACGTGTTTCTCGCATTAAATAGCTCGAAAAGAGCGATCTAGATGATTCTGCATACTGCTGGCAGAAGACTCACCAAGCTTATCGCAGAAAATGCATATCTCAACTTGAAACCCCACGAAAGCCAAGATATCGCTGGTTCTGCATATCAAACGCACTGTGGAGTGGTGAAAACACAAGATAACGTGTTTCTCGCATTAAGTAGCTCGAAACGAGCGTTCTCGATGATTCTGCATACTTCGTATAGATGAAACACCAAGATTATCGCAGAAAATGCATATTTCAGCTGGAAACCCCATGAAAACCAAGTTATCGGCGGCTCTACATATCAAACGCACTGTGGAGTGGTCAAAGACCCAGAAAACTTGTTTTTTCGCATTAAATAGCTAGAAAAGTGCGATCTCGAAGATTCTGCATACTTCTGACTGAAGTCTCACCAATATTATTGCAGGAAATGCATATCTCAGCTTGAAGCCCCACGAAAACCAAGATATCGCTGGTTCTGCATATCAAACGCACTGCGGAGTGGTGAAAACCCCAGAAAACGAGTTTCTCACATTAAATAGCTCGAAAAGAGCGCTCTCGATGTTTCTGCATACTTCTGACAAACGACCCACCAAGATTATCGCCGAAAATGCATATCTCAGCTGGAAACACCACGAAAATCAAGATATCGCCTGTTCTGCACATCAAACGCACTGTGGAGTGGTGAAAACAACCAGAGAACGTGTTTCTCGCATTAAATAGCTCGAAAAGTGCGATCCCGATGATTCAGCATACTTCGGACAGAAGTCTCACCAAGATTATCGCAGGAAATGCATATCGCAGCTTGAAACCCCACGAAAACGAAAATATCTCCGGTTCTGCATATCCAACGAACTGTGGAGTGGTGTAAACCCCAGAAAACGAGTTTCTCACATTAAATAGCTCGAAAAGAGCGCTCTCGATGTTTCTGCACACTTCTTACAGAAGTCTCACCAAGATTATCGCAGGAAATGCATATCTCAGCTTGAAACCCCACGAAAACCAAGATATCTCCGGTTCTGCATATCCAACGAACTGTGGAGTGGTGAAAACCCCAGAAAACGAGTTTCTCGCATTAAGTAGCTCGAAAAGAGCGCTCTCGATGGTTCTGCATACTTCGGACAGATGTTTCACCATGATTATCGTAGAAAATGCATATCTCAGCTTGAAACCCGGCCGAAACCAAGATATCTCCGGTTCTGCATGTCAAACGTACTGTGGAGTGGTGAAAACACCAGAAAACGTGTTTCTCGCATTAAATAGCTCGAAAAGAGCGATCTAGATGATTCTGCATACTTCTGGCAGAAGACTCACCAAGCTTATCGCAGAAAATGCATATCTCAGCTTGAAACCCCACGAAAACCAAGATATCTCCGGTTCTGCATATCCACCGAACTGTGGAGTGGTGAAAACCCCAGAAAACGAGTTTCTCGCATTAAATAGCTCGAAAAGAGCGCTCTCGACGTTTCTGCATACTTCGGACAGATGTTTCACCAAGCTTATCGTAGAAAATGCATATCTCAGCTGGAAACACCACGAAAATCAAGATATCGCCTGTTCTGCACATCAAACGTACCGTGGAGTGGTGAAAACACCAGAAAACGTGTTTCGCGCATTAAGCAGCTCGAAAAGAGCGTTCTCGAAGATTCTGCACACTTCTTACAGAAGTCTCACCAAGATTATCGCAGGAAATGCATATCTCAGCTTGAAACCCCACGAAAACCAAGATATCTCCGGTTCTGCATATCCAACGAACTGTGGAGTGGTGAAAACCCCAGAAAACGAGTTTCTCGCATTAAATAGCTCGAAAAGAGCGCTCTCGATGGTTCTGCATACTTCGGACAGATGTTTCACCAAGATTATCGTAGAAAATGCATATCTCAGCTTGAAACCCGGCCGAAACCAAGATATCTCCGGTTCTGCATGTCAAACGTACTGTGGAGTGGTGAAAACACCAGAAAACGTGTTTCTCGCATTAAATAGCTCGAAAAGAGCGATCTAGATGATTCTGCCTACTTCTGGCAGAAGACTCACCAAGCTTATCTCAGAAAATGCATATCTCAGCTTGAAACCCCACGAAAACCAAGATATCTACTGTTCTGCATATCAAACGCACTGTGGAGTGGTGAAAACACCAGAAAACGTGTTTCTCGCATTAGCTAGCTCGAAAAGAGCGTTCTCGATGATTCTGCATACTTCTCATAGATGAAACACCAAGATTATCGCAGAAAATGCATATTTCAGCTGGAAACCCCACGAAAACCAAGTTATCGGCGGCTCTACATATCAAACGCACTGTGGAGTGGTCAAAACAGCAGATAACGTGTTTCTCGCATTATATAGCTCGAAAAAAGCGATAGCCATGATTCTGCATACTTCGGACAGAAGTCTCTCCAAGATTATCGCAGAAAATGCATATCTCAGCTTGAAACCCCACGAAAACCAAGATATCGCCGGTTCTGCATATCAAACGCACTGTGGAGTGGTGAAAACACCGGATAAGGTTTTTCTCGCATTAACTAGCTCGAAAAGAGCGATCTCGATGTTTCAGCATACTTCGGACAGAAGTCTCTCCAAGATTATCGCTGAAAATGCATATCTAAGCTTGAAACCCCACGAAAACCAAGATATCGCCGGTTCTGCATATCATACGCACTGTGGAGTGGTGAAAACACCAGATAACGTGTTTCTCGCATTAAATAGCTCGAAACGAGCGATCTCGATGACTAAGCATACTTCGGACAGAAGTCTCACCAAGATTATCGTAAAAAATGCATATCTCAGCTTGAAACCCCACGAAAACCAAGATATCGCTGGTTCTGCATATCAAACGCACTGTGGAGTGGTGAAAACACCAGATAACGTGTTTCTCGCATTAAATAGCTCGAAAAGTGCGATCTCGAAGATTCTGCATACTTCTGACAGAAGTCTCACCAGGATTATCGTAGAAAATGCATATCTCAGCTTGAAACCCGAACGAAACCAAGATATCTCCGGTTCTGCATGTCAAACGTACTGTGGGGTTGTGAAAACACCAGAAAACGTGTTTCGTGCATTAAGTAGCTCGAAAAGAGCGATCTCGATGATTCTGCATACTTCTGACAGAAGACTCACCAAGATTATCGCAGAAAATGCATATTTCAGCTGGAAACCCCACGAAAACCAAGTTATCGGCGGCTCTACATATCAAACGCACTGTGGAGTGGTCAAAACACCAGAAAACTTGTCTTTTCGCATTAAATAGCTCGAAACGAGCGATCTAGATGATTCTGCATACTTCTGACTGAAGTCTCACCAATATTATCGCAGAAAATGCATATTTCAGTTGGAAATCCCAAGAAAACCAAGTTATCGGCGGCTCTACATATCAAACGCACTGTGGAGTGGTCAAAACACCAGAAAACTTGTTTTTTCGCATTAAGTAGCTCGAAACGAGCGATCTAGATGATTCTGCATACTTCTGACTAAAGTCTCATCAAGATTATCGCATAAAATGCATATCTCAGCTGGAAACCCCACGAAAACCAAGATATCGCCGGTTCTGCATATCACACGCCCTGTGGAGTGATGAAAACACCAGATAACGTGTTTCTCGCATTACATAGCTCGAATAGAGCGATCTCGATGATTCTGCATACTTCTGACAGAAGACTCACCAAGATTATCGCAGAAAATGCATATTCCAGCTGGAAACCCCACGAAAACCAAGTTATCGGCGGCTCTACATATCAAACGCACTGTGGAGTGGTCAAAACCCCAGAAAACTTGTCTTTTCGCATTAAGTAGCTCGAAACGAGCGATCTAGATGATTCTGCATACTTCTGACTGAAGTCTCACCAATATTATCGCAGAAAATACATATTTCAGCTGGAAATCCCACGAAAACCAAGTTATCGGCGGCTCTACATATCAAACGCACTGTGGAGTGGTCAAAACACCAGAAAACTTGTTTATTCGCATTAAGTAGCTCGAAACGAGCGATCTAGATGATTCTGCATACTTCTGACTAAAGTCTCACCAAGATTATCGCAGAAAATGCATATCTCAGCTGGAAACCCCACGAAAACCAAGATATCGCCGGTTCTGCATATCAAACGCCCTGTGGAGTGATGAAAACCCCAGAAAACGTGTTTCTCGCATTAAATAGCTCGAAAAGAGCGATCTAGATGATTCTGCATACTTCTGACAGAAGACTCACCAAGATTATCGCAGAAAATGCACATCTCAGCTGGAAACCCCACGAAAACCAAGATATCGCCGATTCTGCATATCAAACGCCCTGTGGAGTGATGAAAACACCAGATAACGTGTTTCTCGCATTACATAGCTCGAATAGAGCGATCTCGATGATTCTGCATTCTTCTGACAGAAGACTCACCAAGATTATCGCAGAAAATGCATATTCCAGCTGGAAACCCCACGAAAACCAAGTTATCGGCGGCTCTACATATCAAACGCACTGTGGAGTGGTCAAAACACCAGAAAACTTGTCTTTTCGCATTAAGTAGCTCGAAACGAGCGATCTAGATGATTCTGCATACTTCTGACTGAAGTCTCACCAATATTATCGCAGAAAATGCATATTTCAGCTGGAAATCCCACGAAAACCAAGTTACCGGCGGCTCTACATATCAAACGCACTGTGGAGTGGTTAAAACACCAGAAAACTTGTTTTTTCGCATTAAGTAGCTCGAAACGAGCGATCTAGATGATTCTGCATACTTCTGACTAAAGGCTCACCAAGATTATCGCAGAAAATGCATATCTCAGCTGGAAACCCCACGAAAACCAAGATATCGCCGGTTCTGCATATCAAACGCCCTGTGGAGTGATGAAAACACCAGAAAACTTGTCTTTTCGCATTAAATAGCTCGAAACGAGCGATCTAGATGATTCTGCATACTTCTGACAGAGGTCTCACCAATATTATCGTAGAAAATGCATATCTCAGCTTGAAATCCGACCGAAACGAAGATATCTCCGGTTCTGCACATCAAACGTACCGTGGAGTGGTGAAAAAACCAGATAACGTGTTTCTCGCACTAACTAGCTCGAAAAGAGCGATCTCGATGATTCAGCATACTTCGGACAGAAGTCTCACCAAGATTATCGCAGAAAATGCATATCTCAGCTGGAAACCCCACGAAAACCAAGATATCGCCGGTTCTGCATATCAAACGCCCTGTGGAGTGATGAAAACCCCAGAAAACGTGTTTCTCGCATTAAATAGCTCGAAAAGAGCGATCTAGATGATTCTGCATACTTCTGACAGAAGACTCACCAAGATTATCGCAGAAAATGCACATCTCAGCTGGAAACCCCACGAAAACCAAGTTATCGGCGGCTCTACATATCAAACGCACTGTGGAGTGGTCAAAACACCAGAAAACTTGTCTTTTCGCATTAAGTAGCTCGAAACGAGCGATCTAGATGATTCTGCATACTTCTGACTGAAGTCTCACCAATATTATCGCAGAAAATACATATTTCAGCTGGAAATCCCACGAAAACCAAGTTATCGGCGGCTCTACATATCAAACGCACTGTGGAGTGGTCAAAACACCAGAAAACTTGTCTTTTCGCATTAAATAGCTCGAAACGAGCGATCTAGATGATTCTGCATACTTCTGACTGAAGTCTCACCAATATTATCGCAGAAAATGCATATTTTAGTTGGAAATCCCAAGAAAACCAAGTTATCGGCGGCTCTACATATCAAACGCACTGTGGAGTGGTCAAAACACCAGAAAACTTGTTTTTTCGCATTAAGTAGCTCGAAACGAGCGATCTAGATGATTCTGCATACTTCTGACTAAAGTCTCATCAAGATTATCGCATAAAATGCATATCTCAGCTGGAAACCCCACGAAAACCAAGATATCGCCGGTTCTGCATATCACACGCCCTGTGGAGTGATGAAAACACCAGATAACGTGTTTCTCGCATTACATAGCTCGAATAGAGCGATCTCGATGATTCTGCATACTTCTGACAGAAGACTCACCAAGATTATCGCAGAAAATGCATATTCCAGCTGGAAACCCCACGAAAACCAAGTTATCGGCGGCTCTACATATCAAACGCACTGTGGAGTGGTCAAAACACCAGAAAACTTGTCTTTTCGCATTAAGTAGCTCGAAACGAGCGATCTAGATGATTCTGCATACTTCTGACTGAAGTCTCACCAATATTATCGCAGAAAATACATATTTCAGCTGGAAATCCCACGAAAACCAAGTTATCGGCGGCTCTACATATCAAACGCACTGTGGAGTGGTCAAAACACCAGAAAACTTGTTTATTCGCATTAAGTAGCTCGAAACGAGCGATCTAGATGATTCTGCATACTTCTGACTAAAGTCTCACCAAGATTATCGCAGAAAATGCATATCTCAGCTGGAAACCCCACGAAAACCAAGATATCGCCGGTTCTGCATATCAAAAGCCCTGTGGAGTGATGAAAACCCCAGAAAACGTGTTTCTCGCATTAAATAGCTCGAAAAGAGCGATCTAGATGATTCTGCATACTTCTGACAGAAGACTCACCAAGATTATCGCAGAAAATGCACATCTCAGCTGGAAACCCCACGAAAACCAAGATATCGCCGATTCTGCATATCAAACGCCCTGTGGAGTGATGAAAACACCAGATAACGTGTTTCTCGCATTACATAGCTCGAATAGAGCGATCTCGATGATTCTGCATTCTTCTGACAGAAGACTCACCAAGATTATCGCAGAAAATGCATATTCCAGCTGGAAACCCCACGAAAACCAAGTTATCGGCGGCTCTACATATCAAACGCACTGTGGAGTGGTCAAAACACCAGAAAACTTGTCTTTTCGCATTAAGTAGCTCGAAACGAGCGATCTAGATGATTCTGCATACTTCTGACTGAAGTCTCACCAATATTATCGCAGAAAATGCATATTTCAGCTGGAAATCCCACGAAAACCAAGTTATCGGCGGCTCTACATATCAAACGCACTGTGGAGTGGTTAAAACACCAGAAAACTTGTTTTTTCGCATTAAGTAGCTCGAAACGAGCGATCTAGATGATTCTGCATACTTCTGACTAAAGGCTCACCAAGATTATCGCAGAAAATGCATATCTCAGCTGGAAACCCCACGAAAACCAAGATATCGCCGGTTCTGCATATCAAACGCCCTGTGGAGTGATGAAAACACCAGAAAACTTGTCTTTTCGCATTAAATAGCTCGAAACGAGCGATCTAGATGATTCTGCATACTTCTGACAGAGGTCTCACCAATATTATCGTAGAAAATGCATATCTCAGCTTGAAATCCGACCGAAACGAAGATATCTCCGGTTCTGCACATCAAACGTACCGTGGAGTGGTGAAAAAACCAGATAACGTGTTTCTCGCACTAACTAGCTCGAAAAGAGCGATCTCGATGATTCAGCATACTTCGGACAGAAGTCTCACCAAGATTATCGCAGAAAATGCATATCTCAGCTGGAAACCCCACGAAAACCAAGATATCGCCGGTTCTGCATATCAAACGCCCTGTGGAGTGATGAAAACCCCAGAAAACGTGTTTCTCGCATTAAATAGCTCGAAAAGAGCGATCTAGATGATTCTGCATACTTCTGACAGAAGACTCACCAAGATTATCGCAGAAAATGCACATCTCAGCTGGAAACCCCACGAAAACCAAGTTATCGGCGGCTCTACATATCAAACGCACTGTGGAGTGGTCAAAACACCAGAAAACTTGTCTTTTCGCATTAAGTTGCTCGAAACGAGCGATCTCGATGATTCTGCATGCTTCTGACAGAAGACTCACCAAGATTATCGAAGAATATGCATATTTCAGCTTGAAACCCCACGAAAGCCAAGATATCGCTGGTTCTGCATATCAAACGCACTGTGGAGTGATGAAAACACCAGATAACGTGTTTCTCGCATTTAATAGCTCGAATAGAGCGATCTAGATGATTCTGCATACTTCTGACAAAAGACCCACCACGATAATCGCAGAAAATGCATATCTCAGCTGGAAACACCACGAAAGCCAAGATATCGCTGGTTCTGCATATCAAACGCACTGTGGAGTGGTGAAATCACCGGATAAGGTTTTTCTCGCATTAACTAGCTCGAAAAGAGGGATCTAGATGATTCTGCATACTTCTGACAAAAGACCCACCACGATAATCGCAGAAAATGCATATCTCAGCTGGAAACACCACGAAAGCCAAGATATCGCTGGTTCTGCATATCAAACGCACTGTGGAGTGGTGAAATCACCGGATAAGGTTTTTCTCGCATTAACTAGCTCGAAAAGCGCGATCTCGATGATTCTGCATACTTCCAACAGAAGTCTCACCAAGATTATCGCAGAAAATGCATATCTCTGCTTGAAACCCCACGAAAACCAAGATATCTACTGTTCTGCATATCCAACGAACTGTGGAGAGGTGAAAACCCCAGAAAACGTGTTTCTCGCATTAAACAGCTCGAAAAGAGCGCTCTCGATGTTTCTGCATACTTCGGACAGATGTTTCACGAAGCTTATCGTAGAAAATGCATATCTCAGCTTGAAACCCGACGAAAACCAAAATATCTCCGGTTCTGCATATCCAACGCACTGTGGAGTGGTGAAAACACCAGATAACGTGTTTCTCGCATTAAATAGCTCGAAATGAGCGATTTCGATGATTCTGCATACTTCGGACAGAAGTCTCAACAAGATTATAGCAGAAAATGCATATCTCAGCTTGAAACCCCACGAAAACCAAGATATCTACTGTTCTGCATATCCAACGAACTGTGGTGTGGTGAAAACCCCAGAAAACGTGTTTCTCGCATTAAATAGCTCGAAAAGAGCGTTCTCAAAGATTCTGCATACTTCGGACAGAAGTCTCACCAGGATTATCGTAGAAAATGCATATCTCAGCTTGAAACCCGACCGAAACCAAGATATCTCCGGTTCTGCATGTCAAACGTACTGTGGAGTGGTGAAAACACCAGAAAACGTGTTTCGTGCATTAAGTAGCTCGAAAAGAGAGATCTAGATGATTCTGCATAATTCTGACTGAAGTCTCACCAGTATTATCGCAGAAGATGCATATCTCAGCTTGAACCCCGACGAAATCAAACATGTCGCCGGTTCTGCATGTCAAACGTACTGAGGAGTGGTGAAAACACCAGAAAACTTGTTTTTTCGCATTAAATAGCTCGAAACGAGAGATCTAGACGATTCTGCATCCATATGCCTGAAGTCTCACCAATATTATCGCAGAAAATGCATATCTCAGCTTGAAACCCGACCGAAACCAAGATATCTCCGGTTCTGCATATCAAACGCACTGTGGAGTGGTGAAAACACCAGATAACGTGTTTCTCGCATTAAATAGCTCGAAAAGAGGGGTCTCGATGATTCTGCATACTACTGACAGAAGTCTCACCAAGATTATCGTAGAATGTGCATATCTCAGCATGAACCCCGACGAAATCCAAGATGTCGCCGGTTCTGCATATCAAACGCACTGTGGAGTGGTGAAACCACCAGAAAACGTGTTTCTCGCATTAAGTAGCTCGAAAAGAGCGTTCTCGAAGATTCTGCATACTTCTGACTGAAGTCTCACCAAGATTATCGGAGAAAATGCATATCTCAGCTTGAAACCTCACGAAAACCAAGTTATCTCCGGTTGTGCACATAAAACGGACTGTGGTGTGGTGAAAACACCAGAAAACGTGTTTCTCGATTCAAATAGCTCGAAAAGAGCGATCTAGATGATTCTGCATAATTCTGGCAGAAGACTCACCTAGATTATCGCAGAAAATGCATATCTCAGCTGGAAACACCACGAAAATCAAGATATCGCCGGTTCTGCATATCAAACGCACTGTGGAATGTTGAAAACACCAGAAAACTTGTTTTTTCGCATTAAATAGCTCGAAAAGAGCGATCTAGATGATTCTGCATACTTCTGACAAAAGACTCACCAAGATTATCGCTGAAAATGCATATCTCAGCTTGAAACCCCACGAAAACCTAGATATCGCTGGTTCTGCATATTAAACGCAGTGTTGAGTGCTGGAAACACCAGATAACGTGTTTCTCACATTAAATAGCTCGAATAGAGCGATCTCGATGATTAAGCATACTTCGGACAGAAGTCTCACCAAGATTATCGTAAAAAGTGCATATCTCAGCTTGAAACCCCACGAAAACTGAGATATCGCTGGTTCAGCATATCAAACGCACTGTGGAGTGCTGAAAACACCAGATAACGTTTTGTCGCATTAAATAGCTCGAATAGAGCGATCTCGATGATTCTGCATACTTCGGGCAGAAGTCTCACCAAGATTATCGTAAAAAAAGCATATCTCAGCTTGAAACCCCACGAAAACCAAGATATCGCTGGTACTGCATATCAAACGCACTGTGGAGAGGTGAAAACACCAGATAACCTGTTTCTCGCATTAAATAGCTCGAAAAGAGCGATCTCGATGAATCTGCATACTTCGGACAGAAGTCTCACCAAGATTATCGTAAAAAATGCATATCTCAGCTTGAAACCCAACGAAAGCCAAGATATCGCTGGTTCTGCATATCAAACGCACTGTGGAGTGGTGAAAACACCAGACAAGGTTTTTCTCGCATTAACTAGCTCGAAAAGAGCGATCTCGATGATTCAGCATACTTCGGACAGAAGTCTCACCAAGTTTATCGCAGAAATGCATATCTCAGCTTGAAACCCCTCGAAAACCAAGATATCACCTGTTCTGCATATCCAACGAACTGTGGTGTGGTGAAAACCCCAGAAAACGTGTTTCTCGCATTAAATAGCTCGAAAAGTGCGCTGTTGATGTTTCTGCATACTTCGGACAGATGTTTCACCTAGATTATCGTAGAAAATGCATATCTCAACTTGAAACCCGACGAAAACCAAACATCGCGGTTTCTGCGTATCAAACCAACTGTGGAGTGGTGAAAACACCAGACAACGTGTTTCTCGCATGAAATAGATCGAAAAGTGCGATCTCGATGATTCTGCATACTTCTAACAGAAGTCTCATGATGATTATCGCAGAAAATGCATATCTCTGCTAGAAACCCCACGAAAACCAAGATATATCCTGTTCTGCATATCCAACGAAGTGTGGAGTGGTGAAAACCCCTGAAAACGTGTTTCTCGCATTAAATAGCTCGAAAAGAGCGATCTAGATGATTCAGCATACTTCGGACGGAAGTCTCACCAAGATTATCCTAGAAAATGCATATCTCAGCTTGAAACCCCACGAAAACCATGATATCGCTGGTACTGCATATCAAACGCTCTGTGGAGTGGTGAAAACACCAGATAACGTATTTCTCGCATTAAATAGCTCGAAAAGAGCGATCTCGATGATTCTGCATACTTCGGACAGAAGTCTCACCAAGATTATCGTAAAAAATGCATATCTCAGCTTGAAACCCCACGAAAGCCTAGATATCGCTGGTTCTGCATATCAAACGCACTGTGGAGTGGTGAAAACACCAGATAAGGTTTTTCTCGCAGTAACTAGCTCGAAAAGAGCGATCTCGATGATTCAGCATACTTCGGACAGAAGTCTCACCAAGATCATCCTAGAATGTGGATATCTCAGCTTGAACCCCGACGAAATCCAAGATGTCGCCGATTCTGCATATCAAACGCACTGTGGAGTGGTGAAAACACCAGAGAACTTGTTTTTTCGCATTAAATAGCCGAAACGAGCGATCCCGATGATTCTGCATACTTCTGACTGAAGTCTCACCAAGATTCTCGTAGAAAATGCATATCTGAGCTTGAAACCCGACGAAATCCAAGATGTCGCCGGTTCTGCATATCAAACGCACTGTGGAGTCGTGAAAACATCAGATAACGTGTTTCTCGCATTAAGTAGCTCGACAAGCGGGATCTCGATGATTCTGCATACTTCTGACAGATGACTCACCAAGATTATCGCACAAAATGCATATCTCAGCTGGAAACACCACGAAAATCAAGATATCGCCGGTTGTGCATATAAATCGCACTGTGGAGTGGTGAAAACACCAGATAACCTGTTTCTCGCATTAAATAGCTCGAAAAGAGCAATCTAGATGATTCTGCATACTTCTGACAGAAGTCTCACCAAGATTATCGCAGAAAATGCATACCTCAGCTTGAAATCTCACAAAAATCAAGATGTCGTAGCTTCTGCATATCAAACGCACTGTGGAGTGGTCAAAACAACCAGATAACGTGTTTCTCGAATTAAATAGCTCGAAAAGAACGATCTAGATGATTCTGCATACTTCTGACAGAAGTCTCACCAATATTATCGTAGAAAATGCATTTCTCAGCTTGAACCCCGACGAAATCCAAGATATCTCCGGTTCTGCATGTCAAACGTACTGTGGAGTGGTGAATACACCAGAAAACGTGTTTCTCGCATTAAGTAGCTCGAAAAGAGCGTTCTCGAAGATTCTGCATACTTCTGACTGAAGTCTCACCAAGATTATCGCAGAAAATGCATATCTCAGCTTGATACCCGAAGACAGCCAAGATGTCGCCGGTTCTGCATATCAATCGCACTGTGGAGTGGTGAAAACACCAGATAACGTGTTTCTCGCATTAAATAGCTCGAAAACAGCGATCCCGATGATTCTGCATACTTCTGACAGACGTCTCACCAAGATTATCGTAGAAAATGCATATCTCAGCTTGAAACCCGACCGAAACCAAGATATCTCCGGTTCTGCATGTCAAACGTACTGTGGAGTGGTGAATACACCAGAAAACGTGTTTCTCCCACTAAGTAGCTCGAAAAGAACGATCTAGATTATTCTGCATACTTCTGACTGAAGTCTCACCAAGATTATTGTAGAAAATGCATATCTCAGATTGAAACCCGACGAAATCTAAGATGTCGCCGGTTCTGCAAATCAATCGCACTGTGGAGTGGTGAAATCACCAGAAAACGTGTTTCTCGCATTAAGTAGCTCGAAAAGAGCGTTCTCGAAGATTCTGCATACTTCTGACTGAAGTCTCACCAAGATTATCACAGAAAATGCATATCTCAGCTTGAATCCTCACGAAAACCAAGTTATCTCCGGTTCTGCACATCAAACGGACTGTGGTGTGGTGATAACACCAGAAAACGTGTTTCTCGAATTAAATAGCTCGAAAAGAGCGATCTAGATGATTCTGCATACTTCTGACAGAAGTCTCACCAAGATTATCGTAGAAAATGCATATCTCAGCTTGAAACCCGACCGAAACCAAGATATCTCCGGTTCTGCATGTCAAACGTACTGTGGAGTGGTGAATACACCAGAAAACGTGTTTCTCGCATTAAGTAGCTCGAAAAGAACGATCTAGATGATTCTGCATACTTCTGACTGAAGTCTCACCAAGATTATTGTAGAAAATGCATATCTCAGCTTGAAACCCGACGAAATCTAAGATGTCGCCGGTTCTGCAAATCAATCGCACTGTGGAGTGGTGAAATCACCAGAAAACGTGTTTCTCGCATTAAGTAGCTCGAAAAGAGCGTTCTCGAAGATTCTGCATACTTCTGACTGAAGTCTCACCAAGATTATCACAGAAAATGCATATCTCAGCTTGAAATCTCACGAAAATCAAGATGTCGCCGGTTCTGCATGTCAAACGTACTGAGGAGTGGTGAAAACACCAGAAAACTTGTTTTTTCGCATTAAATAGCTCGAAACGAGAGATCTAGACGATTCTGCATCCATATGCCTGAAGTCTCACCAATATTATCGCAGAAAATGCATATCTCAGCTTGAAACCCGACCGAAACCAAGATATCTCCGGTTCTGCATATCAAACGCACTGTGGAGTGGTGAAAACACCAGATAACGTGTTTCTCGCATTAAATAGCTCGAAAAGAGGGGTCTCGATGATTCTGCATACTACTGACAGAAGTCTCACCAAGATTATCGTAGAATGTGCATATCTCAGCATGAACCCCGACGAAATCCAAGATGTCGCCGGTTCTGCATATCAAACGCACTGTGGAGTGGTGAAACCACCAGAAAACGTGTTTCTCGCATTAAGTAGCTCGAAAAGAGCGTTCTCGAAGATTCTGCATACTTCTGACTGAAGTCTCACCAAGATTATCGCAGAAAATGCATATCTCAGCTTGAAACCTCACGAAAACCAAGTTATCTCCGGTTGTGCACATAAAACGGACTGTGGGGTGGTGAAAACACCAGAAAACGTGTTTCTCGATTCAAATAGCTCGAAAAGAGCGATCTAGATGATTCTGCATAATTCTGGCAGAAGACTCACCTAGATTATCGCAGAAAATGCATATCTCAGCTGGAAACACCACGAAAATCAAGATATCGCCGGTTCTGCATATCAAACGCACTGTGGAATGTTGAAAACACCAGAAAACTTGTTTTT
Organism: Anthophora plumipes; assembly: GCA_951804975.1. Lineage (NCBI taxonomy): Eukaryota > Metazoa > Arthropoda > Insecta > Hymenoptera > Apidae > Anthophora > Anthophora plumipes. The sequence continues at coordinate 222,997 of CATORF010000732.1, forward strand.
TCGCATTAAATAGCTCGAAAAGAGCGATCTAGATGATTCTGCATACTTCTGACAAAAGACTCACCAAGATTATCGCTGAAAATGCATATCTCAGCTTGAAACCCCACGAAAACCTAGATATCGCTGGTTCTGCATATTAAACGCAGTGTTGAGTGCTGGAAACACCAGATAACGTGTTTCTCACATTAAATAGCTCGAATAGAGCGATCTCGATGATTAAGCATACTTCGGACAGAAGTCTCACCAAGATTATCGTAAAAAGTGCATATCTCAGCTTGAAACCCCACGAAAACTGAGATATCGCTGGTTCTGCATATCAAACGCACTGTGGAGTGCTGAAAACACCAGATAACGTTTTGTCGCATTAAATAGCTCGAATAGAGCGATCTCGATGATTCTGCATACTTCGGGCAGAAGTCTCACCAAGATTATCGTAAAAAATGCATATCTCAGCTTGAAACCCCACGAAAGCCTAGATATCGCTGGTTCTGCATATCAAACGCACTGTGGAGTGGTGAAAACACCAGATAAGGTTTTTCTCGCAGTAACTAGCTCGAAAAGAGCGATCTCGATGATTCAGCATACTTCGGACAGATGTCTCACCAAGATTATCCTAGAATGTGGATATCTCAGCTTGAACCCCGACGAAATCCAAGATGTCGCCGATTCTGCATATCAAACGCACTGTGGAGTGGTGAAAACACCAGAGAACTTGTTTTTTCGCATTAAATAGCCGAAACGAACGATCCCGATGATTCTGCATACTTCTGACTGAAGTCTCACCAAGATTCTCGTAGAAAATGCATATCTGAGCTTGAAACCCGACGAAATCCAAGATGTCGCCGGTTCTGCATATCAAACGCACTGTGGAGTCGTGAAAACATCAGATAACGTGTTTCTCGCATTAAGTAGCTCGACAAGCGGGATCTCGATGATTCTGCATACTTCTGACAGATGACTCACCAAGATTATCGCACAAAATGCATATCTCAGCTGGAAACACCACGAAAATCAAGATATCGCCGGTTCTGCATATAAATCGCACTGTGGAGTGGTGAAAACACCAGATAACCTGTTTCTCGCATTAAATAGCTCGAAAAGAGCAATCTAGATGATTCTGCATACTTCTGACAGAAGTCTCACCAAGATTATCGCAGAAAATGCATATCTCAGCTTGATACCCGAAGACAGTCAAGATGTCGCCGGTTCTGCATATCAAACGCACTGTGGAGTGGTGAAAACACCAGATAACGTGCTTCTCGCATTAAATAGCTCGAAAACAGCGATCCCGATGATTCTGCATACTTCTGACAGACGTCTCACCAAGATTATTGTAGAAAATGCATATCTCAGATTGAAACCCGACGAAATCTAAGATGTCGCCGGTTCTGCAAATCAATCGCACTGTGGAGTGGTGAAATCACCAGAAAACGTGTTTCTCGCATTAAGCAGCTCGAAAAGAGCGTTCTCGAAGATTCTGCATACTTCTGACTGAAGTCTCACCAAGATTATCACAGAAAATGCATATCTCAGCTTGAATCCTCACGAAAACCAAGTTATCTCCGGTTCTGCACATCAAACGGACTGTGGTGTGGTGATAACACCAGAAAACGTGTTTCTCGAACTAAATAGCTCGAAAAGAGCGATCTAGATGATTCTGCATACTTCTGACAGAAGTCTCACCAAGATTATCGTAGAAAATGCATATCTCAGCTTGAAACCCGACCGAAACCAAGATGTCTCCGGTTCTGCATGTCAAACGTACTGTGGAGTGGTGAATACACCAGAAAACGTGTTTCTCGCATTAAGTAGCTCGAAAAGAACGATCTAGATGATTCTGCATACTTCTGACTGAAGTCTCACCAAGATTATTGTAGAAAATGCATATCTCAGCTTGAAACCCGACGAAATCTAAGATGTCGCCGGTTCTGCAAATCAATCGCACTGTGGAGTGGTGAAATCACCAGAAAACGTGTTTCTCGCATTAAGTAGCTCGAAAAGAGCGTTCTCGAAGGTTCTGCATACTTCTGACTGAAGTCTCACCAAGATTATCAGAGAAAATGCATATCTCAGCTTGAATCCTCACGAAAATCAAGATGTCGCCGCTTCTGCATATCAAACGCACTGTGGAGTGGTGAAAACACCAGATAACGTCTTTCTCGCATTAAATAGCTCGAAAAGAGCGATCCCGATGATTCTGCATACTTCTGACAGACGTCTCACCAAGATTATCGTAGAAAATGCATATCTCAGCTTGAAACCCGACCGAAACCAAGATATCTCCGGTTCTGCATGTCAAACGTACTGTGGAGTGGTGAATACACCAGAAAACGTGTTTCTCGCATTAAGTACCTCGAAAAGAACGATCTAGATGATTCTGCATACTTCTGACTGAAGTCTCACCAAGATTATTGTAGAAAATGCATATCTCAGCTTGAAACCCGACGAAATCTAAGATGTCGCCGGTTCTGCAAATCAATCGCACTGTGGAGTGGTGAAATCACCAGAAAACGTGTTTCTCGCATTAAGTAGCTCGAAAAGAGCGTTCTCGAAGATTCTGCATACTTCTGACTGAAGTCTCACCAAGATTATCGTAGAATGTGCATATCTCAGCTTGAACCCCGACGAAATCCAAGATGTCGCCGGTTCTGCATATCAAACGCACTGTGGAGTGGTGAAAACACCAGATAACGTGTTTCTCGCAATAAATAGCTCGAAAAGAGGGGTCTCGATGATTCTGCATACTACTGACAGAAGTCTCACCAAGATTATCGTTGAATGTGCATATCTCTGCTTGAACCCCGACGAAATCCAAGATGTCGCCGGTTCTGCATATCAAACGCACTGTGGAGTGGTGAAAACACCAGAAAACTTGTTTTTTCGCATTACATAGCTCGAAAAGAGCGATCTAGATGATTCTGCATACTTCTGACAGAAGTCTCACCAAGATTATCGTAGAATGTGCATATCTCAGCATGAACCCCGACGAAATCCAAGATGTCGCCGGTTCTGCATATCAAACGCACTGTGGAGTGGTGTAACCACCAGAAAACGTGTTTCTCGCATTAAGTAGCTCGAAAAGAGCGTTCTCGAAGATTCTGCATACTTCTGACTGAAGTCTCACCAAGATTATCGCAGAAAATGCATATCTCAGCTTGAAACCTCACGAAAACCAAGTTATCTCCGGTTGTGCACATAAAACGGACTGTGGTGTGGTGAAAACACCAGAAAACGTGTTTCTCGAATCAAATAGCTCGAAAAGAGCGATGTAGATGATTCTGCATACTTCTGACAGAAGTCTCACCAAGATTATCGTAGAAAATGCATATCTCAGCTTGAAACCCGACCGAAACCAAGATGTCTCCGGTTCTGCATGTCAAACGTACTGTGGAGTGGTGAATACACCAGAAAACGTGTTTCTCGCATTAAGTAGCTCGAAAAGAACGATCTAGATGATTCTGCATACTTCTGACTGAAGTCTCACCAAGATTATTGTAGAAAATGCATATCTCAGCTTGAAACCCGACGAAATCTAAGATGTCGCCGGTTCTGCAAATCAATCGCACTGTGGAGTGGTGAAATCACCAGAAAACGTGTTTCTCGCATTAAGTAGCTCGAAAAGAGCGTTCTCGAAGGTTCTGCATACTTCTGACTGAAGTCTCACCAAGATTATCAGAGAAAATGCATATCTCAGCTTGAATCCTCACGAAAATCAAGATGTCGCCGCTTCTGCATATCAAACGCACTGTGGAGTGGTGAAAACACCAGATAACGTCTTTCTCGCATTAAATAGCTCGAAAAGAGCGATCCCGATGATTCTGCATACTTCTGACTGAAGTCTCACCAAGATTATCGCAGAAAATGCATATCTCAGCTTGAAACCTCACGAAAACCAAGTTATCTCCGGTGGTGCACATAAAACGGACTGTGGAGTGGTGAAAACACCAGAAAACGTGTTTCTCGCATTAAGTAGCTCGAAAAGACTGATTCCGATGATTCTGAATACTTCTGACAGAAGTCTCTCCAAGTTTATCGCAGAAAATGCATATCTCAGCTTGAAACCCCTCGAAAACCAAGATATCACGTGTTCTGCATATCCAACGAACTGTGGTGTGGAGAAAACCCCAGAAAACGTGATTCTCGCATTAAACAGCTCAAAAAGACCGATCTTGATGATTGTGCACACTTCGGACAGAAGTCTCACCAAGATTATCGCAGACAATGCATATCTCAGCTAGAAACCCCACGAAAACCAAGATATCGCCGGTTCTGCATATCATACGCACTGTGAAGTGCTGAAAACACCAGATATCGTGTTTGTCGCATTAAATAGCTCGAAAAGTGCGATCTCGATGATTCTGCATACTTCGGACAGAAGTCCCACCATGATTATCGTAAAAAATGCATATCTCAGCTTGAAACCCCACGAAAACCAAGATATCGCCGGTTCTGCATATCAAACGCACTGTGGAATGTTGAAAACACCAGAAAACTTGTTTTTTCGCATTAAATAGCTCGAAAAGTGCGATCTAGATGATTCTGCATACTTCTGACAGAAGTCTCACCAAGATTATCGCAGAACATGCATATCTCAGCTTGAAACCCGACCGAAACCAAGATATCTCCGGTTCTGCATATCAAACGCACTGTGGAGTGGTGAAAACACCAGAAAACGTGATTCTCGCATTATGTAGCTCGAAAAGAGCGATCCCGATGATTCTGCATACTTCTGACAGACGTCTCACCAAGATTATTGTAGAAAATGCATATCTCAGCTTGAAACCCGACGAAATCCAAGATGTCGCCGGTTCTGCATGTCAAACGTACTGAGGAGTGGTGAAAACACCAGAAAACTTGTTTTTTCGCATTAAATAGCTCGAAACGAGAGATCTAGATGATTCTGCATCCATATGACTGAAGTCTCACCAATATTATCGCAGAAAATGCATATCACAGCTTGAAACCCGACCGAAACCAAGATATCTCCGGTTCTGCATATCAAACGCACTGTGGAGTGGTGAATACACCAGAAAACGTGATTCTCGCATTATGTAGCTCGAAAAGAGCGATCCCGATGATTCTGCATACTTCTGACAGACGTCTCACCAAGATTATCGTAGAAAATGCATATCTCAGCTTGAAACCCGACCGAAACCAAGATATCTACGGTTCTGCATGTCAAACGTACTGTGGAGTGGTGAATACACCAGAAAACGTGTGTCTCGCATTAAATAGCTCGAAAAGATCGATCTAGATGATTCTGCATACTTCTGACAGAAGTCTCACCAAGATTATCGTAGAATGTGCCTATCTCAGCTTGAACCCCGACGAAATCCAAGATGTCGCCGGTTCTGCATATCAAACGCACTGTGGAGTGGTGAAAACACCAGATAACGTGTTTCTCGCATTAAATAGCTCGAAAAGAGGGGTCTCGATGATTCTGCATACTACTGACAGAAGTCTCACCAAGATTATCGTAGAATGTGCATATCTCAGCTTGAACCCCGACGAAATCCAAGATGTCGCCGGTTCTGCATATCAAACGCACTGTGGAGTGGTGAAAACACCAGAAAACTTGTTTTTTCGCATTACATAGCTCGAAAAGAGCGATCTAGATGATTCTGCATACTTCTGACAGAAGTCTCACCAAGATTATCGTAGAATGTGCATATCTCAGCATGAACCCCGACGAAATCCAAGATGTCGCCGGTTCTGCATATCAAACGCACTGTGGAGTGGTGAAACCAGCAGAAAACGTGTTTCTCGCATTAAGTAGCTCGAAAAGAGCGTTCTCGAAGATTCTGCATACTTCTGACTGAAGTCTCACCAAGATTATCGCAGAAAATGCATATCTCAGCTTGAAACCTCACGAAAACCAAGTTATCTCCGGTTGTGCACATAAAACGGACTGTGGTGTGGTGAAAACACCAGAAAACGTGTTTCTCGAATCAAATAGCTCGAAAAGAGCGATCTAGATGATTCTGCATACTTCTGACAGAAGTCTCACCAAGATTATCGCAGAAAATGCATATCTCAGCTTGAAACCCGACCGATACCAAGATATCTCCGGTTCTGCATATCAAACGCACTGTGGAATGTTGAAAACACCAGAAAACTTGTTTTTTCGCATTACAAAGCTCGAAAAGTGCAATCTAGATGATTCTGCATACTTCTGACTGAAGTCTCACCAAGATTATTGTAGAAAATGCATATCTCAGCTTGAACCCCGACGAAATCCAAGATGTCGCCGGTTCTGCATATCAAACGCACTGTGGAGTGGTGAAAACACCAGAAAACGTGTTTCTCGCATTAAGTAGCTCGAAAAGACTGATTCCGATGATTCTGAATACTTCTGACAGACGTCTCACCAAGATTATCGTAGAAAATGCATATCTCAGCTTGAAACCCGACCGAAACCAAGATGTCGCCGGTTCTGCATGTCAAACGCACTGTTGAGTCGTGAAAACATCAGATAACGTGTTTCTCGCATTAAATAGCTCAAAAAAGAGGGATCTCGATGATTCTGCATACTTCTGACAGATGACTCACCAAGATTATCGCAGAAAATGCATATCTCAGCTGGAAACACCACGAAAATCAAGATATCGCCGGTTCTGCATATAAAACGCACTGTGGAATGTTGAAAACACCAGAAAACTTGTTTTTTCGCATTACATTGCTCGAAAAGAGCGATCTAGATGATTCTGCATACTTCTGACAGAAGTCTCACTTAGATTATCATAGAAAATGCATATCTCAGCTTGAAATCTCACGAAAATCAACATGTCGCCGGATCTGCATATCAAACGCACTGTGGAGTGGTGAAAACCACCAGAAAACGTGTTTCTCGCATTAAATAGCTCGAAAGGGGCGATCCCGATGATTCTGCATACTTCTGAGAGAAGTCTCACCAAGATTATCGTAGAAAATGCATATCTCAGTTTGACACCCGACGAAAGCCAAGATGTCGCCGGTTCTGCATATCAAATGCACTGTGGAGTGGTGAAAACACCAGATAACGTGTTTCTCGCATTAAATAGCTCGAAAGGAGCGATCCCGATGATTCTGCATCCTTCTGACTGATGTCTCACCAAGATTATCGTAGAAAATGCATATCTCAGCTTGAACCCCGACGAAATCCAAGATGTCGCCGGTTCTGCATGTCAAACGTACTGAGGAGTGGTGAAAACACCAGAAAACTTGTTTTTTCGCATTAAATAGCTCGAAACGAGAGATCTAGATGATTCTGCATCCATATGACTGAAGTCTCACCAATATTATCGCAGAAAATGCATATCACAGCTTGAAACCCGACCGAAACCAAGATATCTCCGGTTCTGCATATCAAACGCACTGTGGAGTGGTGAAAACAGCAGAAAACGTGATTCTCGCATTATGTAGCTCGAAAAGAGCGATCCCGATGATTCTGCATACTTCTGACAGACGTCTCACCAAGATTATCGTAGAAAATGCATATCTCAGCTTGAAACCCGACCGAAACCAAGATATCTACGGTTCTGCATGTCAAACGTACTGTGGAGTGGTGAATACACCAGAAAACGTGTGTCTCGCATTAAATAGCTCGAAAAGATCGATCTAGATGATTCTGCATACTTCTGACAGAAGTCTCACCAAGATTATCGTAGAATGTGCCTATCTCAGCTTGAACCCCGACGAAATCCAAGATGTCGCCGGTTCTGCATATCAAACGCACTGTGGAGTGGTGAAAACACCAGATAACGTGTTTCTCGCATTAAATAGCTCGAAAAGAGGGGTCTCGATGATTCTGCATACTACTGACAGAAGTCTCACCAAGATTATCGTAGAATGTGCATATCTCAGCTTGAACCCCGACGAAATCCAAGATGTCGCCGGTTCTGCATATCAAACGCACTGTGGAGTGGTGAAAACACCAGAAAACTTGTTTTTTCGCATTACATAGCTCGAAAAGAGCGATCTAGATGATTCTGCATACTTCTGACTGAAGTCTCACCAAGATTATCGTAGAATGTGCATATCTCAGCATGAACCCCGACGAAATCCAAGATGTCGCCGGTTCTGCATATCAAACGCACTGTGGAGTGGTGAAACCACCAGAAAACGTGTTTCTCGCATTAAGTAGCTCGAAAAGAGCGTTCTCGAAGATTCTGCATACTTCTGACTGAAGTCTCACCAAGATTATCGCAGAAAATGCATATCTCAGCTTGAAACCTCACGAAAACCAAGTTATCTCCGGTTGTGCACATAAAACGGACTGTGGTGTGGTGAAAACACCAGAAAACGTGTTTCTCGAATCAAATAGCTCGAAAAGAGCGATCTAGATGATTCTGCATACTTCTGACAGAAGTCTCACCAAGATTATCGCAGAAAATGCATATCTCAGCTTGAAACCCGACCGATACCAAGATATCTCCGGTTCTGCATATCAAACGCACTGTGGAATGTTGAAAACACCAGAAAACTTGTTTTTTCGCATTACAAAGCTCGAAAAGTGCAATCTAGATGATTCTGCATACTTCTGACTGAAGTCTCACCAAGATTATTGTAGAAAATGCATATCTCAGCTTGAACCACGACGAAATCCAAGATGTCGCCGGTTCTGCATATCAAACGCACTGTGGAGTGGTGAAAACACCAGAAAACGTGTTTCTCGCATTAAGTAGCTCGAAAAGACTGATTCCGATGATTCTGAATACTTCTGACAGACGTCTCACCAAGATTATCGTAGAAAATGCATATCTCAGCTTGAAACCCGACCGAAACCAAGATGTCGCCGGTTCTGCATGTCAAACGCACTGTGGAGGCGTGAAAACATCAGATAACGTGTTTCTCGCATTAAATAGCTCAAAAAAGAGGGATCTCGATGATTCTGCATACTTCTGACAGATGACTCACCAAGATTATCGCAGAAAATGCATATCTCAGCTGGAAACACCACGAAAATCAAGATATCGCCGGTTCTGCATATAAAACGCACTGTGGAATGTTGAAAACACCAGAAAACTTGTTTTTTCGCATTACATTGCTCGAAAAGAGCGATCTAGATGATTCTGCATACTTCTGACAGAAGTCTCACTTAGATTATCATAGAAAATGCATATCTCAGCTTGAAATCTCACGAAAATCAACATGTCGCCGGATCTGCATATCAAACGCACTGTGGAGTGGTGAAAACCACCAGAAAACGTGTTTCTCGCATTAAGTAGCTCGAAAGGGGCGATCCCGATGATTCTGCATACTTTTGAGAGAAGTCTCACCAAGATTATCGTAGAAAATGCATATCTCAGTTTGACACCCGACGAAAGCCAAGATGTCGCCGGTTCTGCATATCAAATGCACTGTGGAGTGGTGAAAACACCAGATAACCTGTTTCTCGCATTAAATAGCTCGAAAGGAGCGATCCCGATGATTCTGCATCCTTCTGACTGATGTCTCACCAAGATTATCGTAGAAAATGCATATCTCAGCTTGAACCCCGACGAAATCCAAGATGTCGCCGGTACTGCATGTCAAACGCACTGTGGAGTGGTGAAAACACCAGATAACGTGTTTCTCGCATTAAGTAGCTCGAAAAGAGCGATCTCGAAGATTCTGCATACTTTTGACAGACGTCTGACCAAGATTATCGTAGAAAATGCATATCTCAGCTTGAAACCCGACCGAAACCAAGATATCTCCGGTTCTGCATGTTAAACGTACTGTGGAGTGGTGAATACACCAGACAACGTGTTTCTCGCATTAAATAGCTCGAAAAGAGCGATCTAGATGATTCTGCATACTTTTGCCAGAAGTCTCACCAAGATTATGGTAGAAAATGCATATCTCAGTTTGACACCCGACGAAAGCCAAGATGTCGCCGGTTCTGCATGTTAAACGTACTGTGGAGTGGTGAATACACCAGACAACGTGTTTCTCGCATTAAATAGCTCGAAAAGAGCGATCTAGATGATTCTGCATACTTTTGCCAGAAGTCTCACCAAGATTATGGTAGAAAATGCATATCTCAGTTTGACACCCGACGAAAGCCAAGATGTCGCCGGTTCTGCATATCAAACGCACTGTGGAGTGGTGAAAACACCAGATAACGTGTTTCTCGCATTAAATAGCTTGAAAAGAGCGATCCCGATGATTCTGCATACTTCTGACAGACGTCTGACCAAGATTATCGTAGAAAATGCATATCTCAGCTTGAAACCCGACCGAAACCAAGATATCTCCGGTTCTGCATGTTAAACGTACTGTGGAGTGGTGAATACACTAGACAACCTGTTTCTCGCATTAAATAGCTCGAAAAGAGCGATCTGGATGATTCTGCATACTTTTGCCAGAAGTCTCACCAAGATTATGGTAGAAAATGCATATCTCAGTTTGACACCCGACAAAAGCAAAAATGTCGCCGGTTCTGCATATCAAACGCACTGTGGAGTGGTGAAAACACCAGATAACGTGTTTCTCGCATTAAATAGCTCGAAAGGAGCGATCCCGATGTTTCTGCATCCTTCTGACTGATGTCTCACCAAGATTATCGTAGAAAATGCATATCTCAGCTTGAAACCCGACCGAAACCAAGATATCTCCGGTTCTGCATGTTAAACGTACTGTGGAGTGGTGAATACACTAGACAACGTGTTTCTCGCATTAAATAGCTCGAAAAGAGCGATCTGGATGATTCTGCATACTTTTGCCAGAAGTCTCACCAAGATTATGGTAGAAAATGCATATCTCAGTTTGACACCCGACAAAAGCAAAAATGTCGCCGGTTCTGCATATCAAACGCACTGTGGAGTGGTGAAAACACCAGATAACGTGTTTCTCGCATTAAATAGCTCGAAAGGAGCGATCCCGATGATTCTGCATCCTTCTGACTGATGTCTCACCAAGATTATCGTAGAAAATGCATATCTCAGCTTGAACCCCGACGAAATCCAAGATGTCGCCGGTACTGCATGTCAAACGCACTGTGGAGTGGTGAAAACACCAGATAACGTGTTTCTCGCATTAAGTAGCTCGAAAAGAGCGATCTCGAAGATTCTGCATACTTCTGACTGAAGTCTCACCAAGATTATCATAGAAAATCCATATCTCAGCTTGAAACCTCACGAAAATCAAGATGTCGCCGGTTCTGCATATCAAACGCACTGTGGAGTGGTGAAAACACCAGATAACGTGTTTCTCGCATTAAATAGCTCGAAAGGAGCGATCCCGATGATTCTGCATCCTTCTGACTGATGTCTCTCCAAGATTATCGTAGAAAATGCATATCTCAGCTTGAACCCCGACGAAATCCAAGATGCCGCCGGTACTGCATATCAAACGCACTGTGGAGTGGTGAAAACACCAGATAACGTGTTTCTCGCATTAAATAGCTCGAAAAAAGGGATCTCGATGATTCTGCATACTTCTGACAGAAGACTCACCAAGATTATCGCAGAAAATGCATATCTCAGCTGGAAACACCACGAAAATCAAGATATCGCCGGTTCTGCATATAAGACGCACTGTGGAATGTTGAAAACACCAGAACACTTGTTTTTTCGCATTAAATAGCTTGAAAAGAGCGATCTAGATGATTCTGCATACTTCTGACTGAAGTCTCACCAAGATTAACGTAAAAAATCCATATCTCAGCTTGAAACCTCACGAAAATCAAGATGTCGCCGGTTCTGCATATCAAACGCACTGTGGAGTCGTGAAAACAACCAGACAACGTGTTTCTCGCATTAAATAGCTCGAAAAAAGGGATCTCGATGATTCTGCATACTTCTGACAGAAGACTCACCAAGATTATCGCAGAAAATGCATATCTCAGCTGGAAACACAACGAAAATCAAGATATCGCCGGTTCTGCATATAAAACGCACTGTGGAATGTTGAAAACACCAGAAAACTTGTTTTTTCGCATTAAATAGCTTGAAAAGAGCGATCTAGATGATTCTGCATACTTCTGACTGAAGTCTCACCAAGATTATCGTAGAAAATCCATATCTCAGCTTGAAACCTCACGAAATTCAAGATGTCGCCGGTTCTGCATATCAAACGCACTGTGGAGTCGTGAAAACAACCAGACAACGTGTTTCTCGCATTAAATAGCTCGAAAAGAGTGATCCCGATGATTCTGCATACTTCTGACAGAAGTCTCACCAAGATTATCGTTGAAAATGCATATCTCAGCTTGATACCCGACGAAAGCCAAGATGTCACCTGGTTCTGCATATCAAACGCACTGTGGAGTAGTGGAAACACCAGATAACGTGTTTCTCGCATTAAATAGCTCGAAAAGAGCGTTTTCGAAGATTCTGCATACTTCTGACAGAAGTCTCACCAAGATTATCGCAGAAAATGTATATCTCAGCTTGAAAACCCACGATAAGCAAGATTTCGCCGGTTCTGCATGTCAAACGTACTGTGTAGTGGTGAATACGCCAGAAAACGTGTTTCTCGCATTAAATAGCTCGAAAAGGGCGATCTCGAAGATTCTGCATACTTCTGACAGAAGTCTCATCAAGATTATCGTAGAAAATGCATATCTCAGCTTGACACCCGACGAAATCCAAGATGTCGCCGGTTCTGCATATCGAACGCACTGTGGAGTGGTGAAAACACCAGATAACGTGTTTCTCGCATTAAATAGCTCGAAAAATGGGATCTCGATGATTCTGCATACTTCTGACAGATCACTCACCAAGATCATCGCAGAAAATGCATATCTCAGCTGGAAACACCACGAAAAACAAGATATCGCCGGTTCTGCATATCAAACGCACTGTGGAATGTTGAAAACACCAGAAAAATTGTTTTTTCGCATTAAATAGCTTGAAAAGAGCGATCTAGATGATTCTGCATACTTCTGACTGAAGTCTCACCAAGATTATCATAGAAAATCCATATCTCAGCTTGAAACCTCACGAAAATCAAGATGTCGCCGGTTCTGCATATCAAACGCACTGTGGAGTAGTGAAAACAACCAGACAACGTGTTTCTCGCATGAAATAGCTCGAAAAGAGCGATCCCGATGATTCTGCATACTTCTGACAGAAGTCTCACCAAGATTATCGTTGAAAATGCATATCTCAGCTTGATACCCGACGAAAGCCAAGATGTCGCCGGTACTGCATATCAAACGCACTGTGGAGTGGTGTAAACACCAGATAACGTGTTTCTCGCATTATGTAGCTCGAAAAGTGCGTTCTCGAAGATGCTGCATACTTCTGACTGAAGTCTCACAAAGATCATCGCAGAAAATGCATATCTCAGCTGGAAACACCACGAAAAACAAGATATCGCCGGTTCTGCATATCAAACGCACTGTGGAATGTTGAAAACACCAGACAACGTGTTTCTCGCATTAAATAGCTCGAAAAGAGCGATCCCGATGATTCTGCATATTTCTGACAGAAGTCTCACCAAGATTATCGTTGAAAATGCATATCTCAGCTTGATACCCGACGAAAGCCAAGATGTTGCTGGTTCTGCATATCAGACGCTCTGTGGAGTGGTGAAAACACCAGATAACGTGTTTCTCGCATTATGTAGCTCGAAAAGAGCGTTCTCAAAGATTCTGCATACTTCTTACAGAAGTCTCACCAAGATTATCGCAGAAAATGCATATCTCAGCTTGACAACCCACGAAAAGCAAGATTTCGCCGGTTCTGCATGTCAAACGTACTGTGCAGTGGTGAATACACCAGAAAACGTGTTTCTCACATTAAATAGCTCGAAAAGAGCGATCTCGAAGATTCTGCATACTTCTGACAGAAGTCTCACCAAGATTATCGTAGAAAATGCATATCTCAGCTTGAAACCCGACGAAATCCAAGATGTCGCCGGTTCTGCATATCAAACGCACTGTGGAGTGGTGGAAACACCAGAAAAATTGTTTTTTCGCATTAAATAGCTTGAAAAGAGCGATCTAGATGATTCTGCATACTTCTGACTGAAGTCTCACCAAGATTATCATAGAAAATCCATATCTCAGCTTGAAACCTCACGAAATTCAAGATGTCGCCGGTTCTGCATATCAAACGCACTGTGGAGTCGTGAAAACAACCAGACAACGTGTTTCTCGCATTAAATAGCTCGAAAAGAGTGATCCCGATGATTCTGCATACTTCTGACAGAAGTCTCACCAAGATTATCGTTGAAAATGCATATCTCAGCTTGATACCCGACGAAAGCCAAGATGTCACCTGGTTCTGCATATCAAACGCACTGTGGAGTACTGGAAACACCAGATAACGTGTTTCTCGCATTAAATAGCTCGAAAAGAGCGTTTTCGAAGATTCTGCATACTTCTGACAGAAGTCTCACCAAGATTATCGCAGAAAATGTATATCTCAGCTTGAAAACCCACGATAAGCAAGATTTCGCCGGTTCTGCATGTCAAACGTACTGTGTAGTGGTGAATACCCCAGAAAACGTGTTTCTCGCATTAAATAGCTCGAAAAGGGCGATCTCGAAGATTCTGCATACTTCTGACAGAAGTCTCATCAAGATTATCGTAGAAAATGCATATCTCAGCTTGACACCCGACGAAATCCAAGATGTCGCCGGTTCTGCATATCGAACGCACTGTGGAGTGGTGAAAACACCAGATAACGTGTTTCTCGCATTAAATAGCTCGAAAAAAGGGATCTCGATGATTCTGCATACTTCTGACAGATCACTCACCAAGATCATCGCAGAAAATGCATATCTCAGCTGGAAACACCACGAAAAACAAGATATCGCCGGTTCTGCATATCAAACGCACTGTGGAATGTTGAAAACACCAGAAAAATTGTTTTTTCGCATTAAATAGCTTGAAAAGAGCGATCTAGATGATTCTGCATACTTCTGACTGAAGTCTCACCAAGATTATCGTAGAAAATGCATATCTCAGCTTGAAACCCGACGAAATCCAAGATGTCGCCGGTTCTGCATATCAAACGCACTGTGGAGTGGTGGAAACACCAGAAAAATTGTTTTTTCGCATTAAATAGCTTGAAAAGAGCGATCTAGATGATTCTGCATACTTCTGACTGAAGTCTCACCAAGATTATCATAGAAAATCCATATGTCAGCTTGAAACCTCACGAAAATCAAGATGTCGCCGGTTCTGCATATCAAACGCACTGTGGAGTAGTGAAAACAACCAGACAACGTGTTTCTCGCATGAAATAGCTCGAAAACAGCGATCCCGATGCTTCTGCATACTTCGGACAGAAGTCTCATCAAGATTATCGTAAAAAATGCATATCTCAGCTTGAAACCCCACGAAAACCGAGTTATCGCCGGTTCTGCATATCAAACGTACTGTGGAGTGGTGAAAACACCAGATAACGTGTTTCTCGCACTAACTAGCTCGAAAAGAGCGATATCGATGATTCAGCATACTTCGGACAGAAGTCTCACCAAGAATATCGCAGGAAATGCATATCTCAGCTTGAAACCCCACGAAAACCAAGATATCGCTGGTACTGCATATCAAACGCACTGTGGTGTGGTGATAACACCAGATAACGTGTTTCTCGCATTAAATGGCTCGAAACGAGCGATCTCGATGCTTCTGCATACTTCTGACAGAAGTCTCACCAAGATTATCGTAGAAAATGCATATCTCAGCTTGAAACCCGACGAAAATAAAGATATCGCCTGTTCTGCATATCAAACGCACTGTGGAGTGGTGAAAACACCAGATAACGTGTTTCTCGCATTAAATAGCTCGAAAAGAGCGTTCTCGAAGATCCTGCATACTTCTGACAGAAGTCTCAACAAGATTATCGCAGAAAATGCATATCTCAGCTTGAAACCCCACGAAAACCAAGATATCGCTGGTACTGCATGTCAAACGTACTGTGGAGTGGTGAAAACACCAGATATCGCGTTTCTCGCAATAAGTAGCTCGAAACGAGCAATCTCGAAGATTCTGCATACTTCTGATAGAAGTCTCACAAAGATTAACGTAGAAAATGCATATCCCAGCTTGAAACCCGACGAAATCCAAGATGTCGCCGGTTCTGCATATCATACGCACTGTGGAGTGGTGAAAACACCAGAAAACTTGTTTTTTCGCATTAAATAGCTTGAAAAGCGCGATCTAGATAATTCTGCATACTTCTGACTGAAGTCTCACCAAGATTGACGTAAAAAATCCATATCTCAGCTTGAAACCTCACGAAAATCAAGATGTCGCCGGTTCTGCATATCAAACGCACTGTGGAGTCGTGAAAACAACCAGACAACGTGTTTCTCGCATTAAATAGCTCGAAAAAAGGAATCTCGATGATTCTGCATACTTCTGACAGAAGACTCACCAAGATTATCGCAGAAAATGCATATCTCATCTGGAAACACAACGAAAATCAAGATATCGCCGGTTCTGCATATAAAACGCACTGTGGAATGTTGAAAACACCAGAAAACTTGTTTTTTCGCATTAAATAGCTTGAAAAGAGCGATCTAGATGATTCTGCATACTTCTGACTGAAGTCTCATCAAGATTATCGTAGAAAATGCACATCTCAGCTTGAAACCCGACGAAATCCAAGATGTCGCCGGTTCTGCATATCGAACGCACTGTGGAGTGGTGAAAACACCAGATAACGTGTTTCTCGAATTAAATAGCTCGAACAAAGGGATCTCGATGATTCTCCATACTTCTGACAGATCACTCACCAAGATCATCGCAGAAAATGCATATCTCAGGTGGAAACACCACGAAAAGCAAGATTTCGCCGGTTCTGCATGTCAAACGTACTGTGGAGTGGTGAATACGCCAGAAAACGTGTTTCTCGCATGAAATAGCTCGAAAAGAGCGATCCCGATGATTCTGCATACTTCTGACAGAAGTCTCACCAAGATTATCGTTGAAAATGCATATCTCAGCTTGATACCCGACGAAAGCCAAGATGTCGCCTGTTCTGCATATCAAACGCACTGTGGAGTGGTGAAAACACCAGATAACGTGTTTCTCGCATTATGTAGCTCGAAAAGAGCGTTCTCGAAGATTCTGCATACTTCTGACAGAAGTCTCACCAAGATTATCGCAGAAAATGCATATCTCAGCTTGAAAACCCACGATAAGCAAGATTTCGCCGGTTCTGCATGTCAAACGTACTGTGTAGTGGTGAATACGCCAGAAAACGTGTTTCTCGCATTAAATAGCTCGAAAAGGGCGATCTGGAAGATTCTGCATACTTCTGACAGAAGTCTCATCAAGATTATCGTAGAAAATGCATATCTCAGCTTGACACCCGACGAAATCCAAGATGTCGCCGGTTCTGCATATCGAACGCACTGTGGAGTGGTGAAAACACCAGATAACGTGTTTCTCGCATTAAATAGCTCGAAAAAAGGGATCTCGATGATTCTGCATACTTCTGACAGATCACTCACCAAGATCATCGCAGAAAATGCATATCTCAGCTGGAAACACCACGAAAAACAAGATATCGCCGGTTCTGCATATCAAACGCACTGTGGAATGTTGAAAACACCAGAAAAATTGTTTTTTCGCATTAAATAGCTTGAAAAGAGCGATCTAGATGATTCTGCATACTTCTGACTGAAGTCTCACCAAGATTATCATAGAAAATCCATATCTCAGCTTGAAACCTCACGAAAATCAAGATGTCGCCGGTTCTGCATATCAAACGCACTGTGGAGTAGTGAAAACAACCAGACAACGTGTTTCTCGCATGAAATAGCTCGAAAAGAGCGATCCCGATGATTCTGCATACTTCTGACAGAAGTCTCACCAAGATTATCGTTGAAAATGCATATCTCAGCTTGATACCCGACGAAAGCCAAGATGTCGCCGGTACTGCATATCAAACGCACTGTGGAGTGGTGTAAACACCAGATAACGTGTTTCTCGCATTATGTAGCTCGAAAAGTGCGTTCTCGAAGATGCTGCATACTTCTGACTGAAGTCTCACAAAGATCATCGCAGAAAATGCATATCTCAGCTGGAAACACCACGAAAAACAAGATATCGCCGGTTCTGCATATCAAACGCACTGTGGAATGTTGAAAACACCAGACAACGTGTTTCTCGCATTAAATAGCTCGAAAAGAGCGATCCCGATGATTCTGCATATTTCTGACAGAAGTCTCACCAAGATTATCGTTGAAAATGCATATCTCAGCTTGATACCCGACGAAAGCCAAGATGTTGCTGGTTCTGCATATCAAACGCTCTGTGGAGTGGTGAAAACACCAGATAACGTGTTTCTCGCATTATGTAGCTCGAAAAGAGCGTTCTCAAAGATTCTGCATACTTCTTACAGAAGTCTCACCAAGATTATCGCAGAAAATGCATATCTCAGCTTGACAACCCACGAAAAGCAAGATTTCGCCGGTTCTGCATGTCAAACGTACTGTGCAGTGGTGAATACACCAGAAAACGTGTTTCTCACATTAAATAGCTCGAAAAGAGCGATCTCGAAGATTCTGCATACTTCTGACAGAAGTCTCACCAAGATTATCGTAGAAAATTCATATCTCAGCTTGAAACCCGACGAAATCCAAGATGTCGCCGGTTCTGCATATAAAACGCACTGTGGAATGTTGAAAACACCAGAAAACTTGTTTTTTCACATTAAATAGCTCGAAAAGGGCGATCTCGATGATTCTGCATACTTCTGACAGAAGACTCACCAAGATTATCGCAGAAAATGCATATCTCATCTGGAAACACAACGAAAATCAAGATATCGCCGGTTCTGCATATAAAACGCACTGTGGAATGTTGAAAACACCAGAAAACTTGTTTTTTCGCATTAAATAGCTTGAAAAGAGCGATCTAGATGATTCTGCATACTTCTGACTGAAGTCTCACCAAGATTATCGTAGAAAATCCATATCTCAGCTTGAAACCTCACGAATATCAAGATGTCGCCGGTTCTGCATATCAAACGCACTGTGGAGTCGTGAAAACAACCAGACAACGTGTTTCTCGCATTAAATAGCTCGAAAAGAGCGATCCCCATGATTCTGCATACTTCTGACAGAAGACTCACCAAGATTATCACAGAAAATGCATATCTCAGCTGGAAACACAACGAAAATCAAGATATCGCCGGTTTTGCATATAAAACGCACTGTGGAATGTTGAAAACACCAGAAAACTTGTTTTTTCGCATTAAATAGCTTGAAAAGAGCCATCTAGATGATTCTGCATACTTCTGACTGTAGTCTCACCAAGATTATCGTAGAAAATCCATATCTCAGCTTGAAACCTCACGAATATCAAGATGTCGCCGGTTCTGCATATCAAACGCACTGTGGAGTCGTGAAAACATCAGATAACGTGTTTCTCGCATTAAATAGCTCAAAAAAGAGGGATCTCGATGATTCTGCATACTTCTGACAGATGACTCACCAAGATTATCGCAGAAAATGCATATCTCAGCTGGAAACACCACGAAAATCAAGATATCGCCGGTTCTGCATATAAAACGCACTGTGGAGTAGTGGAAACAAGAGATAACGTGTTTCTCGCATTATGTAGCTCGAAAAGAGCGTTTTCGAAGATTCTGCATACTTCTGACAGAAGTCTCACCAAGATTATCGCAGAAAATGCATATCTCAGCTTGAAAACCCACGAAATGCTAGATTTCGCCGGTTCTGCATGTCAAACGTACTGTGGAGTGGTGAAAACACCAGATATCGCGTTTCTCGCAATAAGTAGCTCGAAACGAGCAATCTCGAAGATTCTGCATACTTCTGACAGAAGTCTCACAAAGATTAACGTAGAAAATGCATATCCCAGCTTGAAACCCGACGAAATCCAAGATGTCGCCGGTTCTGCATATCAAACGCACTGTGGAGTGGTGAAAACACCAGAAAACTTGTTTTTTCGCATTAAATAGCTTGAAAAGCGCGATCTAGATAATTCTGCATACTTCTGACTGAAGTCTCACCAAGATTGACGTAAAAAATCCATATCTCAGCTTGAAACCTCACGAAAATCAAGATGTCGCCGGTTCTGCATATCAAACGCACTGTGGAGTCGTGAAAACAACCAGACAACGTGTTTCTCGCATTAAATAGCTCGAAAAAAGGAATCTCGATGATTCTGCATACTTCTGACAGAAGACTCACCAAGATTATCGCAGAAAATGCATATCTCATCTGGAAACACAACGAAAATCAAGATATCGCCGGTTCTGCATATAAAACGCACTGTGGAATGTTGAAAACACCAGAAAACTTGTTTTTTCGCATTAAATAGCTTGAAAAGAGCGATCTATATGATTCTGCATACTTCTGACTGAAGTCTCATCAAGATTATCGTAGAAAATGCACATCTCAGCTTGAAACCCGACGAAATCCAAGATGTCGCCGGTTCTGCATATCGAACGCACTGTGGAGTGGTGAAAACACCAGATAACGTGTTTCTCGAATTAAATAGCTCGAACAAAGGGATCTCGATGATTCTCCATACTTCTGACAGATCACTCACCAAGATCATCGCAGAAAATGCATATCTCAGGTGGAAACACCACGAAAAGCAAGATTTCGCCGGTTCTGCATGTCAAACGTACTGTGGAGTGGTGAATACGCCAGAAAACGTGTTTCTCGCATGAAATAGCTCGAAAAGAGCGATCCCGATGATTCTGCATACTTCTGACAGAAGTCTCACCAAGATTATCGTTGAAAATGCATATCTCAGCTTGATACCCGACGAAAGCCAAGATGTCGCCTGTTCTGCATATCAAACGCACTGTGGAGTGGTGAAAACACCAGATAACGTGTTTCTCGCATTATGTAGCTCGAAAAGAGCGTTCTCGAAGATTCTGCATACTTCTGACAGAAGTCTCACCAAGATTATCGCAGAAAATGCATATCTCAGCTTGAAAACCCACGATAAGCAAGATTTCGCCGGTTCTGCATGTCAAACGTACTGTGTAGTGGTGAATACGCCAGAAAACGTGTTTCTCGCATTAAATAGCTCGAAAAGGGCGATCTCGAAGATTCTGCATACTTCTGACAGAAGTCTCATCAAGATTATCGTAGAAAATGCATATCTCAGCTTGACACCCGACGAAATCCAAGATGTCGCCGGTTCTGCATATCGAACGCACTGTGGAGTGGTGAAAACACCAGATAACGTGTTTCTCGCATTAAATAGCTCGAAAAAAGGGATCTCGAAGATTCTGCATACTTCTGACAGATCACTCACCAAGATCATCGCAGAAAATGCATATCTCAGCTGGAAACACCACGAAAAACAAGATATCGCCGGTTCTGCATATCAAACGCACTGTGGAATGTTGAAAACACCAGAAAAATTGTTTTTTCGCATTAAATAGCTTGAAAAGAGCGATCTAGATGATTCTGCATACTTCTGACTGAAGTCTCACCAAGATTATCATAGAAAATCCATATCTCAGCTTGAAACCTCACGAAAATCAAGATGTCGCCGGTTCTGCATATCAAACGCACTGTGGAGTAGTGAAAACAACCAGACAACGTGTTTCTCGCATGAAATAGCTCGAAAGGGCGATCCCGATGATTCTGCATACTTCTGACAGAAGTCTCACCAAGATTATCGTTGAAAATGCATATCTCAGCTTGATACCCGACGAAAGCCAAGATGTCGCCGGTACTGCATATCAAACGCACTGTGGAGTGGTGTAAACACCAGATAACGTGTTTCTCGCATTATGTAGCTCGAAAAGTGCGTTCTCGAAGATGCTGCATACTTCTGACTGAAGTCTCACAAAGATCATCGCAGAAAATGCATATCTCAGCTGGAAACACCACGAAAAACAAGATATCGCCGGTTCTGCATATCAAACGCACTGTGGAATGTTGAAAACACCAGACAACGTGTTTCTCGCATTAAATAGCTCGAAAAGAGCGATCCCGATGATTCTGCATATTTCTGACAGAAGTCTCACCAAGATTATCGTTGAAAATGCATATCTCAGCTTGATACCCGACGAAAGCCAAGATGTTGCTGGTTCTGCATATCAAACGCTCTGTGGAGTGGTGAAAACACCAGAAAACTTGTTTTTTCACATTAAATAGCTCGAAAAGGGCGATCTCGATGATTCTGCATACTTCTGACTGAAGTCACACCAAGATTATCGCAGAAAATTCATATCTCAGCTTGAAAACCCACGAAATGCTAGATTTCGCCGGTTCTGCATGTCAAACGTACTGTGGAGTGGTGAAAACACCAGATATCGCGTTTCTCGCAATAAGTAGCTCGAAACGAGCAATCTCGAAGATTCTGCATACTTCTGACAGAAGTCTCACAAAGATTAACGTAGAAAATGCATATCCCAGCTTGAAACCCGACGAAATCCAAGATGTCGCCGGTTCTGCATATCAAACGCACTGTGGAGTGGTGAAAACACCAGAAAACTTGTTTTTTCGCATTAAATAGCTTGAAAAGAGCGATCTAGATAATTCTGCATACTTCTGACTGAAGTCTCACCAAGATTAACGTAAAAAATCCATATCTCAGCTTGAAACCTCACGAAAATCAAGATGTCGCCGGTTCTGCATATCAAACGCACTGTGGAGTCGTGAAAACAACCAGACAACGTGTTTCTCGCATTAAATAGCTCGAAAAGGGCGATCTCGATGATTCTGCATACTTCTGACTGAAGTCACACCAAGATTATCGCAGAAAATTCATATCTCAGCTTGAAAACCCACGAAATGCTAGATTTCGCTGGTTCTGCATGTCAAACGTACTGTGGAGTGGTGAAAACACCAGATATCGCGTTTCTCGCAATAAGTAGCTCGAAACGAGCAATCTCGAAGATTCTGCATACTTCTGACAGAAGTCTCACAAAGATTAACGTAGAAAATGCATATCCCAGCTTGAAACCCGACGAAATCCAAGATGTCGCCGGTTCTGCATATCAAACGCACTGTGGAGTGGTGAAAACACCAGAAAACTTGTTTTTTCGCATTAAATAGCTTGAAAAGAGCGATCTAGATAATTCTGCATACTTCTGACTGAAGTCTCACCAAGATTAACGTAAAAAATCCATATCTCAGCTTGAAACCTCACGAAAATCAAGATGTCGCCGGTTCTGCATATCAAACGCACTGTGGAGTCGTGAAAACAACCAGACAACGTGTTTCTCGCATTAAATAGCTCGAAAAAAGGGATCTCGATGATTCTGCATACTTCTGACAGAAGACTCACCAAGATTATCGCAGAAAATGCATATCTCATCTGGAAACACAACGAAAATCAAGATATCGCCGGTTCTGCATATAAAACGCACTGTGGAATGTTGAAAACACCAGAAAACTTGTTTTTTCGCATTAAATAGCTTGAAAAGAGCGATCTAGATGATTCTGCATACTTCTGACTGAAGTCTCACCAAGATTATCGTAGAAAATCCATATCTCAGCTTGAAACCTCACGAATATCAAGATGTCGCCGGTTCTGCATATCAAACGCACTGTGGAGTCGTGAAAACAACCAGACAACGTGTTTCTCGCATTAAATAGCTCGAAAAGAGCGATCCCCATGATTCTGCATACTTCTGACAGAAGACTCACCAAGATTATCACAGAAAATGCATATCTCAGCTGGAAACACAACGAAAATCAAGATTTCGCCGGTTCTGCATGTCAAACGTACTGTGGAGTGGTGAATACGCCAGAAAACGTGTTTCTCGCATGAAATAGCTCGAAAAGAGCGATCCCGATGATTCTGCATACTTCTGACAGAAGTCTCACCAAGATTATCGTAGAAAATCCATATCTCAGCTTGAAACCTCACGAATATCAAGATGTCGCCGGTTCTGCATATCAAACGCACTGTGGAGTCGTGAAAACAACCAGACAACGTGTTTCTCGCATTAAATAGCTCGAAAAGAGCGATCCCCATGATTCTGCATACTTCTGACAAAAGTCTCACCAAGATTATCGTTGAAAATGCATATCTCAGCTTGATACCCGATGAAAGCCAAGATGTCGCCGGTTCTGCATATCAAACGCACCGTGGAGTGGTGAAAACACCAGATAACGTTTTTCTCGCATTAAATAGCTCGAAAAAAGGGATCTCGATGATTCTCCATACTTCTGACAGATCACTCACCAAGATCATCGCAGAAAAAGCATATCTCAGCTTGAAACCCGACGAAATCCAAGATGTCGTCGGTTCTGCACATCAATCGTACTGTGGAGTGGTGAAAACACCAGAAAACGTGTTTCTCGCATTAAGCAGCTCGAAAAGAGCGTTCTCGAAGATTCTGCATACTTCTGACAGAAGTCTCACCAAGATTATCGCAGAAAATGCATATCTCAGCTTGAAAACCCACGAAAAGCAAGATTTCGCCGGTTCTGCATGTCAAACGTACTGTGGAGTGGTGAATACGCCAGAAAACGTGTTTCTCGCATTAAATAGCTCGAAAAGAGCGATCTCGAAGATTCTGCATACTTCTGACAGAAGTCTCATCAAGATTATCGTAGAAAATGCACATCTCAGCTTGAAACCCGACGAAATCCAAGATGTCGCCGGTTCTGCATATCGAACGCACTGTGGAGTGGTGAAAACACCAGATAACGTGTTTCTCGAATTAAATAGCTCGAAAAAAGGGATCTCGATGATTCTCCATACTTCTGACAGATCACTCACCAAGATCATCGCAGAAAATGCATATCTCAGGTGGAAACACCACGAAAATCAAGATATCGCCGGTTCTGCAAATAAAACGCACTGTGGAATGTTGAAATCACCAGAAAAATTGTTTTTTCGCAATAAATAGCTTGAAAAGAGCGATCTAGATGATTCTGCATACTTCTGACTGAAGTCTCACCAAGATTATCATAGAAAATCCATATCTCAGCTTGAAACCTCACGAAAATCAAGATGTCGCCGGTTCTGCATATCAAACGCACTGTGGAGTAGTGAAAACAACCAGACAACGTGTTTCTCGCATGAAATAGCTCGAAAAGAGCGATCCCGATGATTCTGCATACTTCTGACAGAAGTCTCACCAAGATTATCGTTGAAAATGCATATCTCAGCTTGATACCCGACGAAAGCCAAGATGTCGCCTGTTCTGCATATCAAACGCACTGTGGAGTGGTGAAAACACCAGATAACGTGTTTCTCGCATTATGTAGCTCGAAAAGAGCGTTCTCGAAGATTCTGCATACTTCTGACAGAAGTCTCACCAAGATTATCGTAGAAAATCCATATCTCAGCTTAAAACCTCACGAATATCAAGATGTCGCCGGTTCTGCATATCAAACGCACTGTGGAGTCGTGAAAACAACCAGACAACGTGTTTCTCGCATTAAATAGCTCGAAGAGAGCGATCCCCATGATTCTGCATACTTCTGACAGAAGACTCACCAAGATTATCACAGAAAATGCATATCTCAGCTGGAAACACAACGAAAATCAAGATATCGCCGGTTCTGCATATAAAACGCACTGTGGAATGTTGAAAACACCAGAAAACTTGTTTTTTCGCATTCAATAGCTTGAAAAGAGCCATCTAGATGATTCTGCATACTTCTGACTGAAGTCTCACCAAGATTATCGTAGAAAATCCATATCTCAGCTTGAAACCTCACGAATATCAAGATGTCGCCGGTTCTGCATATCAAACGCACTGTGGAGTCGTGAAAACAACCAGACAACGTGTTTCTCGCATTAAATAGCTCGAAAAGAGCGATCCCCATGATTCTGCATACTTCTGACAAAAGTCTCACCAAGATTATCGTTGAAAATGCATATCTCATCTTGATACCCGACGAAAGCCAAGATGTCGCTGGTTCTGCATATCAAACGCACTGTGGAGTAGTGGAAACAAGAGATAACGTGTTTCTCGCATTATGTAGCTCGAAAAGAGCGTTTTCGAAGATTCTGCATACTTCTGACAGAAGTCTCACCAAGATTATCGCAGAAAATGCATATCTCAGCTTGAAAACCCACGAAAAGCAAGATTTCGCCGGTTCTGCATGTCAAACGTACTGTGGAGTGGTGAATACGCCAGAAAACGTGTTTCTCGCATTAAATAGCTCGAAAAGAGCGACCTCGAAGATTCTGCATACTTCTGACAGAAGTCTCATCAAGATTATCGTAGAAAATGCATATCTCAGCTTGAAACCCGACGAAATCCAAGATGTCGCCGGTTCTGCATATCGAACGCACTGTGGAATGTTGAAAACACCAGAAATCTTGTTTTTTCGCATTAAATAGCTTGAATAGAGCGATCTAGATGATTCTGCATACTTCTGACTGAAGTCTCACCAAGATTAACGTAAAAAATCCATATCTCAGCTTGAAACCTCACGAAAATCGAGATGTCGCCGGTTCTGCATATCAAACGCACTGTGGAGTCGTGAAAACAACCAGACAAAGTGTTTCTCGCATTAAATAGCTCGAAAAAAGGGATCTCGATGATTCTGCATACTTCTGACAGAAGACTCACCAAGATTATCGCAGAAAATGCATATCTCAGCTGGAAACACAACGAAAATCAAGATATCGCCGGTTCTGCATATAAAACGCACTGTGGAATGTTGAAAACACCAGAAAACTTGTTTTTTCGCATTAAATAGCTTGAAAAGAGCCATCTAGATGATCCTGCATACTTCTGACTGAAGTCTCACCAAGATTATCGTAGAAAATCCATATCTCAGCTTGAAACCTCACGAATATCAAGATGTCGCCGGTTCTGCATATCAAACGCACTGTGGAGTCGTGAAAACAACCAGACAACGTGTTTCTCGCATTAAATAGCTCGAAAAGAGCGATCCCCATGATTCTGCATACTTCTGACAAAAGTCTCACCAAGATTATCGTTGAAAATGCATATCTCAGCTTGATACCCGACGAAAGCCAAGATGTCGCCGGTTCTGCATATCAAACGCACTGTGGAGTGGTGGAAACACCAGATAACGTTTTTCTCGCATTAAATAGCTCGAAAAAAGGGATCTCGATGATTCTCCATACTTCTGACAGATCACTCACCAAGATCATCGCAGAAAAAGCATATCTCAGCTTGAAACCCGACGAAATCCAAGATGTCGTCGGTTCTGCACATCAATCGTACTGTGGAGTGGTGAAAACACCAGAAAACGTGTTTCTCGCATTAAGCAGCTCGAAAAGAGCGTTCTCGAAGATTCTGCATACTTCTGACAGAAGTCTCACCAAGATTATCGCAGAAAATGCATGTCTCAGCTTGAAAACCCACGAAAAGCAAGATTTCGCCGGTTCTGCATGTCAAACGTACTGTGGAGTGGTGAATACGCCAGAAAACGTGTTTCTCGCATTAAATAGCTCGAAAAGAGCGATCTCGAAGATTCTGCATACTTCTGACAGAAGTCTCATCAAGATTATCGTAGAAAATGCACATCTCAGCTTGAAACCCGACGAAATCCAAGATGTCGCCGGTTCTGCATATCGAACGCACTGTGGAGTGGTGAAAACACCAGATAACGTGTTTCTCGAATTAAATAGCTCGAAAAAAGGGATCTCGATGATTCTCCATACTTCTGACAGATCACTCACCAAGATCATCGCAGAAAATGCATATCTCAGGTGGAAACACCACGAAAATCAAGATATCGCCGGTTCTGCAAATAAAACGCACTGTGGAATGTTGAAATCACCAGAAAAATTGTTTTTTCGCAATAAATAGCTTGAAAAGAGCGATCTAGATGATTCTGCATACTTCTGACTGAAGTCTCACCAAGATTATCATAGAAAATCCATATCTCAGCTTGAAACCTCACGAAAATCAAGATGTCGCCGGTTCTGCATATCAAACGCACTGTGGAGTAGTGAAAACAACCAGACAACGTGTTTCTCGCATGAAATAGCTCGAAAAGAGCGATCCCGATGATTCTGCATACTTCTGACAGAAGTCTCACCAAGATTATCGTTGAAAATGCATATCTCAGCTTGATACCCGACGAAAGCCAAGATGTCGCCTGTTCTGCATATCAAACGCACTGTGGAGTGGTGAAAACACCAGATAACGTGTTTCTCGCATTATGTAGCTCGAAAAGAGCGTTCTCGAAGATTCTGCATACTTCTGACAGAAGTCTCACCAAGATTATCGTAGAAAATGCATATCTCAGCTTGAACCCCGACCGAAACCAAGATATCGCCGGTTCTGCATATAAAACGCACTGTGGAATGTTGAAAACACCAGAAAACTTGTTTTTTCACATTAAATAGCTCGAAAAGAGCGATCTCGATGATTCTGCATACTTCTGACTGATGTCTCACCAAGATTATCGCAGAAAATTCATATCTCAGCTTGAAAACCCACGAAAAGCAAGATTTCGCCGGTTCTGCATGTCAAACGTACTGTGGAGTGGTGAAAACACCAGATATCGTGTTTCTCGCAATAAGTAGCTCGAAAAGAGCGATCTCGAAGATTCTGCATACTTCTGACTGAAGTCTCACCAAGATTATCGTAGAAAATCCATATCTCAGCTTGAAACCCCACGAATATCAAGATGTCGCCGGTTCTGCATATCAAACGCACTGTGGAGTCGTGAAAACAACCAGACAACGTGTTTCTCGCATTAAATAGCTCGAAAAGAGCGATCCCCA
Organism: Anthophora plumipes; assembly: GCA_951804975.1. Lineage (NCBI taxonomy): Eukaryota > Metazoa > Arthropoda > Insecta > Hymenoptera > Apidae > Anthophora > Anthophora plumipes. The sequence continues at coordinate 251,531 of CATORF010000732.1, forward strand.
TGATTCTGCATACTTCTGACAGAAGTCTCACCAAGATTGTCGTTGAAAATGCATATCTCAGCTTGATACCCGACGAAAGCCAAGATGTCGCCGGTTCTGCATATCAAACGCACTGTGGAGTGGTGAAAACACCAGATAACGTGTTTCTCGCATTATGTAGCTCGAAAAGAGCGTTCTCGAAGATTCTGCATACTTCTGACTGAAGTCTCACCAAGATTATTGTAGAAAATGCATATCTCAGCTTGATACCCTACGAAATCCAAGATGTCACCGGTTCTGCATATCAAACGCACTGTGGAGTGGTGAAAACACCAGATAACGTGCTTCTCACATTAAATAGCTCGCAAAAAGGGATCTCGATGATTCTGCATACTACTGACAGAAGACTCACCAAGATTATCGCAGAAAATGCATATCTCAGCTGGAAACACAACGAAAATCAAGATATCGCCGGTTCTGCATATAAAACGCACTGTGGAATGTTGAAAACACCAGAAAACTTGTTTTTTCGCATTAAATAGCTTGAAAAGAGCGATCTAGATGATACTGCATACTTCTGACTGAAGTCTCACCATGATTATCGTAGAAAATCCATATCTCAGCTTGAAACCTCACGAAAATCAAGATGTCGCCGGTTCTGCATATCAAACGCACTGTGGAGTGGTGAAAACACCAGATAACGTGTTTCTCGCATTAAATAGCTCGAAAAAAGAGATCTCGATGATTCTGCATACTTCTGACAGAAGACTCACCAAGATTATCGCAGAAAATGCATATCTCAGCTTGAAACCCGACGAAATCCAAGATGTCGTCGGTTCTGCACATCAATCGTACTGTGGAGTGGTGAAAACACCAGAAAACGTGTTTCTCGCATTAAGCAGCTCGAAAAGAGCGTTCTCGAAGATTCTGCATACTTCTGACTGAAGTCTCACCAAGATTATCGTAGAAAATCCATATCTCAGCTTGAAACCCGACGAAATCCAAGATGTCGTCGGTTCTGCATATCAAACGCACTGTGGAGTGGTGAAAACACCAGACAACGTGTTTCTCGCATTAAATATCTCGAAAAGAGCGATCCCGATGATTCTGCATACTTCTGACAGAAGTCTCACCAAGATTATCGTTGAAAATGCATATCTCAGCTTGATACCCGACGAATGCCAAGATGTCGCCGGTTCTGCATATCAAACGCACTGTGGAGTGGTGAAAACACCAGATAACGTGTTTCTCGCATTATGCAGCTCGAAAAGAGCGTTCTCGAAGATTCTGCATTCTTCTGACAGAAGTCTCACCAAGATTATTGTAGAAAATGCATATCTCAGCTTGATACCCGACGAAATCCAAGATGTCACCGGTTCTGCATATCAAACGCACTGTGGAGTGGTGAAAACACCAGATAACGTGTTTCTCGCATTAAATAGCTCGAAAAAAGGGATCTCGATGAATCTGCATACTTCTGACAGAAGTCTCACCAAGATTATCGTAGAAAATGCATATCTCCGCTTGAAACCCGACGAAATCCAAGATGTCACCGGTTCTGCATATCAAAGGCACTGTGGAGTGGTGAAAACACCAGATAACGTGTTTCTCGCATTAAATAGCTCGCAAAAAGGGATCTCGATGATTCTGCATACTTCTGACAGGAGACTCACCAAGATTATCGCAGACAATGCATATCTCAGCTGGAAACACAACGAAAATCAAGATGTCGCCGGTTCTGCATATCAAACGCACTGTGGAGTGGTGAAAACACCAGATTACGTATTTCTCGCATTAAATAGCTCGAAAAAAGGGATGTCGATGATTCTGCATACTTCTGACAGAAGACTCACCAAGATTATCGCAGAAAATGCATATCACAGCTTGAAACCCGACGAAATCCAAGATGTCGTCGGTTCTGCACATCAATCGTACTGTGGAATGGTGAAAACACCAGAAAACGTGTTTCTCGCATTAAATAGCTCGAAAAAAGGGATCTCGATGATTCTGCATACTTCTGACAGAAGACTCACCAAGATTATCGCAGCAAATGCATATCTCAGCTGGAAACACAACGAAAATCAAGATATCGCCGGTTCTGCATATAAAACGCACTGTGGAATGTTGAAAACACCAGAAAACTTGTTTTTTCGCATTAAATAGCTTGAAAAGAGCGATCTAGATGATTCTGCGTACTTCTGACTGAAGTCTCACCAAGATTATCGTACAAAATCCATATCTCAGCTTGAAACCTCACGAATATCAAGATGTCGCCGGTTCTGCATATCAAACGCACTGTGGAGTCGTGAAAACAACCACACAACGTGCTTCTCGCATTAAATAGCTCGAAAAGAGCGATCCCCATGATTCTGCATACTTCTGACAGAAGTCACTCCAAGATTATCGTTGAAAATGCATATCTCAGCTTGATACCCGACGAAAGCCAAGATGTCGCCGGTTCTGCATATCAAACGCACTGTGGAGTGGTGAAAACACCAGATAACGTGTTTCTCGCATTATGTAGCTCGAAAAGAGCGTTCTCGAAGATTCTGCATACTTCTGACAGAAGTCTCACCAAGATTATCGTAGAAAATGCATATCTCAGCTTGAAACCCGACCGAAACCAAGATATCTCCGGTTCTGCATGTCAAACGTACTGTGGAGTGGTGAATACACCAGATATCGTGTTTCTCGCAATAAGTAGCTCGAAAAGAGCGATCTCGAAGGTTCTGCATACTTCTGACAGAAGTCTCACCAAGATTATCGTAGAAAATGCATATCTCCGCTTGAAACCCGACGAAATCCAAGATGTCACCGGTTCTGCATATCAAACGCACTGTGGAGTGGTGAAAACACCAGATAACGTGTTTCTCGCATTAAATAGGTCGCAAAAAGGGATCTCGATGATTCTGCATACTTCTGACTGAAGTCTCACCATGATTATCGTAGAAAATCCATATCTCAGCTTGAAACCTCACGAAAATCAAGCTGTCGCCGGTTCTGCATATCAAACGCACTGTGGAGTCGTGAAAACAACCAGACAACGTGTTTCTCGCATTATGCAGCTCTAAAAGAGCGTTCTCGAAGATTCTGCATACTTCTGACAGAAGTCTCACCAAGATTATCGTAGAACATGCATATCTCAGTATGAACCCCGACGAAATCCAAGATGTCGCCGGTTCTGCATATCAAACGCACTGTGGAGTGGTGAAAACACCAGATATAGTGTTTCTCGCAATAAGTAGCTCGAAAAGAGCGATCTCGAAGATTCTGCATACTTCTGACAGAAGCCTCACCAAGATTATCGTAGAAAATGCATATCTCAGCTTGAAACACCACGAAATCCAAGATGTCACCGGTTCAGCATATCAAACGCACTGTGGAGTGGTGAAAACACCAGATAACGTGTTTCTCGCATTAAATAGCTCGAAAAGAGCGTTCTCGAAGATCCTGCATACTTCTGACAGAAGCCTCACCAAGATTATCGTAGAAAATGGATATCTCAGCTTGAAACCCGACGAAATCCAAGATGTCACCGGTTCTGCATATCAAACGCACTGTTGAGTGGTGAATACACCAGATAACGTGTTTCTCGCATTAAATAGCTCGAAAAAAGGGATCTCGATGATTCTGCATACTTCTGACAGAAGACTCACCAAGATTATCGCAGAAAATGCATATCTCAGCTGCAAACACAACGAAAATCAAGATATCGCCGGTTCTGCATATCAAACGCACTGTGGAGTGGTGAAAACACCAGATAACGTGTTTCTCGCTTTATGCAGCTCGAAAAGAGCGTTCTCGAAGATTCTGCATACTTCTGACAGAAGTCTCACCAAGATTATCGTAGAAAATGCATATCTCAGCTTGAAACCCGACCGAAACCAAGATATCACCGGTTCTGCATGTCAAACATACTGTGGAGTGGTGAATACACCAGATATCGTGTTTCTCGCAATAAGTAGCTCGAACAGAGCGATCTCGAAGGTTCTGCATACTTCTGACAGAAGTCTCACCAAGATTATCGTAGAAAATGCATATCTCAGCTTGAAACACCACGAAATCCAAGATGTCACCGGTTCAGCATATCAAACGCACTGTGGAGTGGTGAAAACACCAGATAACGTGTTTCTCGCATTAAATAGCTCGAAAAGAGCGTTCTCGAAGATCCTGCATACTTCTGACAGAAGCGTCACCAAGATTATCGTAGAAAATGGATATCTCAGCTTGAAACCCGACGAAATCCAAGATGTCACCGGTTCTGCATATCAAACGCACTGTGGAGTGGTGAATACACCAGATAACGTGTTTCTCGCATTAAATAGCTCGAAAAAAGGGATCTCGATGATTCTGCATACTTCTGACAGAAGACTCACCAAGATTATCGCAGCAAATGCATATCTCAGCTGGAAACACAACGAAAATCAAGATATCGCCGGTTCTGCATATAAAACGCACTGTGGAATGTTGAAAACACCAGAAAACTTGTTTTTTCGCATTAAATAGCTTGAAAAGAGCGATCTAGATGATTCTGCGTACTTCTGACTGAAGTCTCACCAAGATTATCGTACAAAATCCATATCTCAGCTTGAAACCTCACGAATATCAAGATGTCGCCGGTTCTGCATATCAAACGCACTGTGGTGTCGTGAAAACAACCACACAACGTGCTTCTCGCATTAAATAGCTCGAAAAGAGCGATCCCCATGATTCTGCATACTTCTGACAGAAGTCACACCAAGATTATCGTTGAAAATGCATATCTCAGCTTGATACCCGACGAAAGCCAAGATGTCGCCGGTTCTGCATATCAAACGCACTGTGGAGTGGTGAAAACACCAGATAACGTGTTTCTCGCATTATGTAGCTCGAAAAGAGCGTTCTCGAAGATTCTGCATACTTCTGACAGAAGTCTCACCAAGATTATCGTAGAAAATGCATATCTCAGCTTGAAACCCGACCGAAACCAAGATATCTCCGGTTCTGCATGTCAAACGTACTGTGGAGTGGTGAATACACCAGATATCGTGTTTCTCGCAATAAGTAGCTCGAAAAGAGCGATCTCGAAGGTTCTGCATACTTCTGACAGAAGTCTCACCAAGATTATCGTAGAAAATGCATATCTCCGCTTGAAACCCGACGAAATCCAAGATGTCACCGGTTCTGCATATCAAACGCACTGTGGAGTGGTGAAAACACCAGATAACGTGTTTCTCGCATTAAATAGGTCGCAAAAAGGGATCTCGATGATTCTGCATACTTCTGACTGAAGTCTCACCATGATTATCGTAGAAAATCCATATCTCAGCTTGAAACCTCACGAAAATCAAGCTGTCGCCGGTTCTGCATATCAAACGCACTGTGGAGTCGTGAAAACAACCAGACAACGTGTTTCTCGCATTATGCAGCTCTAAAAGAGCGTTCTCGAAGATTCTGCATACTTCTGACAGAAGTCTCACCAAGATTATCGTAGAACATGCATATCTCAGTATGAACCCCGACGAAATCCAAGATGTCGCCGGTTCTGCATATCAAACGCACTGTGGAGTGGTGAAAACACCAGATATAGTGTTTCTCGCAATAAGTAGCTCGAAAAGAGCGATCTCGAAGATTCTGCATACTTCTGACAGAAGCCTCACCAAGATTATCGTAGAAAATGCATATCTCAGCTTGAAACACCACGAAATCCAAGATGTCAGCGGTTCAGCATATCAAACGCACTGTGGAGTGGTGAAAACACCAGATAACGTGTTTCTCGCATTAAATAGCTCGAAAAGAGCGTTCTCGAAGATCCTGCATACTTCTGACAGAAGCCTCACCAAGATTATCGTAGAAAATGGATATCTCAGCTTGAAACCCGACGAAATCCAAGATGTCACCGGTTCTGCATATCAAACGCACTGTTGAGTGGTGAATACACCAGATAACGTGTTTCTCGCATTAAATAGCTCGAAAAAAGGGATCTCGATGATTCTGCATACTTCTGACAGAAGACTCACCAAGATTATCGCAGAAAATGCATATCTCAGCTGCAAACACAACAAAAATCAAGATATCGCCGGTTCTGCATATCAAACGCACTGTGGAGTGGTGAAAACACCAGATAACGTGTTTCTCGCTTTATGCAGCTCGAAAAGAGCGTTCTCGAAGATTCTGCATACTTCTGACAGAAGTCTCACCAAGATTATCGTAGAAAATGCATATCTCAGCTTGAAACCCGACGAAATCCAAGATGTCACCGGTTCTGCATATCAGACGCACTGTGGAGTGGTGAAAACACCAGATAACGTGTGTCTCGCATTAAATAGCTCGAAAAAAGGGATCTCGATGATTCTGCATACTTCTGACAGAAGACTCACGAAGATTATCGCAGAAAATGCATATCTCAGCTGGAAACACAACGAAAATCAAGATATCGCCGGTTCTGCATATAAAACGCACAGTGGAATGTTGAAAACACCAGAAAACTTGTTTTTTCGCATTAAATAGCTTGAAAAGAGCGATCTAGATGATTCTGCATACTTCTGACTGAAGTCTCACCAAGATTATCGTTGAAAATCCATATCTCAGCTTGAAACCTCACGAATATCAAGATGTCGCCGGTTCTGCATATCAAACGCACTGTGGAGTGGTGAAAACACCAGATAACGTGTTTCTCGCATTAAATAGCTCGAAAAGAGCGTTCTCGAAGATCCTGCATACATCGGACAGAAGTCTCACCAAGATTATCGCAGGAAATGCATATCTCAGCTTGAAATGCCACCAAAACCAAGATATCGCTGGTTCTGCATATAAAACGCACTGTGGAATGTTGCAAACACCAGAAAACTTGTTTTTTCGCATCAAATAGCTTGAAAAGAGCGATCTAGATGATTCTGCATACTTCTGACTGAAGTCTCACCAAGATTATCGTTGAAAATCCATATCTCAGCTTGAAACCTCACGAAAATCAAGATGTCGCCGGTTCTGCATATCAAACGCACTGTGGAGTGGTGAAAACACCAGATAACGTGTTTCTCGCTTTATGCAGCTCGAAAAGAGCGTTCTCGAAGATTCTGCATACTTCTGACAGAAGTCTCACCAAGATTATCGTAGAAAATGCATATCTCAGCTTGAAACCCGACGAAATCCAAGATGTCACCGGTTCTGCATATCAGACGCACTGTGGAGTGGTGAAAACACCAGATAACGTGTGTCTCGCATTAAATAGCTCGAAAAAAGGGATCTCGATGATTCTGCATACTTCTGACAGAAGACTCACGAAGATTATCGCAGAAAATGCATATCTCAGCTGGAAACACAACGAAAATCAAGATATCGCCGGTTCTGCATATAAAACGCACTGTGGAATGTTGAAAACACCAGAAAACTTGTTTTTTCGCATTAAATAGCTTGAAAAGAGCGATCTAGATGATTCTGCATACTTCTGACTGAAGTCTCACCAAGATTATCGTTGAAAATCCATATCTCAGCTTGAAACCTCACGAATATCAAGATGTCGCCGGTTCTGCATATCAAACGCACTGTGGAGTCGTGAAAACAACCAGACAACGTGCTTCTCGCATTAAATAGCTCGAAAAGAGCGATCCCCATGATTCTGCATACTTCTGACAGAAGTCTCACCAAGATTATAGTTGAAAATGCATATCTCTGCTTGATACCCGACGAAAGCCAAGATGTCGCCGGTTCTGCATATCAAACGCACTGTGGAGTGGTGAAAACACCAGATAACGTGTTTCTCGCATTATGTAGCTCGAAAAGAGCGTTCTCGAAGATTCTGCATACTTCTGACAGAAGTCTCACCAAGATTATCGTAGAAAATGCATATCTCAGCTTGAAACCCGACCGAAACCAAGATATCACCGGTTCTGCATGTCAAACATACTGTGGAGTGGTGAATACACCAGATATCGTGTTTCTCGCAATAAGTAGCTCGAACAGAGCGATCTCGAAGGTTCTGCATACTTCTGACAGAAGTCTCACCAAGATTGTCGTAGAAAATGCATATCTCCGCTTGAAACCCGACGAAATCCAAGATGTCACCGGTTCTGCATATCAAACGCACTGTGGAGTGGTGAAAACACCAGATAACGTGTTTCTCGCATTAAATAGCTCGCAAAAAGGGATCTCGATGATTCTGCATACTTCTGACTGAACTCTCACCATGATTATCGTAGAAAATCCATATCTCAGCTTGAAACCTCACGAAAATCAAGATGTCGCCGGTTCTGCATATCAAACGCACTGTGGAGTCGTGAAAACAACCAGACAACGTGTTTCTCGCATTATGCAGCTCTAAAAGAGCGTTCTCGAAGATTCTGCATACTTCTGACAGAAGTCTCACCAAGATTATCGTAGAAAATGCATATCTCAGTATGAACCCCGACGAAATCCAAGATGTCGCCGGTTCTGCATATCAAACGCACTGTGGAGTGGTGAAAACACCAGATATAGTGTTTCTCGCAATAAGTATCTCGAAAAGAGCGATCTCGAAGATTCTGCATACTTCTGACAGATGTTTCACCAAGATTATCGCAGGAAATGCATATCTCAGCTTGAAACCCCACGAAAACCAAGATATCGCTGGTTCTGCATGTCAAACCCACTGTGGAGTGGTGAAAACACCAGAAAACGTGTTTCTCGCATTAAGTAGCTCGAAAAGAGCGTTCTCGATGATTCTGCATACTTCTCATAGATGAAACACCAAGATTATCGCAGAAAATGCAAATTTCAACTGGAAACCCCACGAAAACGAAGTTATCCGCGGCTCTACATATCAAACGCACTGTGGAGTGGTGAAAACAACCAGATAACGTGTTTCTCGCATTAACTAACTCGAAAAGAGCGTTCTCGATGATTCTGCATACTTCTCATAGATGAAGCACCAAGATTATCGCAGAAAATGCATATTTCAGCTGGAAACCCCACGAAAACCATGTTATCGGCGGCTCTACATATCACACGCATTGTGGAGTGGTCAAAACACCAGAAAACTTGTTTTTTCGCATTAACTAGCTCGAAAAGAGCGTTCTCGATGATTCTGCATACTTCTCATAGATGAAACACCAAGATTATCGCAGAAAATGCATATTTCAGCTGGAAACCCCACGAATCCCAAGTTATCTGCGGCTCTACATATCAAACGCACTGTGGAGTGGTCAAAACACCAGATGACGTGTTTCTCGCAATAAATAGCTCGAAAAGAGCGATATCGATGATTGTGCATACTTCGGACAGAAGTCTCACCAATATTATCGCAGAAAATGCATATCTCAGCTTGAAACCTCACGAAAATCTAGATGTCGCCGGTTCTGCATATCAAACGCACTGTGGAATGTTGATAACACCAGAAAACTGGTTTTTTCGCATTAAATAGCTCGAAAAGAGCGATCTAGTTGATTCTGCATACTTCTGACTGAAGTCTCACCAATATTATCGCAGTAAATGCATATCTCAGCTAGAAACCTCACGAAACTCAAGATGTCGCCGGTTCTGCATATCAAACGCACTATGGAGTGGTGAAAACAGCCAGATATCGTGTTTCTCGCATTAAATAGCTCGAAACGAGCGATCTAGATGATTCTGCATACTTCTGACTGAAGTCTCACCAAGATTATCGCACAAAATGCATAGCTCAGCTTGAAACCTCACGAAAACCAAGATATCTCCGGTTCTGCACATCAAACGTACTGTGGAGTGGTGAAAACACCAGAAAAGGTGTTTATCGCATTAACTAACTCGAAAAGTGCGTTCTCGAATGATTCTGCATACTTCTCATAGATGAAACACCAAGATTATCGCAGAAAACGCATATTTCAGCTGGAAACCCCACGAAAACCAAGTTATCGGCGGCTCTACATATCAAACGCACTGTGGAGTGGTGAAAACACCAGAGAACGTGTTTCTCGCATTAAATAGCTCGAATAGAGCGATCTCGATGATTCTGCATACTTCTGACAGAAGACTCACCAAGATGATCGCAGAAAATGCATATCTCAGCTTGAAACCCGGCCGAAACGAAGATATCTCCGGTTCTGCATGTCTAACGTACTGTGGAGTGGTGAATACACCAGAAAACGTGTTTCTCGCATTAACTAGCTCGAAAAGGGCGTTCTCGATGATTCTGCATACTTCTGGCAGAAGTCTCACCAATATTATCGCAGAAAATCATATCTCAGCTTGAAACCTCACGAAAATCAAGAAGTCGCCGGTTCTGCATATCAAACGCACTGTGGAATGTTGAAAACCCCAGAAAACTGGTTTTTTCGCATTAAATAGCTCGAAAAGAGCGATCTAGATGATTCTGCATACTTCTGACTGAAGTCTCACCAAGATTATCGCAGAAAATGCATATCTCAGCTTGAAACCTCACAAAAATCAAGATGTCGCCGGTTCTGCATATCAAACGCACTGTGGAGTCGTGAAAACAACCAGACAACGTGTTTCTCGCATTATGCAGCTCTAAAAGAGCGTTCTCGAAGATTCTGCATACTTCTGACAGAAGTCTCACCAAGATTATCGTAGAAAATGCATATCTCAGTATGAACCCCGACGAAATCCAAGATGTCGCCGGTTCTGCATATCAAACGCACTGTGGAGTGGTGAAAACACCAGATAACGTGTTTCTCGCATTATGTAGCTCGAAAAGAGCGTTCTCGAAGATTCTGCATACTTCTGACTGAAGTCTCACCAAGATTATCGTTGAAAATGCATATCTCAGCTTGATACCCGACGAAAGCCAAGATGTCGCCGGTTCTGCATATCAAACGCACTGTGGAGTGGTGAAAACACCAGATAACGTGTTTCTCGCATTATGTAGCTCGAAAAGAGCGTTCTCGAAGATTCTGCATACTTCTGACTGAAGTCTCACCAAGATTATTGTAGAAAATGCATATCTCAGCTTGATACCCTACGAAATCCAAGATGTCACCGGTTCTGCATATCAAACGCACTGTGGAGTGGTGAAAACACCAGATAACGTGCTTCTCACATTAAATAGCTCGCAAAAAGGGATCTCGATGATTCTGCATACTACTGACAGAAGACTCACCAAGATTATCGCAGAAAATGCATATCTCAGCTGGAAACACAACGAAAATCAAGATATCGCCGGTTCTGCATATAAAACGCACTGTGGAATGTTGAAAACACCAGAAAACTTGTTTTTTCGCATTAAATAGCTTGAAAAGAGCGATCTAGATGATACTGCATACTTCTGACTGAAGTCTCACCATGATTATCGTAGAAAATCCATATCTCAGCTTGAAACCTCACGAAAATCAAGATGTCGCCGGTTCTGCATATCAAACGCACTGTGGAGTGGTGAAAACACCAGATAACGTGTTTCTCGCATTAAATAGCTCGAAAAAAGGGATCTCGATGATTCTGCATACTTCTGACAGAAGACTCACCAAGATTATCGCAGAAAATGCATATCTCAGCTTGAAACCCGACGAAATCCAAGATGTCGTCGGTTCTGCACATCAATCGTACTGTGGAGTGGTGAAAACACCAGAAAACGTGTTTCTCGCATTAAGCAGCTCGAAAAGATCGTTCTCGAAGATTCTGCATACTTCTGACTGAAGTCTCACCAAGATTATCGTAGAAAATCCATATCTCAGCTTGAAACCCGACGAAATCCAAGATGTCGTCGGTTCTGCATATCAAACGCACTGTGGAGTGGTGAAAACACCAGACAACGTGTTTCTCGCATTAAATATCTCGAAAAGAGCGATCCCGATGATTCTGCATACTTCTGACAGAAGTCTCACCAAGATTATCGTTGAAAATGCATATCTCAGCTTGATACCCGACGAATGCCAAGATGTCGCCGGTTCTGCATATCAAACGCACTGTGGAGTGGTGAAAACACCAGATAACGTGTTTCTCGCATTATGCAGCTCGAAAAGAGCGTTCTCGAAGATTCTGCATTCTTCTGACAGAAGTCTCACCAAGATTATTGTAGAAAATGCATATCTCAGCTTGATACCCGACGAAATCCAAGATGTCACCGGTTCTGCATATCAAACGCACTGTGGAGTGGTGAAAACACCAGATAACGTGTTTCTCGCATTAAATAGCTCGAAAAAAGGGATCTCGATGAATCTGCATACTTCTGACAGAAGTCTCACCAAGATTATCGTAGAAAATGCATATCTCCGCTTGAAACTCGACGAAATCCAAGATGTCACCGGTTCTGCATATCAAAGGCACTGTGGAGTGGTGAAAACACCAGATATCGTGTTTCTCGCATTAAATAGCTCGCAAAAAGGGATCTCGATGATTCTGCATACTTCTGACAGGAGACTCACCAAGATTATCGCAGACAATGCATATCTCAGCTGGAAACACAACGAAAATCAAGATGTCGCCGGTTCTGCATATCAAACGCACTGTGGAGTGGTGAAAACACCAGATTACGTATTTCTCGCATTAAATAGCTCGAAAAAAGGGATGTCGATGATTCTGCATACTTCTGACAGAAGACTCACCAAGATTATCGCAGAAAATGCATATCGCAGCTTGAAACCCGACGAAATCCAAGATGTCGTCGGTTCTGCACATCAATCGTACTGTGGAGTGGTGAAAACACCAGAAAACGTGTTTCTCGCATTAAGCAGCTCGAAAAGAGCGTTCTCGAAGATTGTGCATACTTCTGACTGAAGTCTCACCAAGATTATCGTAGAAAATCCATATCTCAGCTTGAAACCTCACGAATATCAAGATGTCGCCGGTTCTGCATATCAAACGCACTGTGGAGTCGTGAAAACAACCAGACAACGCGTTTCTCGCATTAAATAGCTCGAAAAGAGCGATCCCCATGATTCTGCATACTTCTGACAGAAGTCTCACCAAGATTATCGTTGAAAATGCATATCTCAGCTTGATACCCGACGAAAGCCAAGATGTCGCCGGTTCTGCATAACAAACGCACTGTGGAGTGGTGAAAACAACCAGACAACGTGTTTCTCGCATTATGCAGCTCTAAAAGAGCGTTTTCGAAGATTCTGCATCCTTCTGACAGAAGTCTCACCAAGATTATCGTAGAAAATGCATATCTCAGTATGAACCCCGACGAAATCCAAGATGTCGCCGGTTCTGCATATCAAACGCACTGTGGAGTGGTGAAAACACCAGATATAGTGTTTCTCGCAATAAGTAGCTCGAAAAGAGCGATCTAGAAGATTCTGCATACTTCTGACAGAAGTCTCACCAAGATTATCGTTGAAAATGCATATCTCAGCTTGATACCCGACGAAAGCCAAGATGTCGCCGGTTCTGCATATCAAACGCGCTGTGGAGTCGTGAAAACAACCAGACAACGTGCTTCTCGCATTAAATAGCTCGAAAAGAGCGATCCCCATGATTCTGCATACTCCTGACAGAAGTCTCACCAAGATTATAGTTGAAAATGCATATCTCAGCTTGATACCCGACGAAAGCCAAGATGTCGCCGGTTCTGCATATCAAACGCACTGTGGAGTGGTGAAAACACCAGATAACGTGTTTCTCGCATTATGTAGCTCGAAAAGAGCGTTCTCGAAGATTCTGCATACTTCTGACAGAAGTCTCACCAAGATTATCGTAGAAAATGCATATCTCAGCTTGAAACCCGACCGAAACCAAGATATCACCGGTTCTGCATGTCAAACATACTGTGGAGTGGTGGATACACCATATATCGTGTTTCTCGCAATAAGTAGCTCGAACAGAGCGATCTCGAAGGTTCTGCATACTTCTGACAGAAGTCTCACCAAGATTATCGTAGAAAATGCATATCTCAGCTTGAAACACCACGAAATCCAAGATGTCACCGGTTCAGCATATCAAACGCACTGTGGAGTGGTGAAAACACCAGATAACGTGTTTCTCGCATTAAATAGCTCGAAAAGAGCGTTCTCGAAGATCCTGCATACTTCTGACAGAAGCCTCACCAAGATTATCGTAGAAAATGGATATCTCAACTTGAAACCCGACGAAATCCAAGATGTCACCGGTTCTGCATATCAAACGCACTGTGGAGTGGTGAATACAACAGATAACGTGTTTCTCGCATTAAATAGCTCGAAAAAAGGGATCTCGATGATTCTGCATACTTCTGACAGAAGACTCACCAAGATTATCGCAGAAAATGCATATCTCAGCTGGAAACACAACGAAAATCAAGATATCGCTGGTTCTGCATATAAAACGCACTGTGGAATGTTGAAAACACCAGAAAACTTGTTTTTTCGCATTAAATAGCTTGAAAAGAGCGATCTAGATGATTCTGCATACTTCTGACTGAAGTCTCACCAAGATTATCGTACAAAATCCATATCTCAGCTTGAAACCTCACGAATATCAAGATGTCGCCGGTTCTGCATATCAAACGCACTGTGGAGTCGTGAAAACAACCAGACAACGTGCTTCTCGCATTAAATAGCTCGAAAAGAGCGATCCCCATGATTCTGCATACTTCTGACAGAAGTCACACCAAGATTATCGTTGAAAATGCATATCTCAGCTTGATACCCGACGAAAGCAAAGATGTCGCCGGTTCTGCATATCAAACGCACTGTGGAGTGGTGAAAACACCAGATAACGTGTTTCTCGCATTATGTAGCTCGAAAAGAGCGTTCTCGAAGATTCTGCATACTTCTGACAGAAGTCTCACCAAGATTATCGTAGAAAATGCATATCTCAGCTTGAAACCCGACCGAAACCAAGATATCTCCGGTTCTGCATGTCAAACGTACTGTGGAGTGGTGAATACACCAGATATCGTGTTTCTCGCAATAAGTAGCTCGAAAAGAGCGATCTCGAAGGTTCTGCATACTTCTGACAGAAGTCTCACCAAGATTATCGTAGAAAATGCATATCTCCGCTTGAAACCCGACGAAATCCAAGATGTCACCGGTTCTGCATATCAAACGCACTGTGGAGTGGTGAAAACACCAGATAACGTGTTTCTCGCATTAAATAGGTCGCAAAAAGGGATCTCGATGATTCTGCATACTTCTGACTGAAGTCTCACCATGATTATCGTAGAAAATCCATATCTCAGCTTGAAACCTCACGAAAATCAAGCTGTCGCCGGTTCTGCATATCAAACGCACTGTGGAGTCGTGAGAACAACCAGACAACGTGTTTCTCGCATTATGCAGCTCTAAAAGAGCGTTCTCGAAGATTCTGCATACTTCTGACAGAAGTATCACCAAGATTATCGTAGAACATGCATATCTCAGTATGAACCCCGACGAAATCCAAGATGTCGCCGGTTCTGCATATCAAACGCACTGTGGAGTGGTGAAAACACCAGATATAGTGTTTCTCGCAATAAGTAGCTCGAAAAGAGCGATCTCGAAGATTCTGCATACTTCTGACAGAAGTCTCACCAAGATTATCGTAGAAAATGCATATCTCAGCTTGAAACACCACGAAATCCAAGATGTCACCGGTTCAGCATATCAAACGCACTGTGGAGTGGTGAAAACACCAGATAACGTGTTTCTCGCATTAAATAGCTCGAAAAGAGCGTTCTCGAAGATCCTGCATACTTCTGACAGAAGCCTCACCAAGATTATCGTAGAAAATGGATATCTCAGCTTGAAACCCGACGAAATCCAAGATGTCACCGGTTCTGCATATCAAACGCACTGTTGAGTGGTGAATACACCAGATAACGTGTTTCTCGCATTAAATAGCTCGAAAAAAGGGATCTCGATGATTCTGCATACTTCTGACAGAAGACTCACCAAGATTATCGCAGAAAATGCATATCTCAGCTGCAAACACAACGAAAATCAAGATATCGCCGGTTCTGCATATCAAACGCACTGTGGAGTGGTGAAAACACCAGATAACGTGTTTCTCGCTTTATGCAGCTCGAAAAGAGCGTTCTCGAAGATTCTGCATACTTCTGACAGAAGTCTCACCAAGATAATCGTAGAAAATGCATATCTCAGCTTGAAACCCGACGAAATCCAAGATGTCACCGGTTCTGCATATCAGACGGACTGTGGAGTGGTGAAAACACCAGATAACGTGTGTCTCGCATTAAATAGCTCGAAAAAAGGGATCTCGATGATTCTGCATACTTCTGACAGAAGACTCACGAAGATTATCGCAGAAAATGCATATCTCAGCTGGAAACACAACGAAAATCAAGATATCGCCGGTTCTGCATATAAAACGCACAGTGGAATATTGAAAACACCAGAAAACTTGTTTTTTCGCATTAAATAGCTTGAAAAGAGCGATCTAGATGATTCTGCATACTTCTGACTGAAGTCTCACCAAGATTATCGTTGAAAATCCATATCTCAGCTTGAAACCTCACGAATATCAAGATGTCGCCGGTTCTGCATATCAAACGCACTGTGGAGTGGTGAAAACACCAGATAACGTGTTTCTCGCATTAAATAGCTCGAAAAGAGCGTTCTCGAAGATCCTGCATACATCGGACAGAAGTCTCACCAAGATTATCGCAGGAAATGCATATCTCAGCTTGAAATGCCACCAAAACCAAGATATCGCTGGTTCTGCATATAAAACGCACTGTGGAATGTTGCAAACACCAGAAAACTTGTTTTTTCGCATCAAATAGCTTGAAAAGAGCGATCTAGATGATTCTGCATACTTCTGACTGAAGTCTCACCAAGATTATCGTAGAAAATCCATATCTCAGCTTGAAACCTCACGAAAATCAAGATGTCGCCGGTTCTGCATATCAAACGCACTGTGGAGTGGTGAAAACACCAGATAACGTGTTTCTCGCTTTATGCAGCTCGAAAAGAGCGTTCTCGAAGATTCTGCATACTTCTGACAGAAGTCTCACCAAGATTATCGTAGAAAATGCATATCTCAGCTTGAAACCCGACGAAATCCAAGATGTCACCGGTTCTGCATATCAGACGCACTGTGGAGTGGTGAAAACACCAGATAACGTGTGTCTCGCATTAAATAGCTCGAAAAAAGGGATCTCGATGATTCTGCATACTTCTGACAGAAGACTCACGAAGATTATCGCAGAAAATGCATATCTCAGCTGGAAACACAACGAAAATCAAGATATCGCCGGTTCTGCATATAAAACGCACTGTGGAATGTTGAAAACACCAGAAAACTTGTTTTTTCGCATTAAATAGCTTGAAAAGAGCGATCTAGATGATTCTGCATACTTCTGACTGAAGTCTCACCAAGATTATCGTTGAAAATCCATATCTCAGCTTGAAACCTCACGAATATCAAGATGTCGCCGGTTCTGCATATCAAACGCACTGTGGAGTCGTGAAAACAACCAGACAACGTGCTTCTCGCATTAAATAGCTCGAAAAGAGCGATCCCCATGATTCTGCATACTTCTGACAGAAGTCTCACCAAGATTATAGTTGAAAATGCATATCTCAGCTTGATACCCGACGAAAGCCAAGATGTCGCCGGTTCTGCATATCAAACGCACTGTGGAGTGGTGAAAACACCAGAAAACGTGTTTCGTGCATTAAGTAGCTCGAAAAGAGCGCTCTCGATGTTTCTGCATACTTCGGACAGATGTTTCACCAAGATTATCGCAGGAAATGCATATCTCAGCTTGAAACCCCACGAAAACCAAGTTATCGCTGGTTCTGCATGTCAAACGCACTGTGGAGTGGTGAAAACACCAGAAAACGTGTTTCTCGCATTAACTAGCTCGAAAAGAGCGTTCTCGATGATTCTGCATACTTCTCATAGATGAAACACCAAGATTATCGCAGAAAATGCAAATTTCAACTGGAAACCCCACGAAAACGAAGTTATCCGCGGCTCTACATATCAAACGCACTGTGGAGTGGTGAAAACAACCAGATAACGTGTTTCTCGCATTAACTAACTCGAAAAGAGCGTTCTCAATGATTCTGCATACTTCTCATAGATGAAGCACCAAGATTATCGCAGAAAATGCATATTTCAGCTGGAAACCCCACGAAAACCATGTTATCGGCGGCTCTACATATCACACGCTCTGTGGAGTGGTCAAAACACCAGAAAACTTGTTTTTTCGCATTAACTAGCTCGAAAAGAGCGTTCTCGATGATTCTGCATACTTCTCATAGATGAAGCACCAAGATTATCGAAGAAAATGCATATTTCAGCTGGAAACCCCACGAAAACCAAGTTATCTGCGGCTCTACATATCAAACGCACTGTGGAGTGGCCAATACACCAGATGACGTGTTTCTCGCAATAAATAGCTCGAAACGAGCGATCTAGATGATTCTGCATACTTCTGACTGAAGTCTCACCAAGATTATCGCACAAAATGCATACCTCAGCTTGAAACCTCACGAAAACCAAGTTATCGCTGGTTCTGCATGTCAAACGCACTGTGGAGTGGTGAAAACAACAGAAAACGTGTTTATCGCATTAACTAACTCGAAAAGAACGTTCTCGAATGATTCTGCATACTTCTCATAGATGAAACACCAAGATTATCGCAGAAAACGCATATTTCAGCTGGAAACCCCACGAAAACCAAGTTCTCGGCGGCTCTACATATCAAACGTACTGTGGAGTGGTGAAAACACCAGAAAACGTGTTTATCGCATTAACTAACTCGAAAAGAGCGTTCTCGAATGATTCTGCATACTTCTCATAGATGAAACACCAAGATTATCGCAGAAAATGCATATCTCAGCTTGAAACCCCACGAAAACCAAGATGTCGCCGGTTCTGCATATCAAACGCACTGTGGAGTGGTGAAAACACCAGAAAACGTGTTTCTCGCATTACGTAGCTCGAAAAGAGCGTTCTCGAAGATCCTGCATACTTCTGACAGAAGCCTCACCAAGATTATCGCAGAAAATGCATATCTCAGCTGGAAACACAACGAAAATCAAGATATCGCCGGTTCTGCATATAAAACGCACTGTGGAATGTTGAAAACACCAGAAAACTTGTTTTTTCGCATTAAATAGCTTGAAAAGAGCGATCTAGATGATTCTGCATACTTCTGACTGAAGTCTCACCAAGATTATCGTAGAAAATCCATATCTCAGCTTGAAACCTCACGAATATCAAGATGTCGCCGGTTCTGCATATCAAACGCACTGTGGAGTCGTGAAAACAACCAGACAACGTGCTTCTCGCATTAAATATCTCGAAAAGAGCGATCCCCATGATTCTGCATACTTCTGACAGAAGTCTCACCAAGATTATCGTTGAAAATGCATATCTCAGCTTGATACCCGACGAAAGCCAAGATGTCGCCGGTTCTGCATATCAAACGCACTGTGGAGTCGTGAAAACACCAGATAACGTGTTTCTCGCATTATGTAGCTCGAAAAGAGCGTTCTCGAAGATTCTGCATACTTCTGACAGAAGTCTCACCAAGATTATCGTAGAAAATGCATATCTCAGTTTGAAACCCGACCGAAACCAAGATATCTCCGGTTCTGCATGTCAAACGTACTGTGGAGTGGTGAATACACCAGATATCGTGTTTCTCGCAATAAGTAGCTCGAAAAGAGCGATCTCGAAGGTTCTGCATACTTCTGACAGAAGTCTCACCAAGATTATCGTTGAAAATGCATATCTCAGCTTGATACCCGACGAAAGCCAAGATGTCGCCGGTTCTGCATATCAAACGCACTGTGGAGTGGTGAAAACACCAGATAACGTGTTTCTCGCATTAAATATCTCGAAAAGAGCGTTCTCGAAGATCCTGCATACTTCTGACAGAAGCTTCACCAAGACTATCGTAGAAAATGCATATCTCAGCTTGAAACCCGACGAAAACCGAGTTATCTACGGTTCTGCACATCAAACGTACCGTGGAGTGGTGAAAACACCAGAAAACGTGTTTCGCGCATTAAGTAGCTCGAAAAGAGCCTTCTCGAAGATTCTGCATACTTCTGGCAGAAGTCTCACCAAGATTATCGCCGAAAATGCATATCTCAGCTGGAATCACCACGAAAACCGAGTTATCTCCGGTTCTGCACATCAAACGTACCGTGGAGTGGTGAAAACACCAGATAACGTGTTTCTCGCATTAAATAGCTCGAAAAGAGCGATCTAGATGATTCTGCATACTTCTGACAAAAGACCCACCAAGATTATCGCAGAAAATGCATATCTCTGCTTGAAACCCCACGAAAACCAAGATATCTAATATTCTGCATATCCAACGAACTGTGGAGTGGTGAAAACCCCAGAAAACGTGATTCTCGCACTAACTAGCTCGAAAAGAGCGATCTCGATTATTCAGCATACTTCGGACAGAAGTCTCACCAAGATTATCGCAGAAAATGCATATCTCAGCTTGAAACCTCACGAAAATCAAGATGTCACCGGTTCTGCATATCAAGCGCACTGTGGAGTGGTGAAAACACCAGATAACGTGTTTCTCGCATTAAATAGCTCGAAAAGAGCGTTCTCGAAGATCCTGAATACTTGTGACAGAAGTCTCACCAAGATTATCGTAGAAAATGCATATCTCAGCTTGAAACCCGACCGAAACCAAGATATCTCCGGTTCTGCATGTCAAACGTACTGTGGGGTGGTGAAAACACCAGAAAACGTGTTTCGTGCATTAAGTAGCTCGAAAAGAGCGATCTAGATGATTCTGCATACATTCTGACAAAAGACCCAGCAAGATTATCGCAGAAAATGCATATCTCAGCTGGAAACACCACGAAAACCGAGTTATCTCCGGTTCTGCACATCAAACGTACCGTGGAGTGGTGAAAACACCAGAAAACATGTTTCTCGCATTAAATAGCTCGAAAAGAGCGCTCTCGATGTTTCTGCATACTTCGGACAGATGTTTCACCAAGATTATCGTAGAAAATGCATATCTCAGCTTGAAACCCGACCGAAACCAAGATATCTCCGGTTCTGCATGTCAAACGTGCTGTGGAGTGGTGAAAACACCAGAAAACGTGTTTCGTGCATTAAGTAGCTCGAAAAGAGCGCTCTCGATGTTTCTGCATACTTCGGACAGATGTTTCACCAAGATTATCGCAGGAAATGCATATCTCAGCTTGAAACCCCACGAAAACCAAGATATCGCTGGTTCTGCATGTCATACGCACTGTGGAGTGGTGAAAACACCAGAAAACGTGTTTCTCGCATTAACTAGCTCGAAAAGAGCGTTCTCGATGATACTGCATACTTCTCATAGATGAAACGCCAAGATTATCGCAGAAAATGCAAATTTCAACTGGAAACCCCACGAAAACGAAGTTATCCGCGGCTCTACATATCAAACGCACTGTGGAGTGGTGAAAACAACCAGATAACGTGTTTCTCGCATTAACTAACTCGATAAGAGCGTTCTCAATGATTCTGCATACTTCTCATAGATGAAGCACCAAGTTTATCGCAGAAAATGCATATTTCAGCTGGAAACCCCACGAAAACCATGTTATCGGCGGCTCTACATATCACACGCTCTGTGGAGAGGTCAAAACACCAGAAAACTTGTTTTTTCGCATTAACTAGCTCGAAAAGAGCGTTCTCGATGATTCTGCATACTTCTCATAGATGAAGCACCAAGATTATCGCAGAAAATGCATATTTCAGCTGGAAACCCCACGAAAACCAAGTTATCTGCGGCTCTACATATCAAACGCACTGTGGAGTGGTCAATACACCAGATGACGTGTTTCTCGCAATAAATAGCTCGAAACGAGCGATCTAGATGATTCTGCATACTTCTGACTGAAGTCTCACCAAGATTATCGCACAAAATGCATACCTCAGCTTGAAACCTCACGAAAACCAAGATATCTCCGGTTCTGCACATCAAACGTACTGTGGAGTGGTGAAAACACCAGAAAACGTGTTTCTCGCATTAACTAACTCGAAAAGAGCGTTCTCGAATGATTCTGCATACTTCTCATAGATGAAACACCAAGATTATCGCAGAAAATGCATATCTCAGCTTGAAACCCCACGAAAACCAAGATGTCGCCGGTTCTGCATATCAAACGCACTGTGGAGTGGTGAAAACACCAGAAAACGTGTTTCTCGCATTACGTAGCTCGAAAAGAGCGTTCTCGAAGATCCTGCATACTTCTGACAGAAGTCTCACCAAGATTATCGCAGAAAATGCATATCTCAGCTTGATACCCCACGAAAACCAAGATATCGCCGGTTCTGCATATCAAACGCCCTGTGGAGTGGTGAAAACACCATATAACGTGTTTCTCGCACTAACTAGCTCCAAAAGAGCGATCTCGATGATTCAGCATACTTCGGACAGAAGTCTCACTAAGATTATCGCAGAAAATGCATATCGCAGCTTGAAACCCCACGAAAACCAAGATATGTACTGTTCTGCATATCAAACGCACTGTGGAGTGGTGAAAACACCAGATAACGTGTTTCTCGCACTAACTAGCTCGAAAAGAGCGATCTCGATGCTTCTGCATACTTCGGACAGAAGTCTCACATAAATTATCGTATAAAATGCCAATCTCAGCTTGAAACCCTACCGAAACCAAGATATCGCCGGTTCTGCATATCAAACGCACTGTGGAGTGGTGAAAACACCAGATAACGTGTTTCGCGCATTAAATAGCTCGAAACGAGCGATCTCGATGCTTCTGCATACTTCGGAATGAAGTCTCACCAAGATTATCGCAGAAAATGCATATCTCAGCTTGAAACCCCACGAAAACCAAGATGTCGCTGGTACTGCATATCAAACGCACTGTGGAGTGGTGAAAACACCAGAAAAGGTGTTTCTCATATTAAGTAGCTCGAAAAGAGCGTTCTCGAAGAACCTGCATACTTCTGACAGAAGTCTCACCAAGATTATCGTAGAAAATGCATATCTCAGCTTGAAACCCCACGAAAACCAAGATATCTCCTGTTCTGCATATCCAAAGAACTGTGGAGTGGTGAAAACCCCAGAAAACGTGTTTCTCGCATTAAATAGCTCGAAAAGAGCGCTCTCGATGTTTCTGCATACTTCGGACAGATGTCTCACCAAGCTTATCGTACAAAATGCATATCTCAGCTTGAAACCCGACGAAAACCAAGATATCTACTGTTCTGCATATCAAACGCACTGTGGAGTGGTGGAAACACCAGATAACGTGTTTCGCGCATTAAGTAGCTCGAAAAGAGCGTTCTCGAGGATTCTGCATACTTCTGACAGAAGTCCACCAGGATTATCGTAGAAAATGCATATCTCTGCTTGAAACCCGACCGGAACCAAGGTATCTCCGGTTCTGCATGTCAAACGTACTGTGGAGTGGTGAAAACACCAGAAAACGTGTTTCGTGCATTAAGTAGTTCGAAAAGAGCGATCTAGATGATTCTGCATACTTCTGACTGATGTCTCGCCAATATTATCGCAGAAAATGCATATCTCATCATGAAACACCACGAAAACCAAGATATCGCTGGTTCTGCATATCAAACGCACTGTGGAGTGGTGAAAACACCAGAAAACGTGTATCTCGCATTAAGTAGCTCGAAAAGAGCGTTCTCGAAGATCCTGCATACTTCTGACAGAAGTCTCACCAAGATTATCGTAGAAAATGCATATCTCAACTTGAAACCCGACGAAAACCGATATATCTCCGGGTCTGCACATCAAACGTACCGTGGAGTGGTGAAAACACCAGAAAACGTGATTCGCGCATTAAGTAGCTCGAAAAGAGCGTTCTCGAAGATTCTGCATAATTCTGACAGAAGTCTCACCAGGATTATCGTAGAAAATGCATATCTCAGGTTGAAACCCGACCGAAACCAAGATATCTCCGGTTCTGCATGTCAAACGTACTGTGGAGTGGTGAATACACCAGAAAACGTGTTTCGTGCATTAAGTAGCTCGAAAAGAGCGATCTAGATGATTCTGCATACTTCTGACTGAAGTCTCACCAATATTATCGCGGAAAATGCATATCTCAGCTTGAAACCCCACGAAAACCAAGATATCGATGGTTCTGCATATCAAACGCACTGTGGAGTGGTGAAAACACCAGAAAACGTGTTTCGCGCATTAAGTAGCTCGAAAAGAACGTTCTCGAAGATTCTGCATAATTCTGACAGAAGTCTCACCAGGATTATCGTAGAAAATGCATATCTCAGGTTGAAACCCGACCGAAACCAAGATATCTCCTGATCTGCACATCAAACGCACTGTGGAGTGGTGAAAACACCAGAAAACGTGTTCCTCGCATTAAATAGCTCGACAAGTGCGATCTCGATGATTCTGCATACTTCTAACAGAAGTCTCACCAAGATTATCGCAGAAAATGCATATCTCTGCTTGAAACCACACGAAAACCAAGATATCGATGGTTCTGCATATCCAACGAACTGTGGAGTGGTGAAAACCCCAGAAAACGTGTTTCTCGCATTAAATAGATCGAAAAGAGCGCTGTCGATGTTTCTGCATACTTCGGACAGATGTTTCACCAAGATTATCGTAGAAAATGCATATCTCAGCTTGAAACCCGACGAAAACCA
The DNA here is from genome assembly GCA_951804975.1 of Anthophora plumipes. Taxonomy (NCBI): domain Eukaryota; kingdom Metazoa; phylum Arthropoda; class Insecta; order Hymenoptera; family Apidae; genus Anthophora; species Anthophora plumipes. Next base: position 275,951 of record CATORF010000732.1, read on the forward strand.
AAATATCTCCGGTTCTGCATATCAAACGCACTGTGGAGTGGTGAAAACACCAGATAACGTGTTCCTCGCACTAACTAGCTCGAAAAGAGCGATCTCGATGATTCAGCATACTTTGGACAGGAGACTCACCAAGATTATCGCAGAAAATGCATATCTCAGCTTGAAACCCCACGAAAACCGAGATACCTACTGTTCTGCATATTAAACGCACTGTGGAGTGGTGAAAACACCAGCTAACATGTTTCTCGCATGGAATAGCTCGAAACGAGCGTTCTCGATGATTCTGCATACTTCGGACAGAAGTCTCATCAAGATTATCGTAAAAAAAGCATATCTCAGATTGAAACCCCACGAAAACCAAGATATCGCCGGTTCTGCATATCAAACGCACTGTGGAGTGGTGAAAACACCAGATAACGTGTTTCTCGCATTAAATAGCTCGAAACGAGCGATCTCGAAGATTCTGCATACTTCGGACAGAAGTCTCAACAAGATTATCGCAGAAAATGCATATCTCAGCTTGAAACCCCACGAAAACCAAGATATCTACTGTTCTGCATATCCAACGAACTGTGGAGTGGTGAAAACCCCAGAAAACGTGTTTCTCGCATTAAATAGATCGAAAAGAGCGCTGTCTATGTTTCTGCATACTTCAGACAGAAGTCTCACCAAAATTATCGTAAAAAATGCATATCCCAGCTTGAAACCCCACGAAAACCAAGATATCACCGGTTCTGCATATCATACGCACTGTGGAGTGGTGAAAACACCAGCTATCGTGTTTCTCGCATTAAATAGCTCGAAAAGTGCGAACTCGATGTTTCTGCATACTTCGGACAGCAGTCTCACCAAAATTATCGTAAAAAATGCATATCCCAGCTTGAAACCCCACGAAAACCAAGCTAACGCCGGTTCTGCATATCAAACGCACGGTGGAGTGGTGAAAACACCAGCTATCGTGTTTCTCGCATTAAATAGCTCGAAAAGTGCGACCTCGATGTTTCTGCATACTTCGGACAGATGTTTCACCAAGCTTATCGTAGAAAATGTATATCTCAGCTGAAACCCGATGAAAACCAAAATATCTCCGGTTCTGCATATCCAACATACTGTGGAGTGGTGAAAACACCAGATAACGTGTTTCTCGCATTAAATAGCTCGAAACGAGCTATCTCGATGATTCTGCTTACTTCTGACAGAAGTCTCAACAAGATTATCGCAGAAAATGCATATCTCAGCTTGAAACCCCACGAAAACCAAGATATCTACTGTTCTGCATATCCAACGAACTGTGGAGTGGTGAAAACCCCAGAAAACGTGTTTCTCGCATTAAATAGATCGAAAAGAGCGCTGTCGATGTTTCTGCATACTTCGGACAGAAGTCTCACCAAAATTATAGTAAAAAATGAATATCTCAACTTGAAACCCCACGAAAACCAAGATATCGCCGGTTCTGCATATCAAACGCACTGTGGAGTGGTGAAAACACCAGCTATCGTGTGTCTCGCATTAAATAGCTCGAAAAGTGCGAACTCGATGTTTCTGCATACTTCGGACAGATGTTTCACCAAGCTTATCGTAGAAAATGTATATCTCAGCTGAAACCCGATGAAAACCAAAATATCTCCGGTTCTGCATATCCAACATACTGTGGAGTGGTGAAAACACCAGATAACGTGTTTCTCGCATTAAATAGCTCGAAACGAGCTATCTCGATGATTCTGCTTACTTCTGACAGAAGTCTCAACAAGATTATCGTAGAAAATGCATATCTCAACTTGAAACCCCACGAAAACCAAGATATCTACTGTTCTGCATATCAAACGCACTGTGGAGTGGTGAAAACACCAGATAACGTGTTTCTCGCATTAAATAGCAAGAAACGAGCGATCTCGATGATTCTGCTTACTTCTGACAGAAGTCTCAACAAGATTATCGCAGAAAATGCATATCTCAGCTTGAAACCCCACGAAAACCAAGATATCGCCGGTTCTGCATATCAAACGCACTGTGGAGTGGTGAAAACACCAGATAACGTGTTTCTCGCACTAACTAGCTCGAAAAGAGCGATCTCGATGATTCAGCATACTTCGGACAGAAGTCTCAACAAGATTATCGCAGAAAATGCATATCTCAGCTTGAAACCCCACGAAAACGAAGATATCTCCGGTTCTGCATATCAAACGCACTGTGGAGTGGTGAAAACACCAGATAACGTGTTTCTAGCACTAACTAGCTCGAAAAGAGCGATGTCGATGAATCTGCATACTTCGGACAGAAGTCTCACCAAAATTATCGTAAAAAATGCATATCTCAGCTTGAAACCCCACGAAAACGAACATATCTCCGGTTCTGCATATTAAACGCACTGTGGTGTGGTGAAAACACCAGATAACGGGTTTCTCGCATTGAATAGCTCGAAACGAGCGATCTCGATGATTCTGCATACTTCGGACAGAAGTCTCATCAAGATTATCGTAAAAAAAGCATATCTCAGCTTGAAACCCCACGAAAACCAAGATATCGCCGGTTCTGCATATCAAACGCACTGTGGAGTGGTGAAAACACCAGATAACGTGTTTCTCGCATTAAATAGCTCGAAACGAGCGATCTCGAAGATTCTGCATACTTCGGACAGGAGTCTCAACAAGATTATCGCAGAAAATGCATATCTCAGCTTGAAACCCCACGAAAACCAAGATATCTACTGTTCTGCATATCCAACGAACTGTGGAGTGGTGAAAACCCCAGAAAACGTGTTTCTCGCATTAAATAGATCGAAAAGAGCGCTGTCTATGTTTCTGCATACTTCGGACAGAAGTCTCACCAAAATTATCGTAAAAAATGAATATCTCAACTTGAAACCCCACGAAAACCAAGATATCGCCGGTTCTGCATATCATACGCACTGTGGAGTGGTGAAAACACCAGCTATCGTGTTTCTCGCATTAAATAGCTCGAAATGAGAGATCTCGATGATTCTGCATACTTCGGACAGAAGTCTCAACAAGATTATCGCAGAAAATGCATGTCTCAGCTTGAAACCCCACGAAAGCCGAGATATCTACTGTTCTGCATATTAAACGCACTGTGGAGTGGTGAAAACACCAGATAACGTGTTTCTCGCATTGAATAGCTCGAAACGAGCGATCTCGATGATTCTGCATACTTCGGACAGATGTTTCACCAAGATTATCGTAGAAAATGCATATCTCAGCTTGAAACCCGACGAAAACCAAAATATCTCCGGTTCTGCATATCAAACGGACTGTGGAGTGGTGAAAACACCAGATAACGTGTTTCTCGCACTAACTAGCTCGAAAAGAGCGATCTCGATGATTCAGCACACTTCGGACAGATGTTTCACCAAGATTATCGTAGAAAATGCATATCTCAGCTTGAAACCCGACGAAAACCAAAATATCTCCGGTTCTGCATATCAAACGCACTGTGGAGTGGTGAAAACACCAGATAACGTGTTTCTCGCACTAACTAGCTCGAAAAGAGCGATCTCGATGATTCAGCATACTTCGGACAGAAGACTCACCAAGATTATCGCAGAAAATGCATATCTCAGCTTGAAACCCCACGAAAACCAAGATATCGCCTTTTCTGAATATCAAACGCACTGTGGAGTGGTGAAAACACCAGATAACGTGTTTCTCGCATTAAATAGCTCGAAACGTGCGATGTCGATGAATCTGCATACTTCGGACAGAAGTCTCACCAAAATTATCGTAAAAAATGCATATCCCAGCTTGAAACCCCACGAAAACCAAGATATCGCCGGTTCTGCCTATCAAACGCACTGTGGACGGGTGAAAACACCAGATAACGTGTTTCTCGCATTAAATAGCTCGAAACGACCGATCTCGATGATTCTGCATACTTCGGACAGAAGTCTCAACAAGATTATCGCAGAAAATGCATATCTCAGCTTGAAACCCCACGAACACCGAGATATCTACTGTTCTGCATATTAAACGCACTGTGGAGTGGTGAAAACACCAGATAACGTGTTTCTCGCATTGAATAGCTCGAAACGAGCGATCTCGATGATTCTGCATACTTCGGACAGAAGTCTCATCAAGATTATCGTAAAAAAAGCATATCTCAGCTTGAAACCCCACGAAAACCAAGATATCGCCGGTTCTGCATATCAAACGCACTGTGGAGTGGTGAAAACACCAGATAACGTGTTTCTCGCATTAAATAGCTCGAAACGAGCGATCTCGAAGATTCTGCATACTTCGGACAGAAGTCTCAACAAGATTATCGCAGAAAATGCATATCTCAGCTTGAAACCCCACGAAAACCAAGATATCTACTGTTCTGCATATCCAACGAACTGTGGAGTGGTGAAAACCCCAGAAAACGTGTTTCTCGCATTAAATAGATCGAAAAGAGCGCTGTCTATGTTTCTGCATACTTCGGACAGAAGTCTCACCAAAATTATCGTAAAAAATGAATATCTCAACTTGAAACCCCACGAAAACCAAGATATCGCCGGTTCTGCATATCATACGCACTGTGGGGTGGTGAAAACACCAGCTATCGTGTTTCTCGCATTAAATAGCTCGAAACGAGCGATCTCGATGATTCTGCATACTTCGGACAGAAATCTCATCAAGATTATCGCAGAAAATGCATATCTCAGCTTGAAACCCCACGAAAACCGAGATATCTACTGTTCTGCATATTAAACGCACTGTGGAGTGGTGAAAACACCAGATAACGTGTTTCTCGCATTGAATAGCTCGAAACGAGCGATCGCGAAGATTCTGCATACTTCGGACAGAAGTCTCACCAAGATTATCGCAGAAAATGCATATCTCAGATTGAAACCCCACGAAAACCAAGATATCACCGGGTCTGCATATCAAACGCACTGTGGAGTGGTGAAAACACCAGATAACGTGTTTCTCGCATTAAATAGCTCGAAACGAGCGATCTCGACGCTTCTGCATACTTCGGACAGAAGTCTCACCAAAATTATCGTAAAAAATGCATATCCCAGCTTGAAACCCCACGAAAACCAAGATATCGCTGTGTTCAGCATATCAAACGCACTGTGGAGTGGTGAAAACACCAGATAACGTGTTTCTCGCATTAAATAGCTCGAAACGAGCGATCTCGAAGATTCTGCATACTTCGGACAGAAGTCTCAACAAGATTATCGCAGAAAATGCATATCTCAGCTTGAAACCCCACGAAAACCAAGATATCTACTGTTCTGCATATCCAACGAACTGTGGAGTGGTGAAAACCCCAGAAAACGTGTTTCTCGTATTAAATAGATCGAAAAGAGCGCTGTCTATGTTTCTGCATACTTCGGACAGAAGTCTCACCAAAATTATCGTAAAAAATGAATATCTCAACTTGAAACCCCACGAAAACCAAGATATCGCAGGTTCTGCATATCATACGCACTGTGGAGTGGTGAAAACACCAGCTATCGTGTTTCTCGCATTAAATAGCTCGAAACGAGCGATCTCGATGATTCTGCATACTTCGGACAGAAATCTCAACAAGATTATCGCAGAAAATGCATATCTCAGCTTGAAACCCCACGAAATCCGAGATATCTACTGTTCTGCATATTAAACGCACTGTGGAGTGGTGAAAACACCAGATAACGTGTTTCTCGCATTGAATAGCTCGAAACGAGCGATCTCGAAGATTCTGCATACTTCGGACAGAAGTCTCACCAAGATTATCGCAGAAAATGCATATCTCAGATTGAAACCCCACGAAAACCAAGATATCACCGGGTCTGCATATCAAACGCACTGTGGAGTGGTGAAAACACCAGATAACGTGTTTCTCGCATTAAATAGCTCGAAACGAGCGATCTCGACGCTTCTGCATACTTCGGACAGAAGTCTCACCAAAATTATCGTAAAAAATGCATATCTCAGCTTGAAACCCCACGAAAACCAAGATATCGCTGTGTTCAGCATATCGAACGCACTGTGGAGTGGTGAAAACACCAGATAACGTGTTTCTCGCATTAAATAGCTCGAAACGAGCGATCTCGACGCTTCTGCATACTTCGGACAGCAGTCTCACCAAAATTATCGCAGAAAATGCATATCTCAGCTTGAAACCCCACGAAAACCAAGATATGTACTGTTCTGCATATCAAACGCACTGTGGAGTGGTGAAAACACCAGATAACGTGTTTCTCGCACTAACTAGCTCGAAAAGAGCGATCTCGATGTTTCAGCATACTTCGGACAGAAGTCTCACTAAGATTATCGCAGAAAATGCATATCTCAGCTTGAAACCCCACGAAAACCAAGATATCGCCGGTTCTGCATATCAAACGCACTGTGGAGTGGTGAAAACACCAGATAACGTGTTTCTCGCATTAAATAGCTGGAAACGAGCGATCTCGACGCTTCTGCATACTTCGGACAGAAGTCTCACCAAAATTATCGTAAAAATTGCATATCTCAGCTTGAAACCCCACGAAAACCAAGATATCGCTGTGTTCAGCATATCGAACGCACTGTGGAGTGGTGAAAACACCAGATAACGTGTTTCTCGCATTAAATAGCTCGAAACGAGCGATCTTGACGCTTCTGCATACTTCGGACAGCAGTCTCACCAAAATTATCGCAGAAAATGCATATCTCAGCTTGAAACCCCACGAAAACCAAGATATCGCGGGTTCTGCATATCAAACGCACTGTGGAGTTGTGAAAACACCAGATAACGTGTTTCTCGCATTAAATCTCTCGAGACGAGCGATCTCGATGATTCTGCATGCTTCGGACAGAAGTCTCACCAAAATTATCGTAAAAAATGCATATCCCAGCTTGAAACCCCACGAAAACCAAGATATCGCCGGTTCTGCATATCAAACGCACTGTGGAGTGGTGAAAACACCGGATAAGGTTTTTCTCGCATTAACTAGCTCGAAAAGAGCGATCTCGATGTTTCAGCATACTTCGGACAGAAGTCTCACCAAGATTATCGCAGAAAATGCATATCTCAGCTTGAAACCCCACGAAAACCAAGATATCTACTGTTCTGCATATCAAACGCTCTGTGGAGTGGTGAAAACACCAGATAACGTGTTTCTCGCACTAACTAGCTCGAAAAGAGCGATCTCGATGATTCAGCATACTTCTGACAGAAGTCTCACCAAGATTATCGTTGAAAATGCATATCTCAGCTTGAAACCCGACGAAAACCGATATATCACCGGTTCTGCACATCAAACGTTCCGTGGAGTGGTGAAAACACCAGATAACGTGTTTCTCGCATTAAATAGCTCGAAACGTGCGATCTCGATGATTCTGCATACTTCGGACAGAAGTCTCAACAAGATTATCGCAGAAAATGCATATCTCAGCTTGAAACCCCACGAAAACCAAGATGTCGCGTGTTCTGCATATCAAACGCACTGTGGAGTGGTGAAAACACCAGATAACGAGTTTCTCGCATTAAATCTCTCGAGACGAGCGATCTCGATGATTCTGCATACTTCGGACAGAAGTTTCACCAAAATTATCGTAAAAAATGCATATCTCACCTTGAAACCCCATGAAAGCCAAGATATCGCTGGTTCTGCATATCAAACGCACTGTGGAGTGGTGAAAACACCGGATAAGGTTTTTCTCGCATTAACTAGCTCGAAAAGAGCGATCTCGATGTTTCAGCATACTTCGGACAGAAGTCTCACCAAGATTATCGCAGAAAATGCATATCTCATCTTGAAACCCCACGAAAACCAAGATATCGCCGGTTCTGCATATCAAACGCACTGTGGAGTGGTGAAAACACCAGATAACGTGTTTCTCGCATTAAATAGGTCGAAACGAGCGATCTCGATGATTAAGCATACTTCGGACAGAAGTCTCACCAAAATTATCGTAAAAAATGCATATCCCAGCTTGAAACCCCACGAAAACCAAGATATCTACTGTTCTGCATATCCAACGAACTGTGGAGTGGTGAAAACCCCTGAAAACGTGTTTCTCGCATTAAATAGCTCGAAAAGAGCGCTCTCGATGTTTCTGCATACTTCGGACAGATGTTTCACCAAGCTTATCGTAGAAAATGCATATCTCAGCTTGAAACCCGACGAAAACCAAAATATCTCCGGTTCTGCGTATCCAACATACTGTGGAGTGGTGAAAACACCAGATAACGTGTTTCTCGCATTAACTAGCTCGAAAAGAGCGATCTCGATGATTCTGCATACTTCGGACAGAAGTCTCACCAAGATTATCGCAGAAAATGCATATCCCAGATTGAAACCCCACGGAAACCAAGATATCGCCGGTTCTGCATATCAAACGCACTGTGGAGTGGTGAAAACACCGGATAAGGTTTTTCTCGCATTAACTAGCTCGAAAAGAGCGATCTCGATGTTTCAGCATACTTCGGACAGAAGTCTCACCAAGATTATCGCAGAAACTGCATATCTCTGCTTGAAACCCAACGAAAACCAAGATATCTACTGTTCTGCATATCCAACGAACTGTGGAGTGGTGAAAACCCCAGAAAACGTGTTTCTCGCATTAAATAGCTCGAAAAGTGCGCTCTCGATGTTTCTGCATACTTCGGACAGATGTTTCACCAAGCTTATCGTAGAAAATGCATATCTCAGCTTGAAACCCGACGAAAACCAAAATATCTCCGGATCTGCATATCCAACATACTGTGGAGTGGTGAAAACACCAGATAACGTGTTTCCCGCATTAACTAGCTCGAAAAGAGCGATCTCGATGATTCTGCATACTTCGGACAGAAGTCTCACCAAGATTATCGCAGAAAATGCACATCTCAGCTTGAAACCCCACGAAAGCCAAGATATCGCTGGTTCTGCATATCAAACGCACTGTGGAGTGGTGAAAACAGCGGATAAGTTTTTTCTCGCATTAACTAGCTCGAAAAGAGCGATCTCGATGTTTCAGCATACTTCGGACAGAAGTCTCACCAACATTATCGCAGAAAATGCATATCTCAGCTTGAAACCCCACGAAAACCAAGATATGGCCGGTTCTGCATATCAAACGCACTGTGGAGTGGTGAAAACACCAGATAACGTGTTTCTCGCACTAACTAGCTCGAAAAGAGCGATCTCGATGATTCAGCATACTTCGGACAGAAGTCTCACTAAGATTATCGCAGAAAATGCATATCTCAGCTTGAAACCCCACGAAAACCAAGATATGTACTGTTCTGCATATCAAACGCACTGTGGAGTGGTGAAAACACCAGATAACGTGTTTCTCGCACTAACTAAATCGAAAAGAGCGATCTCGATGATTCAGCATACTTCGGACAGAAGTTTCACTAAGATTATCGCAGAAAATGCATATCTCAGCTTGAAACCCCACGAAAACCAAGATATCGCTGTGTTCAGCATATCGAACGCACTGTGGAGTGGTGGAAACACCAGATAACGTGTTTCTCGCATTAAATAGCTCGAAACGAGCGATCTCGACGCTTCTGCATACTTCGGACAGCAGTGTCACCAAAATTATCGCAGAAAATGCATATCTCAGCTTGAAACCCCACGAAAACCAAGATATCGCGGGTTCTGCATATCAAACGCACTGTGGAGTTGTGAAAACACCAGATAACGTGTTTCTCGCATTAAATCTCTCGAGACGAGCGATCTCGATGATTCTGCATGCTTCGGACAGAAGTCTCACCAAAATTATCGTAAAAAATGCATATCCCAGCTTGAAACCCCACGAAAACCAAGATATCGCCGGTTCTGCATATCAAACGCACTGTGGAGTGGTGAAAACACCGGATAAGGTTTTTCTCGCATTAACTAGCTCGAAAAGAGCGATCTCGATGTTTCAGCATACTTCGGACAGAAGTCTCACCAAGATTATCGCAGAAAATGCATATCTCAGCTTGAAACCCCACGAAAACCAAGATATCTACTGTTCTGCATATCAAACGCTCTGTGGAGTGGTGAAAACACCAGATAACGTGTTTCTCGCACTAACTAGATCGAAAAGAGCGATCTCGATGATTCAGCATACTTCGGACAGAAGTCTCACCAAGATTATCGCAGAAACTGCATATCTCTGCTTGAATCCCCACGAAAACCAAGATATCTACTGTTCTGAATATCCAACGAACTGTGGAGTGGTGAAAACCCCAGAAAACGTGTTTCTCGCATTAAATAGCTCGAAAAGAGCGCTCTCGATGTTTCTGCATACTTCGGACAGATGTTTCACCAAGCTTATCGCAGAAAATGCATATCTCAGCTTGAAACCCGACGAAAACCAAAATATCTCCGGATCTGCATATCCAACATACTGTGGAGTGGTGAAAACACCAGATAACGTGTTTCTCGCATTAACTAGCTCGAAAAGAGCGATCTCGATGATTCTGCACACTTCGGACAGAAGTCTCACCAAGATTATCGCAGAAAATGCACATCTCAGCTTGAAACCCCACGAAAGCCAAGATATCGCTGGTTCTGCATATCAAACGCACTGTGGAGTGGTGAAAACAGCGGATAAGTTTTTTCTCGCATTAACTAGCTCGAAAAGAGCGATCTCGATGTTTCAGCATACTTCGGACAGAAGTCTCACCAACATTATCGCAGAAAATGCATATCTCAGCTTGAAACCCCACGAAAACCAAGATATCGCCGGTTCTGCATATCAAACGCACTGTGGAGTGGTGAAAACACCAGATAACGTGTTTCTCGCACTAACTAGCTCGAAAAGAGCGATCTCGATGATTCAGCATACTTCGGACAGAAGTCTCACTAAGATTATCGCAGAAAATGCATATCTCAGCTTGAAACCCCACGAAAACCAAGATATGTACTGTTCTGCATATCAAACGCACTGTGGAGTGGTGAAAACACCAGATAACGTGTTTCTCGCACTAACTAACTCGAGAAGAGCGATCTCGATGATTCAGCATACTTCGGACAGAAGTCTCACTAAGATTATCGCAGAAAATGCATATCTCAGCTTGAAACCCCACGAAAACCAAGATATGTACTGTTCTGCATATCAAACGCACTGTGGAGTGGTGAAAACACCAGATAACGTGTTTCTCGCACTAACTAAATCGAAAAGAGCGATCTCGATGATTCAGCATACTTCGGACAGAAGTTTCACTAAGATTATCGCAGAAAATGCATATCTCAGCTTGAAACCCCACGAAAACCAAGATATCGCTGTGTTCAGCATATCGAACGCACTGTGGAGTGGTGGAAACACCAGATAACGTGTTTCTCGCATTAAATAGCTCGAAACGAGCGATCTCGACGCTTCTGCATACTTCGGACAGCAGTGTCACCAAAATTATCGCAGAAAATGCATATCTCAGCTTGAAACCCCACGAAAACCAAGATATCGCGGGTTCTGCATATCAAACGCACTGTGGAGTTGTGAAAACACCAGATAACGTGTTTCTCGCATTAAATCTCTCGAGACGAGCGATCTCGATGATTCTGCATGCTTCGGACAGAAGTCTCACCAAAATTATCGTAAAAAATGCATATCCCAGCTTGAAACCCCACGAAAACCAAGATATCGCCGGTTCTGCATATCAAACGCACTGTGGAGTGGTGAAAACACCGGATAAGGTTTTTCTCGCATTAACTAGCTCGAAAAGAGCGATCTCGATGTTTCAGCATACTTCGGACAGAAGTCTCACCAAGATTATCGCAGAAAATGCATATCTCAGCTTGAAACCCCACGAAAACCAAGATATCTACTGTTCTGCATATCAAACGCTCTGTGGAGTGGTGAAAACACCAGATAACGTGTTTCTCGCACTAACTAGATCGAAAAGAGCGATCTCGATGATTCAGCATACTTCGGACAGAAGTCTCACCAAGATTATCGCAGAAACTGCATATCTCTGCTTGAATCCCCACGAAAACCAAGATATCTACTGTTCTGAATATCCAACGAACTGTGGAGTGGTGAAAACCCCAGAAAACGTGTTTCTCGCATTAAATAGCTCGGAAAGAGCGCTCTCGATGTTTCTGCATACTTCGGACAGATGTTTCACCAAGCTTATCGTAGAAAATGCATATCTCAGCTTGAAACCCGACGAAAACCAAAATATCTCCGGATCTGCATATCCAACATACTGTGGAGTGGTGAAAACACCAGATAACGTGTTTCTCGCATTAACTAGCTCGAAAAGAGCGATCTCGATGATTCTGCACACTTCGGACAGAAGTCTCACCAAGATTATCGCAGAAAATGCACATCTCAGCTTGAAACCCCACGAAAGCCAAGATATCGCTGGTTCTGCATATCAAACGCACTGTGGAGTGGTGAAAACAGCGGATAAGTTTTTTCTCGCATTAACTAGCTCGAAAAGAGCGATCTCGATGTTTCAGCATACTTCGGACAGAAGTCTCACCAACATTATCGCAGAAAATGCATATCTCAGCTTGAAACCCCACGAAAACCAAGATATCGCCGGTTCTGCATATCAAACGCACTGTGGAGTGGTGAAAACACCAGATAACGTGTTTCTCGCACTAACTAGCTCGAAAAGAGCGATCTCGATGATTCAGCATACTTCGGACAGAAGTCTCACTAAGATTATCGCAGAAAATGCATATCTCAGCTTGAAACCCCACGAAAACCAAGATATGTACTGTTCTGCATATCAAACGCACTGTGGAGTGGTGAAAACACCAGATAACGTGTTTCTCGCACTAACTAACTCGAGAAGAGCGATCTCGATGATTCAGCATACTTCGGACAGAAGTCTCACTAAGATTATCGCAGAAAATGCATATCTCAGCTTGAAACCCGACGCAAACCAAAATATCTCCGGTTCTGCATATCAAACGCACTGTGGAGTGGTGAAAACACCAGATAACGTGTTTCTCGCACTAACTAGCTCGAAAAGAGCGATCTCGATGATTCAGCATACTTCGGACAGAAGACTCACCGAGATTATCGCAGAAAATGCATATCTCAGCTTGAAACCCCACGAAAACCAAGATATCGCCGGTTCTGCATATCAAACGCACTGTGGAGTGGTGAAAACACCAGAAAACGTGTTTCTCGCATTAAATAGCTCGAAACGAGCGATGTCGATGAATCTGCATACTTCGGACAGAAGTCTCACCAAAATTATCGTAAAAAATGAATATCTCAGCTTGAAACCCAATGAAAACCAAGATATCGCCGGTTCTGCATATCATACGCACTGTGGAGTGGTGAAAACACCAGCTATCGTGTTTCTCGCATTAAATAGCTGGAAAAGTGCGAACTCGATGTTTCTGCATACTTCGGACAGAAGTCTCACCAAAATTATCGTAAAAAATGCATATCCCAGCTTGAAACCCCACGAAAACCAAGATATCGCCGGTTCTGCATATCAAACGCACTGTGGAGTGGTGAAAACACCAGATAACGTGTTTCTCGCATTAAATAGCTCGAAACAAGCGATCTCGATGATTCTGCATACTTCGGACAGAAGTCTGAACAAGATTATCGCAGAAAATGCATATCTCAGCTTGCAACCCCACGAAAACCGAGATATCAACTGTTCTGCATATCAAACGCACTGTGGAGTGGTGAAAACACCAGCTATCGTGTTTCTCGCATTAAATAGCTGGAAAAGTGCGAACTCGATGTTTCTGCATACTTCGGACAGAAGTCTCACCAAAATTATCGTAAAAAATGCATATCTCAGCTTGAAACCCCACGAAAACCGAGATATCAACTGTTCTGCATATCAAACGCACTGTGGAGTGGTGAAAACACCAGATAACGTGTTTCTCGCATTAAATAGCTCGAAACGAGCGATATCGAAGATTCTGCATACTTCGGACAGAAGTCTCAACAAGATTATCGCACAAAATGCATATCTCAGCTTGAAACCCCACGAAAACCAAGATATCTACTGTTCTGCATATCCAACGAACTGTGGAGTGGTGAAAACCCCAGAAAACGTGTTTCTCGCATTAAATAGATCGAAAAGAGCGCTGTCTATGTTTCTGCATACTTCGGACAGAAGTCTCACCAAAATTATCGTAAAAAATGAATATCTCAACTTGAAACCCCACGAAAACCAAGATATCGCCGGTTCTGCATATCATACGCACTGTGGAGTGGTGAAAACACCAGCTATCGTGTTTCTGGCATTAGATTGCTCGAAACGAGCGATCTCGATGATTCTGCATACTTCGGACAGAAATCTCATCAAGATTATCGCAGAAAATGCATATCTCAGCTTGAAACCCCACGAAAACCGAGATATCTACTGTTCTGCATATTACACGCACTGTGGAGTGGTGAAAACACCAGATAACGTGTTTCTCGCATTGAATAGCTCGAAACGAGCGATCGCGAAGATTCTGCATACTTCGGACAGAAGTCTCACCAAGATTATCGCAGAAAATGCATATCTCAGATTGAAACCCCACGAAAACCAAGATATCACCGGGTCTGCATATCAAACGCACTGTGGAGTGGTGAAAACACCAGATAACGTGTTTCTCGCATTAAATAGCTCGAAACGAGCGATCTCGACGCTTCTGCATACTTCGGACAGAAGTCTCACCAAAATTATCGTAAAAAATGCATATCTCAGCTTGAAACCCCACGAAAACCAAGATATCGCTGTGTTCAGCATATCGAACGCACTGTGGAGTGGTGAAAACACCACATAACGTGTTTCTCGCATTAAATAGCTCGAAACGAGCGATCTCGACGCTTCTGCATACTTCGGACAGAAGTCTCACCAAAATTATCGTAAAAAATGCATATCTCAGCTTGAAACCCCACGAAAACCAAGATATCGCTGTGTTCAGCATATCGAACGCACTGTGGAGTGGTGAAAACACCACATAACGTGTTTCTCGCATTAAATAGCTCGAAACGCGCGATCTCGACGCTTCTGCATACTTCGGACAGCAGTCTCACCAAAATTATCGCAGAAAATGCATATCTCAGCTTGAAACCCCACGAAAACCAAGATATGTACTGTTCTGCATATCAAACGCACTGTGGAGTGGTGAAAACCCCAGAAAATGTGTTTCTCGCATTAAATAGCTCGAAACGAGCGATCTCAATGATTCTGCATACTTCGGACAGAAGTCTCAACAAGATTATCGCAGAAAATGCATATCTCAGCTTGAAACCCCACGAAAACCGAGATATCTACTGTTCTGCATATTAAACGCACTGTGGAGTGGTGAAAACACCAGATAACGTGTTTCTCGCATTGAATAGCTCGAAACGAGCGATCTCGATGATTCTGCATACTTCGGACAGAAGCCTCATCAAGATTATCGTAAAAAAAGCATATCTCAGCTTGAAACCCCACGAAAACCAAGATATCGCCGGTTCTGCATATCAAACGCACTGTGGAGTGGTGAAAACACCAGATAACGTGTTTCTCGCATTAAATAGCTCGAAACGAGCGATCTCGAAGATTCTGCATACTTCGGACAGAAGTCTCAACAAGATTATCGCAGAAAATGCATATCTCAGCTTGAAACCCCACGAAAACCAAGATATCTACTGTTCTGCATATCCAACGAACTGTGGAGTGGTGAAAACCCCAGAAAACGTGTTTCTCGCATTAAATAGATCGAAAAGAGCGCTGTCTATGTTTCTGCATACTTCGGACAGAAGTCTCACCAAATTTATCGTAAAAAATGAATATCTCAGATTGAAACCCCACGAAAACCAAGATATCGCTGTGTTCAGCATATCGAACGCACTGTGGAGTGGTGAAAACACCAGATAACGTGTTTCTCGCATTAAATAGCTCGAAACGAGCGATCTCGACGCTTCTGCATACTTCGGACAGAAGTCTCACCAAAATTATCGTAAAAATTGCATATCTCAGCTTGAAACCCCACGAAAACCAAGATATCGCTGTGTTCAGCATATCGAACGCACTGTGGAGTGGTGAAAACACCAGATTACGTGTTTCTCGCATTAAATAGCTCGAAACGAGCGATCTCGACGCTTCTGCATACTTCGGACAGCAGTCTCACCAAAATTATCGCAGAAAATGCATATCTCAGCTTGAAACCCCACGAAAACCAAGATATCGCGGGTTCTGCATATCAAATGCACTGTGGAGTTGTGAAAACACCAGATAACGTGTTTCTCGCATTAAATCTCTCGAGACGAGCGATCTCGATGATTCTGCATGCTTCGGACAGAAGTCTCACCAAAATTATCGTAAAAAATGCATATCCCAGCTTGAAACCCCACGAAAACCAAGATATCGCCGGTTCTGCATATCAAACGCACTGTGGAGTGGTGAAAACACCGGATAAGGTTTTTCTCGCATTAACTAGCTCGAAAAGAGCGATCTCGATGTTTCAGCATACTTCGGACAGAAGTCTCACCAAGATTATCGCAGAAAATGCATATCTCAGCTTGAAACCCCACGAAAACCAAGATATCTACTGTTCTGCATATCAAACGCTCTGTGGAGTGGTGAAAACACCAGATAACGTGTTTCTCGCACTAACTAGCTCGAAAAGAGCGATCTCGATGATTCAGCATACTTCTGACAGAAGTCTCACCAAGATTATCGTTGAAAATGCATATCTCAGCTTGAAACCCGACGAAAACCGATATATCTCCGGTTCTGCACATCAAACGTACCGTGGAGTGGTGAAAACACCAGATAACGTGTTTCTCGCATTAAATAGCTCGAAACGTGCGATCTCGATGATTCTGCATACTTCGGACAGAAGTCTCAACAAGATTATCGCAGAAAATGCATATCTCAGCTTGAAACCCCACGAAAACCAAGATATCGCGTGTTCTGCATATCAAACGCACTGTGGAGTGGTGAAAACACCAGATAACGAGTTTCTCGCATTAAATCTCTCGAGACGAGCGATCTCGATGATTCTGCATACTTCGGACAGAAGTTTCACCAAAATTATCGTAAAAAATGCATATCTCACCTTGAAACCCCATGAAAGCCAAGATATCGCTGGTTCTGCATATCAAACGCACTGTGGAGTGGTGAAAACACCGGATAAGGTTTTTCTCGCATTAACTAGCTCGAAAAGAGCGATCTCGATGTTTCAGCATACTTCGGACAGAAGTCTCACCAAGATTATCGCAGAAAATGCATATCTCATCTTGAAACCCCACGAAAACCAAGATATCGCCGGTTCTGCATATCAAACGCACTGTGGAGTGGTGAAAACACCAGATAACGTGTTTCTCGCATTAAATGGGTCGAAACGAGCGATCTCGATGATTGAGCATACTTCGGACAGAAGTCTCACCAAAATTATCGTAAAAAATGCATATCCCAGCTTGAAACCCCACGAAAACCAAGATATCTACTGTTCTGCATATCCAACGAACTGTGGAGTGGTGAAAACCCCAGAAAACGTGTTTCTCGCATTAAATAGCTCGAAAAGAGCGCACTCGATGTTTCTGCATACTTCGGACAGATGTTTCACCAAGCTTATCGTAGAAAATGCATATCTCAGCTTGAAACCCGACGAAAACCAAAATATCTCCGGTTCTGCGTATCCAACATACTGTGGAGTGGTGAAAACACCAGATAACGTGTTTCTCGCATTAACTAGCTCGAAAAGAGCGATCTCGATGATTCTGCATACTTCGGACAGAAGTCTCACCAAGATTATCGCAGAAAATGCATATCCCAGATTGAAACCCCACGGAAACCAAGATATCGCCGGTTCTGCATATCAAACGCACTGTGGAGTGGTGAAAACACCGGATAAGTTTTTTCTCGCATTAACTAGCTCGAAAAGAGCGATCTCGATGTTTCAGCATACTTCGGACAGAAGTCTCACCAAGATTATCGCAGAAACTGCATATCTCTGCTTGAAACCCCACGAAAACCAAGATATCTACTGTTCTGCATATCCAACGAACTGTGGAGTGGTGAAAACCCCAGAAAACGTGTTTCTCGCATTAAATAGCTCGAAAAGTGCGCTCTCGATGTTTCTGCATACTTCGGACAGATGTTTCACCAAGCTTATCGTAGAAAATGCATATCTCAGCTTGAAACCCGACGAAAACCAACATATCTCCGGATCTGCATATCCAACATACTGTGGAGTGGTGAAAACACCAGATAACGTGTTTCCCGCATTAACTAGCTCGAAAAGAGCGATCTCGATGATTCTGCATACTTCGGACAGAAGTCTCACCAAGATTATCGCAGAAAATGCACATCTCAGCTTGAAACCCCACGAAAGCCAAGATATCGCTGGTTCTGCATATCAAACGCACTGTGGAGTGGTGAAAACAGCGGATAAGTTTTTTCTCGCATTAACTAGCTCGAAAAGAGCGATCTCGATGTTTCAGCATACTTCGGACAGAAGTCTCACCAACATTATCGCAGAAACTGCATATCTCAGCTTGAAACCCCACGAAAACCAAGATATCGCCGGTTCTGCATATCAAACGCACTGTGGAGTGGTGAAAACACCAGATAACGTGTTTCTCGCACTAACTAGCTCGAAAAGAGCGATCTCGATGATTCAGCATACTTCGGACAGAAGTCTCACTAAGATTATCGCAGAAAATGCATATCTCAGCTTGAAACCCCACGAAAACCAAGATATGTACTGTTCTGCATATCAAACGCACTGTGGAGTGGTGAAAACACCAGATAACGTGTTTCTCGCACTAACTAACTCGAAAAGAGCGATCTCGATGATTCAGCATACTTCGGACAGAAGTCTCACTAAGATTATCGCAGAAAATGCATATCTCAGCTTGAAACCCCACGAAAACCAAGATATCGCTGTGTTCAGCATATCGAACGCACTGTGGAGTGGTGAAAACACCAGATAACGTGTTTCTCGCATTAAATAGCTCGAAACGAGCGATCTCGACGCTTCTGCATACTTCGGACAGCAGTCTCACCAAAATTATCGCAGAAAATGCATATCTCAGCTTGAAACCCCACGAAAACCAAGATATCGCGGGTTCTGCATATCAAACGCACTGTGGAGTTGTGAAAACACCAGATAACGTGTTTCTCGCATTAAATCTCTCGAGACGAGCGATCTCGATGATTCTGCATGCTTCGGACAGAAGTCTCACCAAAATTATCGTAAAAAATGCATATCCCAGCTTGAAACCCCACGAAAACCAAGATATCGCCGGTTCTGCATATCAAACGCACTGTGGAGTGGTGAAAACACCGGATAAGGTTTTTCTCGCATTAACTAGCTCGAAAAGAGCGATCTCGATGTTTCAGCATACTTCGGACAGAAGTCTCACCAAGATTATCGCAGAAAATGCATATCTCAGCTTGAAACCCCACGAAAACCAAGATATCTACTGTTCTGCATATCAAACGCTCTGTGGAGTGGTGAAAACACCAGATAACGTGTTTCTCGCACTAACTAGATCGAAAAGAGCGATCTCGATGATTCAGCATACTTCGGACAGAAGTCTCACCAAGATTATCGCAGAAACTGCATATCTCTGCTTGAATCCCCACGAAAACCAAGATATCTACTGTTCTGCATATCCAACGAACTGTGGAGTGGTGAAAACCCCAGAAAACGTGTTTCTCGCATTAAATAGCTCGAAAAGAGCGCTCTCGATGTTTCTGCATACTTCGGACAGATGTTTCACCAAGCTTATCGTAGAAAATGCATATCTCAGCTTGAAACCCGACGAAAACCAAAATATCTCCGGATCTGCATATCCAACATACTGTGGAGTGGTGAAAACACCAGATAACGTGTTTCTCGCATTAACTAGCTCGAAAAGAGCGATCTCGATGATTCTGCACACTTCGGACAGAAGTCTCACCAAGATTATCGCAGAAAATGCACATCTCAGCTTGAAACCCCACGAAAGCCAAGATATCGCTGGTTCTGTATATCAAACGCACTGTGGAGTGGTGAAAACAGCGGATAAGTTTTTTCTCGCATTAACTAGCTCGAAAAGAGCGATCTCGATGTTTCAGCATACTTCGGACAGAAGTCTCACCAACATTATCGCAGAAAATGCATATCTCAGCTTGAAACCCCACGAAAACCAAGATATCGCCGGTTCTGCATATCAAACGCACTGTGGAGTGGTGAAAACACCAGATAACGTGTTTCTCGCACTAACTAGCTCGAAAAGAGCGATCTCGATGATTCAGCATACTTCGGACAGAAGTCTCACTAAGATTATCGCAGAAAATGCATATCTCAGCTTGAAACCCCACGAAAACCAAGATATGTACTGTTCTGCATATCAAACGCACTGTGGAGTGGTGAAAACACCAGATAACGTGTTTCTCGCATTAAATAGCTCGAAACGAGCGATGTCGATGAATCTGCATACTTCGGACAGAAGTCTCACCAAAATTATCGTAAAAAATGCATATCTCAGCTTGAAACCCAATGAAAACCAAGATATCGCCGGTTCTGCATATCATACGCACTGTGGAGTGGTGAAAACACCAGCTATCGTGTTTCTCGCATTAAATAGCTGGAAAAGTGCGAACTCGATGTTTCTGCATACTTGGGACAGAAGTCTCACCAAAATTATCGTAAAAAATGCATATCCCAGCTTGAAACCCCACGAAAACCAAGATATCGCCGGTTCTGCATATCAAACGCACTGTGGAGTGGTGAAAACACCAGATAACGTGTTTCTCGCATTAAATAGCTCGAAACGAGCGATCTCGATGATTCTGCATACTTCGGACAGAAGTCTGAACAAGATTATCGCAGAAAATGCATATCTCAGCTTGAAACCCCACGAAAACCGAGATATCAACTGTTCTGCATATCAAACACACTGTGGAGTGGTGAAAACACCAGATAACGTGTTTCTCGCACTAACTAGCTCGAAAAGAGCGATCTCGATGATTCAGCATACTTCTGACAGAAGTCTCACCAAGATTATCGTTGAAAATGCATATCTCAGCTTGAAACCCGACGAAAACCGATATATCTCCGGTTCTGCACATCAAACGTACCGTGGAGCGGTGAAAACACCAGATAACGTGTTTCTCGCATTAAATAGCTCGAAACGTGCGATCTCGATGATTCTGCATACTTCGGACAGAAGTCTCAAGAAGATTATCGCAGAAAATGCATATCTCAGCTTGAAACCCCACGAAAACCAAGATATCGCGTGTTCTGCATACCAAACGCACTGTGGAGTGGTGAAAACACCAGATAACGAGTTTCTCGCATTAAATCTCTCGAGACGAGCGATCTCGATGATTCTGCATACTTCGGACAGAAGTTTCACCAAAATTATCGTAAAAAATGCATATCTCACCTTGAAACCCCATGAAAGCCAAGATATCGCTGGTTCTGCATATCAGACGCACTGTGGAGTGGTGAAAACACCGGATAAGGTTTTTCTCGCATTAACTAGCTCGAAAAGAGCGATCTCGATGTTTCAGCATACTTCGGACAGAACTCTCACCAAGATTATCGCAGAAAATGCATATCTCATCTTGAAACCCCACGAAAACCAAGATATCGCCGGTTCTGCATATCAAACGCACTGTGGAGTGGTGAAAACACCAGATAACGTGTTTCTCGCATTAAATAGGTCGAAACGAGCGATCTCGATGATTAAGCATACTTCGGACAGAAGTCTCACCAAAATTATCGTAAAAAATGCATATCCCAGCTTGAAACCCCACGAAAACCAAGATATCTACTGTTCTGCATATCCAACGAACTGTGGAGTGGTGAAAACCCCAGAAAACGTGTTTCTCGCATTAAATAGCTCGAAAAGAGCGCTCTCGATGTTTCTGCATACTTCGGACAGATGTTTCACCAAGCTTATCGTAGAAAATGCATATCTCAGCTTGAAACCCGACGAAAACCAAAATATCTCCGGTTCTGCGTATCCAACATACTGTGGAGTGGTGAAAACACCAGATAACGTGTTTCTCGCATTAACTAGCTCGAAAAGAGCGATCTCGATGATTCTGCATACTTCGGACAGAAGTCTCACCAAGATTATCGCAGAAAATGCATATCTCAGCTTGAAACACCACGAAAACCAAGATATCGCTGTGTTCAGCATATCGAACGCACTGTGGAGTGGTGAAAACACCAGATAACGTGTTTCTCGCATTAAATAGCTCGAAACGAGCGATCTCGACGCTTCTGCATACTTCGGACAGCAGTCTCACAAAAATTATCGCAGAAAATGCATATCTCAGCTTGAAACCCCACGAAAACCAAGATATCGCGGGTTCTGCATATCAAACGCACTGTGGAGTTGTGAAAACACCAGATAACGTGTTTCTCGCATTAAATCTCTCGAGACGAGCGATCTCGATGATTCTGCATGCTTCGGACAGAAGTCTCACCAAAATTATCGTAAAAAATGCATATCCCAGCTTGAAACCCCACGAAAACCAAGATATCGCCGGTTCTGCATATCAAACGCACTGTGGAGTGGTGAAAACACCGGATAACGTGTTTCTCGCATTAAATAGGTCGAAACGAGCGATCTCGATGATTCTGCATACTTCGGACAGAAGTTTCACCAAAATTATCGTAAAAAATGCATATCTCTGCTTGAATCCCCACGAAAACCAAGATATCTACTGTTCTGCATATCCAACGAACTGTGGAGTGGTGAAAACGCCAGAAAACGTGTTTCTCGCATTAAATAGCTCGAAAAGAGCGCTCTCGATGTTTCTGCATACTTCGGACAGATGTTTCACCAAGCTTATCGTAGAAAATGCATATCTCAGCTTGAAACCCGACGAAAACCAAAATATCTCCGGATCTGCATATCCAACATACTGTGGAGTGGTGAAAACACCAGATAACGTGTTTCTCGCATTAACTAGCTCGAAAAGAGCGATCTCGATGATTCTGCACACTTCGGACAGAAGTCTCACCAAGATTATCGCAGAAAATGCACATCTCAGCTTGAAACCCCACGAAAGCCAAGATATCGCTGGTTCTGCATTTCAAACGCACTGTGGAGTGGTGAAAACAGCGGATAAGTTTTTTCTCGCATTAACTAGCTCGAAAAGAGCGATCTCGATGTTTCAGCATACTTCGGACAGAAGTCTCACCAACATTATCGCAGAAAATGCATATCTCAGCTTGAAACCCCACGAAAACCAAGATATCGCCGGTTCTGCATATCAAACGCACTGTGGTGTGGTGAAAACACCAGATAACGTGTTTCTCGCATTAAATCTCTCGAGACGAGCGATCTCGATGATTCTGCATACTTCGGACAGAAGTTTCACCAAAATTATCGTAAAAAATGCATATCTCAGCTTGAAACCCCATGAAAGCCAAGATATCGCTGGTTCTGCATATCAAACGCACTGTGGAGTGGTGAAAACACCGGATAAGATTTTTCTCGCATTAACTAGCTCGAAAAGAGCGATCTCGATGTTTCAGCATACTTAGGACAGAAGTCTCACCAAGATTATCGCAGAAAATGCATATCTCATCTTGAAACCCCACGAAAACCAAGATATCGCCGGTTCTGCATATCAAACGCACTGTGGAGTGGTGAAAACACCAGATAACGTGTTTCTCGCATTAAATAGCTCGAAAAGAGCGAACTCGATGTTTCTGCATACTTCGGACAGAAGTCTCACCAAAATTATCGTAAAAAATGCATATCCCAGCTTGAAACCCAACGAAAACCCAGATATCGCCGGTTCTGCATATCAAACGCACTGTGGAGTGGTGAAAACACCAGAAAACGTGTTTCGCGCATTAAGTAGCTCGAAACGAGCGATCTCGATGATTCTGCATACTTAGGACATAAGTCTCACCAAGATTATCGCAGAAAATGCATATCTCATCTCGAAACCCCACGAAAACCAAGATATCGCCGGTTCTGCATATCAAACGCACTGTGGAGTGGTGAAAACACCAGATAACGTGTTTCTCGCATTAAATAGCTCGAAAAGAGCGAACTCGATGTTTCTGCATACTTCGGACAGAAGTCTCACCAAAATTATCGTAAAAAATGCATATCCCAGCTTGAAACCCAACGAAAACCAAGATATCGCCGGTTCTGCATATCAAACGCACTGTGGAGTGGTGAAAACACCAGAAAACGTGTTTCGCGCATTAAGTAGCTCGAAACGAGCGATCTCGATGATTCTGCATACTTCGGACAGAAGTCTGAACAAGATTATCGCAGAAAATGCATATCTCAGCTTGAAACCCCACGAAAACCGAGATATCAACTGTTCTGCATATCAAACGCACTGTGGAGTGGTGAAAACACCAGATAACGAGTTTCTCGCATTAAATCTCTCGAGACGAGCGATCTCGATGATTCTGCATACTTCGGACAGAAGTTTCACCAAAATTATCGTAAAAAATGCATATCTCACCTTGAAACCCCATGAAAGCCAAGATATCGCTGGTTCTGCATATCAAACGCACTGTGGAGTGGTGAAAACACCGGATAAGGTTTTTCTCGCATTAACTAGCTCGGAAAGAGCGATCTCTATGTTTCAGCATACTTCGGACAGAAGTCTCACCAAGATTATCGCAGAAAATGCATATCTCATCTTGAAACCCCACGAAAACCAAGATATCGCCGGTTCTGCATATCAAACGCACTGTGGAGTGGTGAAAACACCAGATAACGTGTTTCTCGCATTAAATAGGTCGAAACGAGCGATCTCGATGATTAAGCATACTTCGGACAGAAGTCTCACCAAAATTATCGTAAAAAATGCATATCCCAGCTTGAAACCCCACGAAAACCAAGATATCTACTGTTCTGCATATCCAACGAACTGTGGAGTGGTGAAAACCCCAGAAAACGTGTTTCTCGCATTAAATAGCTCGAAAAGAGCGCTCTCGATGTTTCTGCATACTTCGGACAGATGTTTCACCAAGCTTATCGTAGAAAATGCATATCTCAGCTTGAAACCCGACGAAAACCAAAATATCTCCGGTTCTGCGTATCCAACATACTGTGGAGTGGTGAAAACACCAGATAACGTGTTTCTCGCATTAACTAGCTCGAAAAGAGCGATCTCGATGTTTCAGCATACTTAGGACAGAAGTCTCACCAAGATTATCGCAGAAAATGCATATCTCATCTTGAAACCCCACGAAAACCAAGATATCGTCGGTTCTGCATATCAAACGCACTGTGGAGTGGTGAAAACACCAGATAACGTGTTTCTCGCATTAAATAGCTCGAAAAGAGCGAACTCGATGTTTCTGCATACTTCGGACAGAAGTCTCACCAAGATTATCGCAGAAAATGCATATCTCATCTTGAAACCCCACGAAAACCAAGATATCGTCGGTTCTGCATATCAAACGCACTGTGGAGTGGTGAAAACACCAGAAAACGTGTTTCGCACATTAAGTAGCTCGAAACGAGCGATCTCGGTGATTCTGCATACTTCGGACAGAAGTCTGAACAAGATTATCGCAGAAAATGCATATCTCAGCTTGAAACCCCACGAAAACCGAGATATCAACTGTTCTGCATATCAAACGCACTGTGGAGTGGTGAAAACACCAGATAACGAGTTTCTCGCATTAAATCTCTCGAGACGAGCGATCTCGATGATTCTGCATACTTCGGACAGAAGTTTCACCAAAATTATCGTAAAAAATGCATATCTCACCTTGAAACCCCATGAAAGCCAAGATATCGCTGGTTCTGCATATCAAACGCACTGTGGAGTGGTGAAAACACCGGATAAGGTTTTTCTCGCATTAACTAGCTCGGAAAGAGCGATCTCGATGTTTCAGCATACTTCGGACAGAAGTCTCACCAAGATTATCGCAGAAAATGCATATCTCATCTTGAAACCCCACGAAAACCAAGATATCGTCGGTTCTGCATATCAAACGCACTGTGGAGTGGTGAAAACACCAGATAACGTGTTTCTCGCATTAAATAGCTCGAAAAGAGCGAACTCGATGTTTCTGCATACTTCGGACAGAAGTCTCACCAAAATTATCGTAAAAAATGCATATCCCAGCTTGAAACCCAACGAAAACCAAGATATCGCCGGTTCTGCATATCAAACGCACTGTGGAGTGGTGAAAACACCAGAAAACGTGTTTCGCGCATTAAGTAGCTCGAAACGAGCGATCTCGATGATTCTGCATACTTAGGACAGAAGTCTCACCAAGATTATCGCAGAAAATGCATATCTCATCTTGAAACCCCACGAAAACCAAGATATCGCCGGTTCTGCATATCGAACGCACTGTGGAGTGGTGAAAACACCAGATAACGTGTTTCTCGCATTAAATAGCTCGAAAAGAGCGAACTCGATGTTTCTGCATACTTCGGACAGAAGTCTCACCAAAATTATCGTAAAAAATGCATATCCCAGCTTGAAACCCAACGAAAACCAAGATATCGCCGGTTCTGCATATCAAACGCACTGTGGTGTGGTGAAAACACCAGAAAACGTGTTTCGCACATTAAGTAGCTCGAAACGAGCGATCTCGATGATTCTGCATACTTCGGACAGAAGTCTGAACAAGATTATCGCAGAAAATGCATATCTCAGCTTGAAACCCCACGAAAACCGAGATATCAACTGTTCTGCATATCAAACGCACTGTGGAGTGGTGAAAACACCAGATAACGAGTTTCTCGCATTAAATCTCTCGAGACGAGCGATCTCGATGATTCTGCATACTTCGGACAGAAGTTTCACCAAAATTATCGTAAAAAATGCATATCTCACCTTGAAACCCCATGAAAGCCAAGATATCGCTGGTTCTGCATATCAAACGCACTGTGGAGTGGTGAAAACACCGGATAAGGTTTTTCTCGCATTAACTAGCTCGGAAAGAGCGATCTCGATGTTTCAGCATACTTCGGACAGAAGTCTCACCAAGATTATCGCAGAAAATGCATATCTCATCTTGAAACCCCACGAAAACCAAGATATCGCCGGTTCTGCATATCAAACGCACTGTGGAGTGGTAAAAACACCAGATAACGTGTTTCTCGCATTAAATAGGTCGAACCGAGCGATCTCGATGATTAAGCATACTTCGGACAGAAGTCTCACCAAAATTATCGTAAAAAATGCATATCCCAGCTTGAAACCCCACGAAAACCAAGATATCTACTGTTCTGCATATCCAACGAACTGTGGAGTGGTGAAAACCCCAGAAAACGTGTTTCTCGCATTAAATAGCTCGAAAAGAGCGCTCTCGATGTTTCTGCATACTTCGGACAGATGTTTCACCAAGCTTATCGTAGAAAATGCATATCTCAGCTTGAAACCCGACGAAAACCAAAATATCGCGGGTTCTGCATATCAAACGCACTGTGGAGTTGTGAAAACACCAGATAACGTGTTTCTCGCATTAAATCTCTCGAGACGAGCGATCTCGATGATTCTGCATGCTTCGGACAGAAGTCTCACCAAAATTATCGTAAAAAATGCATATCCCAGCTTGAAACCCCACGAAAACCAAGATATCGCCGGTTCTGCATATCAAACGCACTGTGGAGTGGTGAAAACACCGGATAAGGTTTTTCTCGCATTAACTAGCTCGAAAAGAGCGATCTCGATGTTTCAGCATACTTCGGACAGAAGTCTCACCAAGATTATCGCAGAAAATGCATATCTCAGCTTGAAACCCCACGAAAACCAAGATATCTACTGTTCTGCATATCAAACGCTCTGTGGAGTGGTGAAAACACCAGATAACGTGTTTCTCGCACTAACTAGATCGAAAAGAGCGATCTCGATGATTCAGCATACTTCGGACAGAAGTCTCACCAAGATTATCGCAGAAACTGCATATCTCTGCTTGAATCCCCACGAAAACCAAGATATCTACTGTTCTGCATATCCAACGAACTGTGGAGTGGTGAAAACCCCAGAAAACGTGTTTCTCGCATTAAATAGCTCGAAAAGAGCGCTCTCGATGTTTCTGCATACTTCGGACAGATGTTTCACCAAGCTTATCGTAGAAAATGCATATCTCAGCTTGAAACCCGACGAAAACCAAAATATCTCCGGATCTGCATATCCAACATACTGTGGAGTGGTGAAAACACCAGATAACGTGTTTCTCGCATTAACTAGCTCGAAAAGAGCGATCTCGATGATTCTGCACACTTCGGACAGAAGTCTCACCAAGATTATCGCAGAAAATGCACATCTCAGCTTGAAACCCCACGAAAGCCAAGATATCGCTGGTTCTGCATATCAAACGCACTGTGGAGTGGTGAAAACAGCGGATAAGTTTTTTCTCGCATTAACTAGCTCGAAAAGAGCGATCTCGATGTTTCAGCATACTTCGGACAGAAGTCTCACCAACATTATCGCAGAAAATGCATATCTCAGCTTGAAACCCCACGAAAACCAAGATATCGCCGGTTCTGCATATCAAACGCACTGTGGAGTGGTGAAAACACCAGATAACGTGTTTCTCGCACTAACTAGCTCGAAAAGAGCGATCTCGATGATTCAGCATACTTCGGACAGAAGTCTCACTAAGATTATCGCAGAAAATGCATATCTCAGCTTGAAACCCCACGAAAACCAAGATATGTACTGTTCTGCATATCAAACGCACTGTGGAGTGGTGAAAACACCAGATAACGTGTTTCTCGCACTAGCTAACTCGAAAAGAGCAATCTCGATGATTCAGCATACTTCGTACAGAAGTCTCACTAAGATTATCGCAGAAAATGCATATCTCAGCTTGAAACCCGACGAAAACCAAAATATCTCCGGTTCTGCATATCAAACGCACTGTGGAGTGGTGAAAACACCAGATAACGTGTTTCTCGCACTAACTAGCTCGAAAAGAGCGATCTCGATGATTCAGCATACTTCGGACAGAAGACTCACCGAGATTATCGCAGAAAATGCATATCTCAGCTTGAAACCCCACGAAAACCAAGATATCGCCGGTTCTGCATATCAAACGCACTGTGGAGTGGTGAAAACACCAGATAACGTGTTTCTCGCATTAAATAGCTCGAAACGAGCGATGTCGATGAATCTGCATACTTCGGACAGAAGTCTCACCAAAATTATCGTAAAAAATGCATATCTCAGCTTGAAACCCAATGAAAACCAAGATATCGCCGGTTCTGCATATCATACGCACTGTGGAGTGGTGAAAACACCAGCTATCGTGTTTCTCGCATTAAATAGCTGGAAAAGTGCGAACTCGATGTTTCTGCATACTTCGGACAGAAGTCTCACCAAAATTATCGTAAAAAATGCATATCCCAGCTTGAAACCCCACGAAAACCAAGATATCGCCGGTTCTGCATATCAAACGCACTTTGGAGTGGTGAAAACACCAGATAACGTGTTTCTCGCATTAAATAGCTCGAAACGAGCGATCTCGATGATTCTGCATACTTCGGACAGAAGTCTGAACAAGATTATCGCAGAAAATGCATATCTCAGCTTGAAACCCCACGAAAACCGAGATATCAACTGTTCTGCATATCAAACGCACTGTGGAGTGGTGAAAACACCAGATAACGTGTTTCTCGCACTAACTAGATCGAAAAGAGCGATCTCGATGATTCAGCATACTTCTGACAGAAGTCTCACCAAGATTATCGTTGAAAATGCATATCTCAGCTTGAAACCCGACGAAAACCGATATATCTCCGGTTCTGCACATCAAACGTACCGTGGAGTGGTGAAAACACCAGATAACGTGTTTCTCGCATTAAATAGCTCGAAACGTGCGATCTCGATGATTCTGCATACTTCGGACAGAAGTCTCAACAAGATTATCGCAGAAAATGCATACCTCAGCTTGAAACCCCACGAAAACCAAGATATCGCGTGTTCTGCATATCAAACGCACTGTGGAGTGGTGAAAACACCAGATAACGAGTTTCTCGCATTAAATCTCTCGAGACGAGCGATCTCGATGATTCTGCATACTTCGGACAGAAGTTTCACCAAAATTATCGTAAAAAATGCATATCTCACCTTGAAACCCCATGAAAGCCAAGATATCGCTGGTTCTGCATATCAAACGCACTGTGGAGTGGTGAAAACACCGGATAAGGTTTTTCTCGCATTAACTAGCTCGAAAAGAGCGATCTCGATGTTTCAGCATACTTCGGACAGAAGTCTCACCAAGATTATCGCAGAAAATGCATATCTCATCTTGAAACCCCACGAAAACCAAGATATCGCCGGTTCTGCATATCAAACGCTCTGTGGAGTGGTGAAAACACCAGATAACGTGTTTCTCGCACTAACTAGATCGAAAAGAGCGATCTCGATGATTCAGCATACTTCGGACAGAAGTCTCACCAAGATTATCGCAGAAACTGCATATCTCTGCTTGAATCCCCACGAAAACCAAGATATCTACTGTTCTGCATATCCAACGAACTGTGGAGTGGTGAAAACCCCAGAAAACGTGTTTCTCGCATTAAATAGCTCGAAAAGAGCGCTCTCGATGTTTCTGCATACTTCGGACAGATGTTTCACCAAGCTTATCGTAGAAAATGCATATCTCAGCTTGAAACCCGACGAAAACCAAAATATCTCCGGATCTGCATATCCAACATACTGTGGAGTGGTGAAAACACCAGATAACGTGTTTCTCGCATTAACTAGCTCGAAAAGAGCGATCTCGATGATTCTGCACACTTCGGACAGAAGTCTCACCAAGATTATCGCAGAAAATGCACATCTCAGCTTGAAACCCCACGAAAGCCAAGATATCGCTGGTTCTGCATATCAAACGCACTGTGGAGTGGTGAAAACAGCGGATAAGTTTTTTCTCGCATTAACTAGCTCGAAAAGAGCGATCTCGATGTTTCAGCATACTTCGGACAGAAGTCTCACCAACATTATCGCAGAAAATGCATATCTCAGCTTGAAACCCCACGAAAACCAAGATATCGCCGGTTCTGCATATCAAACGCACTGTGGAGTGGTGAAAACACCAGATAACGTGTTTCTCGCACTAACTAGCTCGAAAAGAGCGATCTCGATGATTCAGCATACTTCGGACAGAAGTCTCACTAAGATTATCGCAGAAAATGCATATCTCAGCTTGAAACCCCACGAAAACCAAGATATGTACTGTTCTGCATATCAAACGCACTGTGGAGTGGTGAAAACACCAGATAACGTGTTTCTCGCACTAACTAACTCGAAAAGAGCAATCTCGATGATTCAGCATACTTCGTACAGAAGTCTCACTAAGATTATCGCAGAAAATGCATATCTCAGCTTGAAACCCGACGAAAACCAAAATATCTCCGGTTCTGCATATCAAACGCACTGTGGAGTGGTGAAAACACCAGATAACGTGTTTCTCGCACTAACTAGCTCGAAAAGAGCGATCTCGATGATTCAGCATACTTCGGACAGAAGACTCACCGAGATTATCGCAGAAAATGCATATCTCAGCTTGAAACCCCACGAAAACCAAGATATCGCCGGTTCTGCATATCAAACGCACTGTGGAGTGGTGAAAACACCAGATAACGTGTTTCTCGCATTAAATAGCTCGAAACGAGCGATGTCGATGAATCTGCATACTTCGGACAGAAGTCTCACCAAAATTATCGTAAAAAATGCATATCTCAGCTTGAAACCCAATGAAAACCAAGATATCGCCGGTTCTGCATATCATACGCACTGTGGAGTGGTGAAAACACCAGCTATCGTGTTTCTCGCATTAAATAGCTGGAAAAGTGCGAACTCGATGTTTCTGCATACTTCGGACAGAAGTCTCACCAAAATTATCGTAAAAAATGCATATCCCAGCTTGAAACCCCACGAAAACCAAGATATCGCCGGTTCTGCATATCAAACGCACTGTGGAGTGGTGAAAACACCAGATAACGTGTTTCTCGCATTAAATAGCTCGAAACGAGCGATCTCGATGATTCTGCATACTTCGGACAGAAGTCTGAACAAGATTATCGCAGAAAATGCATATCTCAGCTTGAAACCCCACGAAAACCGAGATATCAACTGTTCTGCATATCAAACGCACTGTGGAGTGGTGAAAACACCAAATAACGTGTTTCTCGCACTAACTAGATCGAAAAGAGCGATCTCGATGATTCAGCATACTTCTGACAGAAGTCTCACCAAGATTATCGTTGAAAATGCATATCTCAGCTTGAAACCCGACGAAAACCGATATATCTCCGGTTCTGCACATCAAACGTACCGTGGAGTGGTGAAAACACCAGATAACGTGTTTCTCGCATTAAATAGCTCGAAACGTGCGATCTCGATGATTCTGCATACTTCGGACAGAAGTCTCAACAAGATTATCGCAGAAAATGCATACCTCAGCTTGAAACCCCACGAAAACCAAGATATCGCGTGTTCTGCATATCAAACGCACTGTGGAGTGGTGAAAACACCAGATAACGAGTTTCTCGCATTAAATCTCTCGAGACGAGCGATCTCGATGATTCTGCATACTTCGGACAGAAGTTTCACCAAAATTATCGTAAAAAATGCATATCTCACCTTGAAACCCCATGAAAGCCAAGATATCGCTGGTTCTGCATATCAAACGCACTGTGGAGTGGTGAAAACACCGGATAAGGTTTTTCTCGCATTAACTAGCTCGGAAAGAGCGATCTCGATGTTTCAGCATACTTCGGACAGAAGTCTCACCAAGATTATCGCAGAAAATGCATATCTCATCTTGAAACCCCACGAAAACCAAGATATCGCCGGTTCTGCATATCAAACGCACTGTGGAGTGGTGAAAACACCAGATAACGTGTTTCTCGCATTAAATAGGTCGAAACGAGCGATCTCGATGATTAAGCATACTTCGGACAGAAGTCTCCCCAAAATTATCGTAAAAAATGCATATCCCAGCTTGAAACCCCACGAAAACCAAGATATCTACTGTTCTGCATATCCAACGAACTGTGGAGTGGTGAAAACCCCAGAAAACGTGTTTCTCGCATTAAATAGCTCGAAAAGAGCGCTCTCGATGTTTCTGCATACTTCGGACAGATGTTTCACCAAGATTATCGCAGAAAATGCATATCTCATCTTGAAACCCCACGAAAACCAAGATATCGCCGGTTCTGCATATCAAACGCACTGTGGAGTGGTGAAAACACCAGATAACGTGTTTCTCGCATTAAATAGGTCGAAACGAGCGATCTCGATGATTAAGCATACTTCGGACAGAAGTCTCACCAAAATTATCGTAAAAAATGCATATCCCAGCTTGAAACCCCACGAAAACCAAGATATCTACTGTTCTGCATATCCAACGAACTGTGGAGTGGTGAAAACCCCAGAAAACGTGTTTCTCGCATTAAATAGCTCGAAAAGAGCGCTCTCGATGTTTCTGCATACTTCGGACAGATGTTTCACCAAGCTTATCGTAGAAAATGCATATCTCAGCTTGAAACCCGACGAAAACCAAAATATCTCCGGTTCTGCGTATCCAACATACTGTGGAGTGGTGAAAACACCAGATAACGTGTTTCTCGCATTAACTAGCTCGAAAAGAGCGATCTCGATGATTCTGCATACTTCGGACAGAAGTCTCACCAAGATTATCGCAGAAAATGCATATCCCAGCTTGAAACACCACGAAAACCAAGATATCGCTGGTTCTGCATATCAAACGCACTGTGGAGTGGTGAAAACAGCGGATAAGTTTTTTCTCGCATTAACTAGCTCGAAAAGAGCGATCTCGATGTTTCAGCATACTTCGGACAGAAGTCTCACCAAGATTATCGCAGAAAATGCATATCTCAGCTTGAAACCCCACGAAAACCAAGATATCGCCGGTTCTGCATATCAAACGCACTGTGGAGTGGTGAAAACTCCAGATAACGTGTTTCTCGCATTAAATAGCTCGAATAGAGCGATCTCGATGATTCTTCATACTTCGGACAGAAGTCTCACCAAGATTATCGTAAAAAATGCGTATCTCAGCTTGAAACCCCACGAAAGCCAAGTTATCGCTGGTTCTGCATATCAAACGCACTGTGGAGTGGTGAAAACACCGGAAAAGGTTGTTCTCGCATTAACTAGCTCGAAAAGAGCGATCTCGATGTTTCAGCATACTTCGGACAGAAGTCTCACCAAGATTATCGCAGAAAATGCATATCTCAGCTTGAAACCCCACGAAAACCAAGATATCGCCGGTTCTGCATATCAAACGCACTGTGGAGTGGTGAAAACACCAGCTATCGTGTTTCTCACATTAAATAGCTCGAACCGAGCGATGTCGATGAATCTGCATACTTCGGACAGAAGTCTCACCAAAATTATCGTAAAAAATGCATATCCCAGCTTGAAACCCCACGAAAACCAAGATATCGCCGGTTCTGCATATCAAACGCACTGTGGAGTGGTGAAAACACCAGATAACGTGTTTCTCGCATTAAATAGCTCGAAACGTGCGATCTCGATGATTCTGCATACTTCGGACAGAAGTCTCAACAAGATTATCGCAGAAAATGCATATCTCAGCTTGAAACCCCACGAAAACCGAGATATCTACTGTTCTGCATATCAAACGCACTGTGGAGTGGTGAAAACACCAGATAACGTGTTTCTCGCATTAAATAGCTCGAATAGAGCGATCTCGATGATTCTTCATACTTCGGACAGAAGTCTCACCAAGATTATCGTAAAAAATGCATATCTCAGCTTGAAACCCCACGAAAGCCAAGATATCGCTGGTTCTGCATATCAAACGCACTGTGGAGTGGTGAAAACAGCGGATAAGTTTTTTCTCGCATTAACTAGCTCGAAACGAGCGATCTCGATAATTAAGCATACTTCGGACAGAAGTCTCACCAAAATTACCGTAAAAAATGCATATCTCAGCTTGAAACCCCACGAAAACCAAGATATCGCTGTGTTCTGCATATCAAACGCACTGTGGAGTGGTGAAAACCCCAGATAACGTGTTTCTCGCATTAAATAGCTCGAATAGAGCGATCTCGATGATTCTTCATACTTCGAACAGAAGTCTCACCAATATTATCGCAGAATATGCATATCTCAGCTTGAAACCTCACGAAAACCAAGTTATCTCCGGTTCTGCACATCAAACGTACTGTGAAGTGGTGAAAACACCAGATAAATAGTTTCTCGCATTAAATAGATCGCAAAGAGGGATCTCGATGATTCTGCATACTTCTGACAGAGGTCTCACCAAGATTATAGCAGAAAATGCATATGTCAGCTTGAAACCCGACGAAAACCGAGTTATCTCCGGTTCTGCACATCAAACGTACCGTGGAGTGGTGAAAACACCAGAAAACGTATTTCGCGCATTAAATAGCTCGAAAAGAGGGATCTCGATGATTCTGCATACTTCGGACAGAGGTCTCACCAAGATTATCGCAGAAAATGCATATCTCAGTTTGAACCCCGACGAAATCCAAGATGTCGCTGGTTCTGCATATCAAACGCACTGTGGAGTTGTGAAAACACCAGATAACGTGTTTCTCGCATTAAATAGGTCGAAAAGAGGGATCTCGATGATTCTGCATACTTCGGACAGAGGTCTCACCAAGATTATAGCAGAAAATGCATATCTCAGCTTGAAACCCGACGAAAACCGAGTTATCTCCGGTTCTGCACATCAAACGTACCGTGGAGTGGTGAAAACACCAGATAACGTGTTTCTCGCATTAAATAGCTCGAAACGTGCGATCTCGATGATTCTGCATACTTCGGACAGAAGTCTCACCAAAATTACCGTAAAAAATGCATATCTCAGCTTGAAACCCCACGAAAACCAAGATATCGCTGTGTTCTGCATATCAAACGCACTGTGGAGTGGTGAAAACCCCAGAAAACGTGTTTCTCGCATTAAATAGCTCGAATAGAGCGATCTCGATGATTCTTCATACTTCGGACAGAAGTCTCACCAAGATTATCGTAAAAAATGCATATCTCAGCTTGAAACCCTACGAAAGCCAAGATATCGCTGGTTCTGCATATCAATCGCACTGTGGAGTGGTGAAAACAGCGGATAAGTTTTTTCTCGCATTAACTAGCGCGAAACGAGCGATCTCGATGATTCTGCATACTTCGGAGAGAAGTCTCAACAAGATTATCGCAGAAAATGCATATCTCAGCTTGAAACCCCACGAAAACCAAGATATCTACTGTTCTGCATATCAAACGCTCTGTGGAGTGGTGAAAACACCAGATAACGTGTTTCTCGCACTAACTAGATCGAATAGAGCGATCTCGATAATTCAGCATACTTCGGACAGAAGTCTCACCAAGATTATCGCAGAAAATGCATATCTCAGCTTGAAACCCCACGAAAACCAAGATATCGCCGGTTCTGCATATCATACGCACTGTGGAGTGGTGAAAACACCAGATAACGTGTTTCTCGCATTGAATAGCTCGAAACGAGCGATCTCGATAATTAAGCATACTTCGGACAGAAGTCTCACCAAAATTACCGTAAAAAATGCATATCTCAGCTTGAAACCCCACGAAAACCAAGATATCGCTGTGTTCTGCATATCAAACGCACTGTGGAGTGGTGAAAACCCCAGAAAACGTGTTTCTCGCATTAAATAGCTCGAATAGAGCGATCTCGATGATTCTTCATACTTCGGACAGAAGTCTCACCAAGATTATCGTAAAAAATGCATATCTCAGCTTGAAACCCCACGAAAGCCAAGATATCGCTGGTTCTGCATATCAAACGCACTGTGGAGTGGGGAAAACAGCGGATAAGTTTTTTCTCGCATTAACTAGCTCGAAAAGAGCGATCTCGATGTTTCAGCATACTTCGGACAGAAGTCTCACCAAGATTATCCCAGAAAATGCATATCTCAGCTTGAAACCCCACGAAAACCAAGATATTGCCGGTTCTGCATATCAAACGCACTGTGGAGTGGTGAAAACACCAGATAACGTGTTTCTCGCATTAAATAGCTCGAATAGAGCGATCTCGATGATTCTTCATACTTCGGACAGAAGTCTCACCAATATTATCGCAGAATATGCATATCTCAGCTTGAAACCTCACGAAAACCAAGTTATCTCCGGTTCTGCACATCAAACGTACTGTGAAGTGGTGAAAACACCAGATAAATAGTTTCTCGCATTAAATAGATCGCAAAGAGGGATCTCGATGATTCTGCATACTTCTGACAGAGGTCTCACCAAGATTATAGCAGAAAATGCATATCTCAGCTTGAAACCCGACGAAAACCGAGTTATCTCCGGTTCTGCACATCAAACGTACCGTGGAGTGGTGAAAACACCAGAAAACGTATTTCGCGCATTAAATAGCTCGAAAAGAGGGATCTCGATGATTCTGCATACTTCGGACAGAGGTCTCACCAAGATTATCGCAGAAAATGCATATCTCAGTTTGAACCCCGACGAAATCCAAGATGTCGCTGGTTCAGCATATCAAACGCACTGTGGAGTTGTGAAAACACCAGATAACGTGTTTCTCGCATTAAATAGGTCGAAAAGAGGGATCTCGATGATTCTGCATACTTCGGACAGAGGTCTCACCAAGATTATAGCAGAAAATGCATATCTCAGCTTGAAACCCGACGAAAACCGAGTTATCTCCGGTTCTGCACATCAAACGCACTGTGGAGTGGTGAAAACACCAGATAACGTGTTTCTCGCACTAACTAGATCGAAAAGAGCGATCTCGATGATTCAGCATACTTCTGACAGAAGTCTCACCAAGATTATCGTTGAAAATGCATATCTCAGCTTGAAACCCGACGAAAACCGATATATCTCCGGTTCTGCACATCAAACGTACCGTGGAGTGGTGAAAACACCAGATAACGTGTTTCTCGCATTAAATAGCTCGAAACGTGCGATCTCGATGATTCTGCATACTTCGGACAGAAGTCTCAACAAGATTATCGCAGAAAATGCATACCTCAGCTTGAAACCCCACGAAAACCAAGATATCGCGTGTTCTGCATATCAAACGCACTGTGGAGTGGTGAAAACACCAGATAACGAGTTTCTCGCATTAAATCTCTCGAGACGAGCGATCTCGATGATTCTGCATACTTCGGACAGAAGTTTCACCAAAATTATCGTAAAAAATGCATATCTCACCTTGAAACCCCATGAAAGCCAAGATATCGCTGGTTCTGCATATCAAACGCACTGTGGAGTGGTGAAAACACCGGATAAGGTTTTTCTCGCATTAACTAGCTCGAAAAGAGCGATCTCGATGTTTCAGCATACTTCGGACAGAAGTCTCACCAAGATTATCGCAGAAAATGCATATCTCATCTTGAAACCCCACGAAAACCAAGATATCGCCGGTTCTGCATATCAAACGCACTGTGGAGTGGTGAAAACACCAGATAACGTGTTTCTCGCATTAAATAGGTCGAAACGAGCGATCTCGATGATTAAGCATACTTCGGACAGAAGTCTCACCAAAATTATCGTAAAAAATGCATATCCCAGCTTGAAACCCCACGAAAACCAAGATATCTACTGTTCTGCATATCCAACGAACTGTGGAGTGGTGAAAACCCCAGAAAACGTGTTTCTCGCATTAAATAGCTCGAAAAGAGCGCTCTCGATGTTTCTGCATACTTCGGACAGATGTTTCACCAAGATTATCGCAGAAAATGCATATCTCATCTTGAAACCCCACGAAAACCAAGATATCGCCGGTTCTGCATATCAAACGCACTGTGGAGTGGTGAAAACACCAGATAACGTGTTTCTCGCATTAAATAGGTCGAAACGAGCGATCTCGATGATTAAGCATACTTCGGACAGAAGTCTCACCAAAATTATCGTAAAAAATGCATATCCCAGCTTGAAACCCCACGAAAACCAAGATATCTACTGTTCTGCATATCCAACGAACTGTGGAGTGGTGAAAACCCCAGAAAACGTGTTTCTCGCATTAAATAGATCGAAAAGAGCGCTCTCGATGTTTCTGCATACTTCGGACAGATGTTTCACCAAGCTTATCGTAGAAAATGCATATCTCAGCTTGAAACCCGACGAAAACCAAAATATCTCCGGTTCTGCGTATCCAACATACTGTGGAGTGGTGAAAACACCAGATAACGTGTTTCTCGCATTAACTAGCTCGAAAAGAGCGATCTCGATGATTCTGCATACTTCGGACAGAAGTCTCACCAAGATTATCGCAGAAAATGCATATCCCAGCTTGAAACACCACGAAAACCAAGATATCGCTGGTTCTGCATATCAAACGCACTGTGGAGTGGTGAAAACAGCGGATAAGTTTTTTCTCGCATTAACTAGCTCGAAAAGAGCGATCTCGATGTTTCAGCATACTTCGGACAGAAGTCTCACCAAGATTATCGCAGAAAATGCATATCTCAGCTTGAAACCCCACGAAAACCAAGATATCGCCGGTTCTGCATATCAAACGCACTGTGGAGTGGTGAAAACCCCAGATAACGTGTTTCTCGCATTAAATAGCTCGAATAGAGCGATCTCGATGATTCTTCATACTTCGGACAGAAGTCTCACCAAGATTATCGTAAAAAATGCGTATCTCAGCTTGAAACCCCACGAAAGCCAAGTTATCGCTGGTTCTGCATATCAAACGCACTGTGGAGTGGTGAAAACACCGGAAAAGGTTGTTCTCGCATTAACTAGCTCGAAAAGAGCGATCTCGATGTTTCAGCATACTTCGGACAGAAGTCTCACCAAGATTATCGCAGAAAATGCATATCTCAGCTTGAAACCCCACGAAAACCAAGATATCGCCGGTTCTGCATATCAAACGCACTGTGGAGTGGTGAAAACACCAGCTATCGTGTTTCTCACATTAAATAGCTCGAACCGAGCGATGTCGATGAATCTGCATACTTCGGACAGAAGTCTCACCAAAATTATCGTAAAAAATGCATATCCCAGCTTGAAACCCCACGAAAACCAAGATATCGCCGGTTCTGCATATCAAACGCACTGTGGAGTGGTGAAAACACCAGATAACGTGTTTCTCGCATTAAATAGCTCGAAACGTGCGATCTCGATGATTCTGCATACTTCGGACAGAAGTCTCAACAAGATTATCGCAGAAAATGCATATCTCAGCTTGAAACCCCACGAAAACCGAGATATCTACTGTTCTGCATATCAAACGCACTGTGGAGTGGTGAAAACACCAGATAACGTGTTTCTCGCATTAAATAGCTCGAATAGAGCGATCTCGATGATTCTTCATACTTCGGACAGAAGTCTCACCAAGATTATCGTAAAAAATGCATATCTCAGCTTGAAACCCCACGAAAGCCAAGATATCGCTGGTTCTGCATATCAAACGCACTGTGGAGTGGTGAAAACAGCGGATAAGTTTTTTCTCGCATTAACTAGCTCGAAACGAGCGATCTCGATAATTAAGCATACTTCGGACAGAAGTCTCACCAAAATTACCGTAAAAAATGCATATCTCAGCTTGAAACCCCACGAAAACCAAGATATCGCTGTGTTCTGCATATCAAACGCACTGTGGAGTGGTGAAAACCCCAGATAACGTGTTTCTCGCATTAAATAGCTCGAATAGAGCGATCTCGATGATTCTTCATACTTCGAACAGAAGTCTCACCAATATTATCGCAGAATATGCATATCTCAGCTTGAAACCTCACGAAAACCAAGTTATCTCCGGTTCTGCACATCAAACGTACTGTGAAGTGGTGAAAACACCAGATAAATAGTTTCTCGCATTAAATAGATCGCAAAGAGGGATCTCGATGATTCTGCATACTTCTGACAGAGGTCTCACCAAGATTATAGCAGAAAATGCATATCTCAGCTTGAAACCCGACGAAAACCGAGTTATCTCCGGTTCTGCACATCAAACGTACCGTGGAGTGGTGAAAACACCAGAAAACGTATTTCGCGCATTAAATAGCTCGAAAAGAGGGATCTCGATGATTCTGCATACTTCGGACAGAGGTCTCACCAAGATTATCGCAGAAAATGCATATCTCAGTTTGAACCCCGACGAAATCCAAGATGTCGCTGGTTCTGCATATCAAACGCACTGTGGAGTTGTGAAAACACCAGATAACGTGTTTCTCGCATTAAATAGGTCGAAAAGAGGGATCTCGATGATTCTGCATACTTCGGACAGAGGTCTCACCAAGATTATAGCAGAAAATGCATATCTCAGCTTGAAACCCGACGAAAACCGAGTTATCTCCGGTTCTGCACATCAAACGTACCGTGGAGTGGTGAAAACACCAGATAACGTGTTTCTCGCATTAAATAGCTCGAAACGTGCGATCTCGATGATTCTGCATACTTCGGACAGAAGTCTCACCAAAATTACCGTAAAAAATGCATATCTCAGCTTGAAACCCCACGAAAACCAAGATATCGCTGTGTTCTGCATATCAAACGCACTGTGGAGTGGTGAAAACCCCAGAAAACGTGTTTCTCGCATTAAATAGCTCGAATAGAGCGATCTCGATGATTCTTCATACTTCGGACAGAAGTCTCACCAAGATTATCGTAAAAAATGCATATCTCAGCTTGAAACCCTACGAAAGCCAAGATATCGCTGGTTCTGCATATCAATCGCACTGTGGAGTGGTGAAAACAGCGGATAAGTTTTTTCTCGCATTAACTAGCGCGAAACGAGCGATCTCGATGATTCTGCATACTTCGGAGAGAAGTCTCAACAAGATTATCGCAGAAAATGCATATCTCAGCTTGAAACCCCACGAAAACCAAGATATCTACTGTTCTGCATATCAAACGCTCTGTGGAGTGGTGAAAACACCAGATAACGTGTTTCTCGCACTAACTAGATCGAATAGAGCGATCTCGATAATTCAGCATACTTCGGACAGAAGTCTCACCAAGATTATCGCAGAAAATGCATATCTCAGCTTGAAACCCCACGAAAACCAAGATATCGCCGGTTCTGCATATCATACGCACTGTGGAGTGGTGAAAACACCAGATAACGTGTTTCTCGCATTGAATAGCTCGAAACGAGCGATCTCGATAATTAAGCATACTTCGGACAGAAGTCTCACCAAAATTACCGTAAAAAATGCATATCTCAGCTTGAAACCCCACGAAAACCAAGATATCGCTGTGTTCTGCATATCAAACGCACTGTGGAGTGGTGAAAACCCCAGAAAACGTGTTTCTCGCATTAAATAGCTCGAATAGAGCGATCTCGATGATTCTTCATACTTCGGACAGAAGTCTCACCAAGATTATCGTAAAAAATGCATATCTCAGCTTGAAACCCCACGAAAGCCAAGATATCGCTGGTTCTGCATATCAAACGCACTGTGGAGTGGGGAAAACAGCGGATAAGTTTTTTCTCGCATTAACTAGCTCGAAAAGAGCGATCTCGATGTTTCAGCATACTTCGGACAGAAGTCTCACCAAGATTATCCCAGAAAATGCATATCTCAGCTTGAAACCCCACGAAAACCAAGATATTGCCGGTTCTGCATATCAAACGCACTGTGGAGTGGTGAAAACACCAGATAACGTGTTTCTCGCATTAAATAGCTCGAATAGAGCGATCTCGATGATTCTTCATACTTCGGACAGAAGTCTCACCAATATTATCGCAGAATATGCATATCTCAGCTTGAAACCTCACGAAAACCAAGTTATCTCCGGTTCTGCACATCAAACGTACTGTGAAGTGGTGAAAACACCAGATAAATAGTTTCTCGCATTAAATAGATCGCAAAGAGGGATCTCGATGATTCTGCATACTTCTGACAGA
Source organism: Anthophora plumipes (assembly GCA_951804975.1). Taxonomy (NCBI): domain Eukaryota; kingdom Metazoa; phylum Arthropoda; class Insecta; order Hymenoptera; family Apidae; genus Anthophora; species Anthophora plumipes. Next base: position 318,567 of record CATORF010000732.1, read on the forward strand.
GGTCTCACCAAGATTATAGCAGAAAATGCATATCTCAGCTTGAAACCCGACGAAAACCGAGTTATCTCCGGTTCTGCACATCAAACGTACCGTGGAGTGGTGAAAACACCAGAAAACGTATTTCGCGCATTAAATAGCTCGAAAAGAGGGATCTCGATGATTCTGCATACTTCGGACAGAGGTCTCACCAAGATTATCGCAGAAAATGCATATCTCAGTTTGAACCCCGACGAAATCCAAGATGTCGCTGGTTCTGCATATCAAACGCACTGTGGAGTTGTGAAAACACCAGATAACGTGTTTCTCGCATTAAATAGGTCGAAAAGAGGGATCTCGATGATTCTGCATACTTCGGACAGAGGTCTCACCAAGATTATAGCAGAAAATGCATATCTCAGCTTGAAACCCGACGAAAACCGAGTTATCTCCGGTTCTGCACATCAAACGTACCGTGGAGTGGTGAAAACACCAGATAACGTGTTTCTCGCATTAAATAGCTCGAAACGTGCGATCTCGATGATTCTGCATACTTCGGACAGAAGTCTCACCAAGATTATCGTAAAAAATGCATATCTCAGCTTGAAACCCCACGAAAGCCAAGATATCGCTGGTTCTGCATATCAAACGCACTGTGGAGTGGGGAAAACAGCGGATAAGTTTTTTCTCGCATTAACTAGCTCGAAAAGAGCGATCTCGATGTTTCAGCATACTTCGGACAGAAGTCTCACCAAGATTATCCCAGAAAATGCATATCTCAGCTTGAAACCCCACGAAAACCAAGATATTGCCGGTTCTGCATATCAAACGCACTGTGGAGTGGTGAAAACACCAGATAACGTGTTTCTCGCATTAAATAGCTCGAATAGAGCGATCTCGATGATTCTTCATACTTCGGACAGAAGTCTCACCAAGATTATCGTAAAAAATGCATATCTCAGCTTGAAACCCCACGAAAGCCAAGATATCGCTGGTTCTGCATATCAAACGCACTGTGGAGTGGTGAAAACAGCGGATAAGTTTTTTCTCACATTAACTAGCTCGAAACGAGCGATCTCGATGATTCTGCATACTTCGGAGAGAAGTCTCAACAAGATTATCGCAGAAAATGCATATCTCAGCTTGAAACCCCACCAAAACCAAGATATCTACTGTTCTGCATATCAAACGCTCTGTGGAGTGGTGAAAACACCAGATCACGTGTTTCTCGCACTAACTAGATCGAAAAGAGCGATCTCGATGATTCAGCATACTTCTGACAGAAGTCTCACCAAGATTATCGTCGAAAATGCATATCACAGCTTGATACCCGACGAAAGCCAAGATGTCGCCGGTTCTGCATATCAAACGCACTGTGGTGTTGTGAAAACACCTGATAACGTGTTTCTCGCATTATGTAGCTCGAAAAGAGCGTTCTCGAAGATTCTGCATACTTCTGACAGACGTCTCACCAAGATTATCGTGGAAAATGCATATCTCAGCTTGAAACCCGACCGAAACAAAGACATCTCCGGTTCTGCATGTCACACGTACTGTTGAGTGGTGAAAACACCAGAAAACTTGTTTTTTCACATTAAATAGCTCGAAAAGAGCGATCTCGAAGATTCTGCATACTTCTGACAGAAGTCTCACAAAGATTAACGTAGAAAATGCATACCTCAGCTTGAAACCCGACGAAATCCAAGATGTCGCCGGTTCTGCAAATCAAACGCACTGGGGAGTGGTCAATACACCAGATAACGTGGTTCTCGCATTAAGTAGCTCGAAAAGAGTGATCTAGATGATTCTGCATACTTCTGACTGAAGTCTTACCAATATTATCGCAGAAAATACATATTTCAGCTGGAAACACCGCGAAAATCAAGATATCGCCGGTTCTGCAAATCAAACGCACTGTGGAGTGGTGAAAACAACCAGATAACGTGTTTCTCGCATTAAATAGCTCGAGAAGTGCGATCCCGATGATTATGCATACTTCTGACAGAAGTCTCACCAAGATAATCGCAGAAAATGCATATCTCAGCTTGAAACCTCACGAAAACCAAGTTATCTCCGGTTCTGCATATCAGACGCACTGTGGAATGTTGAAAACACCAGAAAACGTGTTTCTCGCATTAACTAACTCGAAATGAGCGTTCTCGATTATTCTGCATACTTCTCATAGATGAAACACCAAGATCATCGTAGAAAATGCATATTTCAGCTGGAAACCCCGCGAAGACCAAGTTATCGGCGGCTCTACATATCATACGCACTGTGGAGTGGTCAAAACAACAGAAAACTTGTTTTTTCGCATTAAATAGCTCGAAACGAGCGATCTAGATGATTCTGCATACTTCTGACAGAAGACTCACCAAGATTATCGTTGAAAATGCATATCTCAGCTTGATACCCGACGAAAGTCAAGATGTCGCTGGTTCTGCATATCAAACGCACTGTGGAGTGGTGAAAACACCAGATAACGTGTTTCTCGCATTATGTAGCTCGAAAAGAGCGTTCTCGAAGATTCTGCATACTTCTCATAGATGAAACACCAAGATTATCGCAGAAAATGCATATCTCAGCTTGATACCCGACGAAAGTCAAGATGTCGTCGGTTCTGCATATCAAACGCACTGTGGAGTGGTGAAATCACCACATAAGGTGTTTCTCGCATTAAATAGCTCGAAAAGAGCGATCCCGATGATTCTGCATGCTTCTGACAGAAGTCTCACAAAGATTATCGCAGAAAATGCATATCTCAGCTGGAAACCCCACGAAAACCAAGATGTCGCCGGTTCTGCATATCAAACGCCCTGTGGAGTGATGAAAACACCAGATAACATGTTTCTCGCATTAAATAGCTCAAATAGAGCGATCTCGATGATTCTGCATACTTCTGACAGAAGACTCACCAAGATTATCGCAGAAAATGCATATTTCAGCTGGAAACCCCACGAAAACCAAGTTATCGGCGGCTCTACATATCAAACGCCCTGTGGAGTGGTCAATACACCAGATAACGTGTTTCTCGCATTAAATAGCTCGAAACGAGCGATCTAGAAGATTCTGTATACTTCTGACTGAAGTCTCACCAATATTATCGCAGAAAATGCATATCTCAGCTAGAAACACCACGAAAATCAAGATATCGTCGGTTCTGCATATCAGACGCACTGTGGAATGTTGAAAACACCAGAAAACGTGTTTCTCGCATTAACTAACTCGAAAAGAGCGTTCTCGATCATCCTGCATACTTCTCATAGATGAAACACCAACATCATCGCAGAAAATGCATATTTCAGCTGGAAACCCCGCGAAGACCAAGTTATCGGCGGCTCTACATATCATACGCACTGTGGAGTGGTCAAAACACCAGAAAACTTGTTTTTTCGCATTAAATAGCTCGAAACGAGCGATCTAGATGATTCTGCATACTTCTGACTAAAGTCTCACCAAGATTATCGCAGAAAATCCATATCTCAGCTTGAAACATCACGAAAATTAAGATGTCGCCGGTTCTGCATATCAAACGCACTGTGGAGTCGTGAAAACAACCAGACAACGTGTTTCTCGCATTAAATAGCTCGAAAAGTGCGATCCCGATGATTCTGCATACTTCTGACAGAAATCTCACCAAGATTATCGTTGAAAATGCATATCTCAGCTGGAAACCCCACGAAAACCAAGATATCGCCGGTTCTGCATATCAAACGCCTTGTGGAGTGATGAAAACACCAGATAACATGTTTCTCGCATTAAATAGCTCGAAAAGAGCGATCTCGAAGATTCTGCATACTTCTGACAGAAGTCTCACCAAGATTATCGTAGAAAATGCATATCTCAGCTTGAAACCCGACGAAATCCAAGATGTCGCCTGTTCTGGATATCAAACGCACTGTGGTGTCGTGAAAACACCAGATAACGTGTTTCTCGCATTAAATAGCTCGAAAAGAGCGATCTCGAAGATTCTGCATACTTCTGACGGAAGTCTCACCAAGATTATCGTAGAAAATGCATATCTCAGGTTGAAATCTCACGAAAATCAAGATGTCGCCGGTTCTGCATATCAAACGCACTGCGGAGTGGTGAAAACAACAGATAACGTGTTTCTCGCATTAAATAGCTCGAAAAGAGGGGTCCCGATGATTCTGCATACTACTGACAGAAGACTCACCAAGATTATCGACGAAAATGCATATCTCAGGTTGAAATCTCACGAAAATCTAGATGTCGCCGGTTCTGGATATCAAACGCACTGTGCTGTCGTGAAAACACTAGAAAACTTGTTTTTTCGCAGTAAATAGCTTGAAAAGAGCGATCTAGATGATTCTGCATACTTCTGACTGAAGTCTCACCAAGATTATCGCAGAAAATCCATATCTCAGCTTGAAACATCACGAAAATTAAGATGTCGCCGGTTCTGCATATAAAACGCACTGTGGAGTCGTGAAAACAACCAGACAACGTGTTTCTCGCATTAAATAGCTCGAAAAGAGCGATCCCGATGATTCTGCATACTTCTGACAGAAGTCTCACCAAGATTATCGCAGAAAATGCATATCTCAGCTTGAAACCTCACGAAAATCAAGATGTCGCCGGTTCTGCAAATCAAACGCACTGTGGAGTGGTGAAAACACCAGAAAACGTGTTTCTCGCATTAACTTGCTCGAAAAGAGCGTTCACGATGATTCTGCATACTTCTCATAGATGAAACACCAAGATTATCGCAGAAAATGCATATCTCAGCTTGATACCCGACGAAAGTCAAGATGTCGTCGGTTCTGCATATCAAACGCACTGTGGAGTGGTGAAATCACCACATAAGGTGTTTCTCGCATTAAATAGCTCGAAAAGAGCGATCTAGATGATTCTGCATACTGCTGACAGAAGACCCACCAAGATTATCGCAGAAAATGCATATCTCAGCTGGAAACACCACGAAAACCACGATATCGTCGGTTCTGCATATCAGACGCACTGTGGAATGTTGAAAACACCAGAAAACGTGTTTCTCGCATTAACTAACTCGAAAAGAGCGTTCTCGATCATTCTGCATACTTCTCATAGATGAAACACCAAGATCATCGCAGAAAATGCATATTTCAGCTGGAAACCCCGCGAAGACAAAGTTATCGGCGGCTCTACATATCATACGCACTGTGGAGTGGTCAAAACAACAGAAAACTTGTTTTTTCGCATTAAATAGCTCGAAACGAGCGATCTAGATGATTCTGCATACTTCTGACAGAAGACTCACCAAGATTATCGCAGAAAATGCATATCTCAGCTGGAAACACCACGAAAATCAAGATATCGCCGATTCTGCATATCAAACGCACTGTGGAGTGGTGAAAACACCAGAAAACTTGTTTTTTCGCATTAAATAGCTCGAAACGAGCGATCTAGATGATTCTGCATACTTCTGACTAAAGTCTCACCAAGATTATCGTTGAAAATGCATATCTCAGCTTGATACCCGACGAAAGCCAAGATGTCGCTGTTTCTGCATATCAAACGCACTGTGGAGTGGTGAAAACACCAGATAACGTGTTTCTCGCATTAAATAGCTCTAAAGAGCGATCTCGAAGATTCTGCATACTTCTGACGGAAGTCTCGCCAAGATTATCGTAGAAAATGCATATCTCAGGTTGAAATCTCACGAAAATCAAGATGTCGCCGGTTCTGCATATCAAACGCACTGCTGAGTGGTGAAAACAACAGATAACGTCTTTCTCGCATTAAATAGCTCGAAAAGAGGGGTCCCGATGATTCTGCATACTACTGACAGAAGACTCACCAAGATTATCGACGAAAATGCATATCTCAGGTTGAAATCTCACGAAAATCTGGATGTCGCCGGTTCTGGATATCAAACGCACTGTGGTGTCGTGAAAACACTAGAAAACTTGTTTTTTCGCAGTAAATAGCTTGAAAAGAGCGATCTAGATGATTCTGCATACTTCTGACTGAAGTCTCACCAAGATTATCGCAGAAAATCCATATCTCAGCTTGAAACATCACGAAAATAAAGATGTCGCCGGTTCTGCATATAAAACGCACTGTGGAGTCGTGAAAACAACCAGACAACGTGTTTCTCGCATTAAATAGCTCGAAAAGAGCGATCCCGATGATTCTGCATACGTCTGACAGAAGTCTCACCAAGATTATCGCAGAAAATGCATATCTCAGCTTGAAACCTCACGAAAATCAAGATGTCGCCGGTTCTGCAAATCAAACGCACTGTGGAGTGGTGAAATCACCACATAAGGTGTTTCTCGCATTAAATAGCTCGAAAAGAGCGATCCCGATGATTCTGCATACTTCTGACTGAAGTCTCACCAAGATAATCGTTGAAAATGCATATCTCAGCTTGATACCCGACGAAAGCCAAGATGTCGCTGGTTCTGCATATCAAACGCACTGTGGAGTGGTGAAAACACCAGATAACGTGTTTCTCGCATTATGTAGCTCGAAAACAGCGTTCTCGAAGATTCTGCATACTTCTGACAGAAGTCTCACCATGATTATCGCAGAAAAAGCATATCTCAGCTTGAAAACCCACGAAAAGCAAGATTCCGCCGGTTCTGCATGTCAAACGTACTGTGGAGTGGTGAATACACCAGAAAACGAGTTTTTCGCATTAAATAGCTCGAAAAGAGCGATCTCGATGATTCTGCATACTTCTGACAGAAGTCTCACCAAGATTATCGTAGAAAATGCATATCTCAGTATGAACCCCGACGAAATCCAAGATGTCGCCGGTTCTGCATATCAAACGCACTGTGGAGTGGTGAATACACCAGAAAACGTGTTTCTCGCATTAAATAGCTCGAAAAGAGCGATCCCGATGATTCTGCATACTTCTGACAGAAGTCTCACCAAGATTATCGTTGAAAATGCATATCTCAGCTTGATACCCGACGAAAGCCAAGATGTCGCTGGTTCTGCATATCAAACGCTCTGTGGAGTGGTGAAAACACCAGATAACGTGTTTCTCGCATTATGTAGCTCGAAAAGAGCGATCTCGATGATTCTGCATACTTCTGACAGAAGACTCACCAAGATTATCGCAGAAAATGCATATTTCAGCTGGAAACCCCACGAAAACCAAGTTATCGGCGGCTCTACATATCAAACGCCCTGTGGAGTGGTCAATACACCAAATAACGTGTTTCTCGCATTAAATAGCTCGAAACGAGCGATCTAGAAGATTCTGTATACTTCTGACTGAAGTCTCACGAATATTATCGCAGAAAATGCATATCTCAGCTGGAAACACCACGAAAATCAAGATATTGCCGGTTCTGCATATCAAACGCACTGTGGAATGTTGAAAACACCAGAAAACTTGTTTTTTCGTATTAAATAGCTCGAAACGAGCGATCTAGATGATTCTGCATACTTCTGACAGAAGTCTCACCAAGATTATCGTAGAAAATGCATATCTCAGCTTGAAACCCGACGAAATCCAAGATGTCGCCGGTTCTGCATATCAAACGCACTGTGGAATGTTGAAAACACTAGAAAACTTGTTTTTTCGCATTAAATAGCTTGAAAAGAGCGATCTAGATGATTCTGCATACCTCTGACTGAAGTCTCACCAAGGTTATCGCAGAAAATCCATATCTCAGCTTGAAACATCACGAAAATTAAGATGTCGCCGGTTCTGCATATCAAACGCACTGTGGAGTCGTGAAAACAACCAGACAACGTGTTTCTCGCATTAAATAGCTCGAAAAGAGCGATCTCGAAGATTCTGCATACTTCTGACGGAAGTCTCACCAAGATTATCGTAGAAAATGCATATCTCAGGTTGAAATCTCACGAAAATCAAGATGTCGCCGGTTCTGCATATCAAACGCACTGCGGAGTGGTGAAAACAACAGATAACGTGTTTCTCGCATTAAATAGCTCGAAAAGAGGGGTCCCGATGATTCTGCATACTACTGACAGAAGACTCACATAGATTATCGACGAAAATGCATATCTCAGGTTGAAATCTCACGAAAATCTAGATGTCGCCGGTTCTGGATATCAAACGCACTGTGGTGTCGTGAAAACACTAGAAAACTTAATTTTTCGCATTAAATAGCTTGAAAAGAGCGATCTAGATGATTCTGCATACTTCTGACTGAAGTGTCACCAAGATTATCGCAGAAAATCCATATCTCAGCTTGAAACATCACGAAAATTAAGATGTAGCCGGTTCTGCATATCAAACGCACTGTGGAGTCGTGAAAACAACCAGACAACGTGTTTCTCGCATTAAATAGCTCGAAAAGAGCGATCCCGATGATTCTGCATACTTCTGACAGAAGTCTCACCAAGATTATCGCAGAAAATGCATATCTCAGCTTGAAACCTCACGAAAATCAAGATGTCGCCGGTTCTGCAAATCAAACGCACTGTGGAGTGGTGAAAACAACCAGATAACGTGTTTCTCGCATTAAATAGCTCGAGAAGTTGCGATCCCGATGATTATGCATACTTCTGACAGAAGTCTCACCAAGATAATCGCAGAAAATGCATATCTCAGCTTGAAACCTCACGAAAACCAAGTTATCTCCGGTTCTGCACATCAAACGTACTGTGGAGTGGTGAAAACACCAGAAAACGTGTTTCTCGCATTATGTAGCTCGAAAAGAGCGTTCTCGAAGATTCTGCATACTTCTGACAGAAGTCTCACCAAGATTATCTACGAAAATGCATATCTCAGGTTGAAATCTCACGAAATTCAAGATGTCGCCTGTTCTGGATATCAAACGCACTGTGGTGCCGTGAAAACACCAGATAACGTGTTTCTCGCATTAAATAGCTCGAAAAGAGCGATCTCGAAGATTCTGCATACTTCTGACGGAATGCTCACCAAGATTATCGTAGAAAATGCATATCTCAGGTTGAAATCTCACGAAAATCAAGATGTCGCCGGTTCTGCATATCAAACGCACTGCGGAGTGGTGAAAACAACAGATAACGTGTTTCTCGCATTAAATAGCTCGAAAAGAGGGGTCCCGATGATTCTGCATACTACTGACAGAAGACTCACCTATATTATCGACGAAAATGCATATCTCAGGTTGAAATCTCACGAAAATCTAGATGTCGCCGGTTCTGGATATCAAACGCACTGTGGTGTCGTGAAAACACTAGAAAACTTGATTTTTCGCATTAAATAGCTTGAAAAGAGCGATCTAGATGATTCTGCATACTTCTGACTGAAGTGTCACCAAGATTATCGCAGAAAATCCATATCTCAGCTTGAAACATCACGAAAATTAAGATGTCGCCGGTTCTGCATATCAAACGCACTGTGGAGTCGTGAAAACAACCAGACAACGTGTTTCTCGCATTAAATAGCTCGAAAAGAGCGATCCCGATGATTCTGCATACTTCTGACAGAAGTCTCACCAAGATTATCGCAGAAAATGCATATCTCAGCTTGAAACCTCACGAAAATCAAGATGTCGCCGATACTGCAAATCAAACGCACTGTGGAGTGGTGAAAACAACCAGATAACGTGTTTCTCGCATTAAGTAGCTCGAGAAGTGCGATCCCGATGATTATGCATACTTCTGACAGAAGTCTCACAAAGATAATCGCAGAAAATGCATATCTCAGCTTGAAACCTCACGAAAACCAAGTTATCTCCGGTTCTGCACATCAAACGTACTGTGGAGTGGTGAAAACACCAGAAAACGTGTTTCTCGCATTAAGTAGCTCGAAAAGAGCGTTCTCGAAGATTCTGCATACTTGTGACAGAAGTCTCACCAAGATTATCGTAGAAAATGCATATCTCAGTATGAAACCCGACCGAAACCATGATATCGCCGGTTCTGCATGTCAAACGTACTGTGGAGTGGCGAATACACCAGAAAACGTGTTTCTCGCATTAAATAGCTCGAAAAGAGCGATCTAGATGATTCTGCATACTTCTGACAGAAGACTCACCAAGATTATCGCAGAAAATGCATATCTCAGCTGGAAACACCACGAAAATCAAGATATCGCCGGTTCTGCATATCAAACGCACTGTGGAGTGGTGAAAACACCAGATATCGTGTTTGTCGCATTAAGTAGCTCGAAAAGAGCGATCTCGAAGATTCTGCATACTTCTGACAGAAGTCTCACCAAGATTATCGTAGAAAATGCATATCTCAGCTTGAAACCTGACGAATTCCAAGATATCGCCGGTTCTGCATATCAAACGCACTGTGGAATGTTGAAAACACCAGAAAACTTGTTTTTTCGCATTAAATAGCTTGAAAAGAGCGATCTAGATGATTCTGCATACTTCTGACTGAAGTCTCACCAAGATTATCGCAGAAAATCCATATCTCAGCTGGAAAACATCACGAAAATCAAGATGTCGCCGGTTCTGCATATCAAACGCACTGTGGAGTCGTGAAAACAACCAGACAACGTGTTTCTCGCATTAAATAGCTCGAAAAGTGCGATCCCGATGATTCTGCATACTTCTGACAGAAGTCTCACCAAGATTATCGTAGAAAATGCATATCTCAGCTTGAAACCCGACGAAATCCAAGATGTCGCCGGTTCTGCATATCAAACGCACTGTGGAATGTTGAAAACACCAGAAAACTTGTTTTTTCGCATTAAATAGCTTGAAAAGAGCGATCTAGATGATTCTGCATACTTCTGACTGAAGCCTCACCAAGATTATCGCAGAAAATCCGTATCTCAGCTGGAAAACATCACGAAAATCAAGATGTCGCCGGTTCTGCATATCAAACGCACTGTGGTGTCGTGAAAACAACCAGACAACGTGTTTCTCGCATTAAATAGCTCGAAAAGAGCGATCTAGATGATTCTGCATACTTCTGACAGAAGACTCACCAAGATTATCGCAGAAAATGCATATCTCAGCTGGAAACACCACGAAAATCAAGATATCGCCGGTTCTGCATATCAAACGCACTGTGGAGTGGTGAAAACACCAGATATCGTGTTTCTCGCATTAAGTAGCTCGAAAAGAGCGTTCTCGAAGATTCTGCATACTTCTGACAGAAGTCTCACCAAGATTATCGTAGAAAATGCATATCTCAGCTTGAAACCCGACGAAATCCAAGATATCGCCGGTTCTGCATATCAAACGCACTGTGGAATGTTGAAAACACCAGAAAACTTGTTTTTTCGCATTAAATAGCTTGAAAAGAGCGATCTAGATGATTCTGCATACTTCTGACTGAAGTCTCACCAAGATTATCGCAGAAAATCCATATCTCAGCTGGAAAACATCACGAAAATCAAGATGTCGCCGGTTCTGCATATCAAACGCACTGTGGAGTGGTGAAAACACCAGATAACGTGTTTCTCGCATTATGTAGCTCGAAAAGAGCGTTCTCGAAGATTCTGCATACTTCTGACAGAAGTCTCACCAAGATTATCGCAGAAAATGCATATCTCAGCTTGAAAACCCACGAAAAGCAAGATTTCGCCGGTTCTGCATATCAAACGCACTGTGGAATGTTGAAAACACCAGAAAACTTGTTTTTTCGCATTAAATAGCTTGAAAAGAGCGATCTAGATGGTTCTGCATACTTCTGACTGAAGTCTCACCAAGATTATCGCAGAAAATCCATATCTCAGCTGGAAAACATCACGAAAATCGGGATGTCGCCGGTTCTGCATGTCAAACGCACTGTGGATTGGTGAATACACCAGTAAACGTGTTTCTCGCATTAAATAGCTCGAAAAGAGCGATTTAGATGATTCTGCATACTTCTGACAGAAGAATCACCAAGATAATCGCAGAAAATGCATATCTCAGCTTGAAACCTCACGAAAACCAAGTTATCTCCGGTTCTGCACATCAAACGTACTGTGGAGTGGTGAAAACACCAGAAAACGTGTTTCTCGCATTATGTAGCTCGAAAAGAGCGTTCTCGAAGATTCTGCATACTTCTGACGGAATGCTCACCAAGATTATCGTAGAAAATGCATATCTCAGGTTGAAATCTCACGAAAATCAAGATGTCGCCGGTTCTGCATATCAAACGCACTGTGGAGTGGTGAAAACAACCAGATAACGTGTTTCTCGCATTAAATAGCTCGAGAAGTGCGATCCCGATGATTATGCATACTTCTGACAGAAGAATCACCAAGATAATCGCAGAAAATGCATATCTCAGCTGGAAACACCACGAAAATCAAGATATCGCCGGTTCTGCATATCAAACGCACTGTGGAGTGGTGAAAACACCAGATATCGTGTTTGTCGCATTAAGTAGCTCGAAAAGAGCGATCTCGAAGATTCTGCATACTTCTGACAGAAGTCTCACCAAGATTATCGTAGAAAATGCATATCTCAGCTTGAAACCCGACGAAATCCAAGATATCGCCGGTTCTGCATATCAAACGCACTGTGGAATGTTGAAAACACCAGAAAACTTGTTTTTTCGCATTAAATAGCTTGAAAAGAGCGATCTAGATGATTCTGCATACTTCTGACTGAAGTCTCACCAAGATTATCGCAGAAAATCCATATCTCAGCTGGAAAACATCACGAAAATCAAGATGTCGCCGGTTCTGCATATCAAACGCACTGTGGAGTCGTGAAAACAACCAGACAACGTGTTTCTCGCATTAAATAGCTCGAAAAGTGCGATCCCGATGATTCTGCATACTTCTGACAGAAGTCTCACCAAGATTATCGTAGAAAATGCATATCTCAGCTTGAAACCCGACGAAATCCAAGATGTCGCCGGTTCTGCATATCAAACGCACTGTGGAATGTTGAAAACACCAGAAAACTTGTTTTTTCGCATTAAATAGCTTGAAAAGAGCGATCTAGATGATTCTGCATACTTCTGACTGAAGCCTCACCAAGATTATCGCAGAAAATCCATATCTCAGCTGGAAAACATCACGAAAATCAAGATGTCGCCGGTTCTGCATATCAAACGCACTGTGGTGTCGTGAAAACAACCAGACAACGTGTTTCTCGCATTAAATAGCTCGAAAAGAGCGATCTAGATGATTCTGCATACTTCTGACAGAAGACTCACCAAGATTATCGCAGAAAATGCATATCTCAGCTGGAAACACCACGAAAATCAAGATATCGCCGGTTCTGCATATCAAACGCACTGTGGAGTGGTGAAAACACCAGATATCGTGTTTCTCGCATTAAGTAGCTCGAAAAGAGCGTTCTCGAAGATTCTGCATACTTCTGACAGAAGTCTCACCAAGATTATCGTAGAAAATGCATATCTCAGCTTGAAACCCGACGAAATCCAAGATATCGCCGGTTCTGCATATCAAACGCACTGTGGAATGTTGTAAACACCAGAAAACTTGTTTTTTCGCATTAAATAGCTTGAAAAGAGCGATCTAGATGATTCTGCATACTTCTGACTGAAGTCTCACCAAGATTATCGCAGAAAATCCATATCTCAGCTGGAAAACTTCACGAAAATCAAGATGTCGCCGGTTCTGCATATCAAACGCACTGTGGAGTGGTGAAAACACCAGATAACGTGTTTCTCGCATTATGTAGCTCGAAAAGAGCGTTCTCGAAGATTCTGCATACTTCTGACAGAAGTCTCACCAAGATTATCGCAGAAAATGCATATCTCAGCTTGAAAACCCACGAAAAGCAAGATTTCGCCGGTTCTGCATGTCAAACGCACTGTGGATTGGTGAATACACCAGAAAACGTGTTTCTCGCATTAAATAGCTCGAAAAGAGCGATTTAGATGATTCTGCATACTTCTGACAGAAGACTCACCAAGATTATCGCAGAAAATGCATATCTCAGCTGGAAACACCACGAAAATCAAGATATCGCCGGTTCTGCATATCAAACGCACTGTGGAGTGGTGAAAACACCAGATATCGTGTTTGTCGCATTAAGTAGCTCGAAAAGAGCGATCTCGAAGATTCTGCATACTTCTGACAGAAGTCTCACCAAGATTATCGTAGAAAATGCATATCTCAGCTTGAAACCCGACGAAATCCAAGATATCGCCGGTTCTGCATATCAAACGCACTGTGGAATGTTGAAAACACCAGAAAACTTGTTTTTTCGCATTAAATAGCTTGAAAAGAGCGATCTAGATGATTCTGCATACTTCTGACTGAAGTCTCACCAAGATTATCGCAGAAAATCCATATCTCAGCTTGAAAACATCACGAAAATCAAGATGTCGCCGGTTCTGCATATCAAACGCACTGTGGAGTCGTGAAAACAACCAGACAACGTGTTTCTCGCATTAAATAGCTCGAAAAGTGCGATCCCGATGATTCTGCATACTTCTGACAGAAGTCTCACCAAGATTATCGTAGAAAATGCATATCTCAGCTTGAAACCCGACGAAATCCAAGATGTCGCCGGTTCTGCATATCAAACGCACTGTGGAATGTTGAAAACACCAGAAAAGTTGTTTTTTCGCATTAAATAGCTTGAAAAGAGCGATCTAGATGATTCTGCATACTTCTGACTGAAGCCTCACCAAGATTATCGCAGAAAATCCATATCTCAGCTGGAAAACATCACGAAAATCAAGATATCGCCGGTTCTGCATATCAAACGCACTGTGGAGTGGTGAAAACACCAGATATCGTGTTTCTCGCATTAAGTAGCTCGAAAAGAGCGTTCTCGAAGATTCTGCATACTTCTGACAGAAGTCTCACCAAGATTATCGTAGAAAATGCATATCTCAGCTTGAAACCCGACGAAATCCAAGATATCGCCGGTTCTGCATATCAAACGCACTGTGGAATGTTGAAAACACCAGAAAACTTGTTTTTTCGCATTAAATAGCTTGAAAAGAGCGATCTAGACGATTCTGCATACTTCTGACTGAAGTCTCACCAAGATTATCGCAGAAAATCCATATCTCAGCTGGAAAACTTCACGAAAATCAAGATGTCGCCGGTTCTGCATATCAAACGCACTGTGGAGTGGTGAAAACACCAGATAACGTGTTTCTCGCATTATGTAGCTCGAAAAGAGCGTTCTCGAAGATTCTGCATACTTCTGACAGAAGTCTCACCAAGATTATCGCAGAAAATGCATATCTCAGCTTGAAAACCCACGAAAAGCAAGATTTCGCCGGTTCTGCATGTCAAACGCACTGTGGATTGGTGAATACACCAGAAAACGTGTTTCTCGCATTAAATAGCTCGAAAAGAGCGATTTAGATGATTCTGCATACTTCTGACAGAAGACTCACCAAGATTATCGTAGAAAATGCATATCTCAGCTTGAAACCCGACGAAATTCAAGATGTCGCCGGTTCTGCATATCAAACGCACTGTGGAGTGGTGAATACACCAGAAAACGTGTTTCTCGCATTAAATAGCTCGAAAAGGGCGATCTAGATGATTCTGCATACTTCTGACAGAAGACTCACCAAGATTATCGCAGAAAATGCATATCTCAGCTGGAAACACCACGAAAATCAAGATATCGCCGGTTCTGCATATCAAACGCACTGTGGAGTGGTGAAAACACCAGATATCGTGTTTCTCGCATTAAGTAGCTCGAAAAGAGCGATCTCGAAGATTCTGCATACTTCTGACAGAAGTCTCACCATGATTATCGTAGAAAATGCATATCTCAGCTTTAAACCCGACGAAATCCAAGATGTCGCCGGTTCTGCATATCAAACGCACTGTGGAATGTTGAAAACACCAGAAAACTTGTTTTTTCGCATTAAATAGCTTGAAAAGAGCGATCAAGATGATTCTGCATACTTCTGACAGAAGTCTCACCAAGATTATCGAAGAAAATGCATATCTCAACTTGAAACCCGACCGAAACAAAGATATCTCCGGTTCTGCATGTCAAACGTACTGTGGAGTGGTGAATACACCAGAAAACGTGTTTCTCGCATTAAATAGCTCGAAAAGAGCGATCTAGATGATTCTACATACTTCTGACAGAAGACTCACCAAGATTATCGCAGAAAATGCATATCTCAGCTTGAAACATCACGAAAATCAAGATGTCGCCGGTTCTGCATATCAAACGCACTGTGAAGTCGTGAAAACAACCAGACAACGTGTTCCTCGCATTAAATAGCTCGAAAAGAGCGATCCCGATGATTCTGCATACTTCTGACAGAAGTCTCACCAAGATTATCGTTGAAAATGAATATCTCAGCTTGAAACCCGACGAAATCCAAGATGTCGCCGGTTCTGCACATCAAACGTACTGTGGAGTGGTGAATACACCAGAAAACGTGTTTCTCGCATTAACTAGCTCGAAAAGAGCGATCTAGATGATTCTGCATACTTCTGACAGAAGACTCACCAAGATTATCGCAGAGAATGCATATCTCAGTATGAACCCCGACGAAATCCAAGATGTCGCCGGTTCTGTATATCAAACGCACTGTGGAGTGGTGAAAACACCAGATATCGTGTTTCGCGCAATAAGTAGCTCGAAAAAAGGGATCTCGATGACTCTGCATACTTCTGACAGAAGACTGACCAACATCATCGCAGAAAATGCATATCTCAGCTGGAAACACCACGAAAATCAACATATCGCCGGTTCTGCATATAAAACGCACTGTGGAATGTTGAAAACACCAGAAAATTTGTTTTTTCGCATTAAATAGCTTGAAAAGAGCGATCTAGATGATTCTGTATACTTCTGACTGAAGTCGCACCAAGATTATCATAGACAATCCATATCTCAGCTTGAAACCTCACGAAAATCAAGATGTCGCCGGTTCTGCATATAAAACGCACTGTGGAATGTTGAAAACACCAGAAAATTTGTTTTTTCGCATTAAATAGCTTGAAAAGAGCGATCTAGATGATTCTGCATACTTCTGACAGAAGACTCACCAAGATCATCGCAGAAAATGCATATCTCAGCTGGAAACACCACGAAAATCAACATATCGCCGGTTCTGTATATCAAACGCACTGTGGAGTGGTGAAAACACCAGATAACGTGTTTCTCGCATTATGTAGCTCGAAAAGAGCGTTCTCGAAGATTCTGCATACTTCTGACAGAAGTCTCTCCTAGATTATCGTAGAAAATACCATATCTCAGCTTGAAACCCGACCGAAACATAAATATCTCTGGTTCTGCATGTCAAACGTACTGTGGAGTGGTGAATGCACCAGAAAACGTGTTTCTCGCATTAAATAGCTCGAAAAGAGCGATCCAGATGGTTCTACATACTTCTGACAGAAGACTTACCAAGATTATCGCAGAAAATGCATATCTCAGATGGAAACACCACGAAAATCAAGATATCGCCGGTTCTGCATATCAAACGCACTGTGGAATGTTGAAAACACCAGAAAACTTGTTTTTCCGAATTAAATAGCTCCAAACGAGCGATCTAGATGATTCTGCATACTTCTGACTGAAGTCTCACCAATATTATGTCAGAAAATGCATATCTCAGCTTGAAACCTCACGAAAATCAAGATGTTGCCGGTTCTGCGTATCAAACGCACTGTGGAGTGGTGAAAACACCAGATATCGTGTTTCTCACATTAAATAGCTCGCAAAGAGGGATCTCGATGATTCTGCATACTTCTGACAGAAGACTCACCAAGATTATCGCAGAAAATGCATATCTGAGCTGGAAACACAACGAAAATCAAGATATCGCCGGTTCTGCATATAAAACGCGCTGTGGAATGTTGAAAACACCAGAAAACTTGTTTTTTCGCATTACATAGCTTGAAAACAGCGATCTAGATGATTCTGCATACTTCTGACAGAAGACTCACCAAGATTATCGCAGAAAATGCATATCTCAGCTGGAAACACCACGAAAATCAAGATATCGCCGGTTCTGCATATCACACGCACTGTGGAATGTTGAAAACACCAGAAAACTTGTTTTTTCGCATTAAATAGCTCGAAACGAGCGATCTAGATGATTCTGCATACTTCTGACTGAAGTCTCACCAATATTATGTCAGAAAATGCATATCTCAGCTTGAAACCTCACGAAAATCAAGATGTTGCCGGTTCTACATATCAAACGCACTGTGGAGTGGTGAAAACACCAGATATCGTGTTTCTCGCATTATGTAGCTCGAAAAGAGCGTTCTCGAAGATTCTGCATACTTCTGACAGAAGTCTCACCAAGATTATCGCAGAAAATGCATATCTCAGCTTGAAAACCCACGAAAAGCAAGATTTCGCCGGTTCTGCATATAAAACGCACTGTGGAATGTTGAAAACACCAGAAAATTTGTTTTTTCGCATTAAATAGCTTGAAAAGAGCGATCTAGATGATTCTGCATACTTCTGACAGAAGACTCACCAAGATTATCGCAGAGAATGCATATCTCAGTATGAACCCCGACGAAATCCAAGATGTCGCCGGTTCTGTATATCAAACGCACTGTGGAGTGGTGAAAACACCAGATATCGTGTTTCGCGCAATAAGTAGCTCGAAAAAAGGGATCTCGATGACTCTGCATACTTCTAACAGAAGACTCACCAACATCATCGCAGAAAATGCACATCTCAGCTGGAAACACCACGAAAATCAACATATCGCCGGTTCTGCATATAAAACGCACTGTGGAATGTTGAAAACACCAGAAAATTTGTTTTTTCGCATTAAATAGCTTGAAAAGAGCGATCCCGATGATTCTGCATACTTCTGACAGAAGTCTCACCAAGATTATCGTTGAAAATGCATATCTCAGCTTGATGCCCGACGAAAGCCAAGATGTCGCCGGTTCTGCATATCAAACGCACTGTGGAGTGGTGAAAACACCAGATAACGTGTTTCTCGCATTATGTAGCTCGAAAAGAGCGTTTTCGAAGATTCTGCATACTTCTGACAGAAGTCTCTCCAAGATTCTCGTAGAAAATACCAAATCTCAGCTTGAAACCCGACCGAAACAAAGATATCTCTGGTTCTGCATGTCAAACGTACTGTGGAGTGGTGAATACGCCAGAAAACGTGTTTCTCGCATTAAATAGCTCGAAAAGAGCGATCCAGATGGTTCTACATACTTCTGACAGAAGACTGACAAAGATTATCGCAGAAAATGCATATCTCAGCTGGAAACACCACGAAAATCAAGATATCGCCGGTTCTGCATATCAAACGCACTGTGGAATGTTGAAAACACCAGAAAACTTGTTTTTTCGCATTAAATAGCTCGAAACGAGCGATCTAGATGATTCTGCATACTTCTGACTGAAGTCTCACCAATATTATGTCAGAAAATGCATATCTCAGCTTGAAACCTCACGAAAATCAAGATGTTGCCGGTTCTGCATATCAAACGCACTGTGGAGTGTTGAAAACACCAGATATCGTGTTTCGCGCAATAAGTAGCTCGAAAAAAGGGATCTCGATGACTCTGCATACTTCTGACAGAAGACTCACCAAGATTATCGCAGAAAATGCATGTCTCAGATGGAAACACCACGAAAATCAAGATATCGCCGGTTCTGCATATCAAACGCACTGTGGAATGTTGAAAACACCAGAAAACTTGTTTTTCCGATTTAAATAGCTCCAAACGAGCGATCTAGATGATTCTGCATACTTCTGACTGAAGTCTCACCAATATTATGTCAGAAAATGCATATCTCAGCTTGAAACCTCACGAAAATCAAGATGTTGCCGGTTCTGCATATCAAACGCACTGTGGAGTGTTGAAAACACCAGATATCGTGTTTCGCGCAATAAGTAGCTCGAAAAAAGGGATCTCGATGACTCTGCATACTTCTGACAGAAGACTCACCAAGATCATCGCAGAAAATGCATATCTCAGCTGGAAACACCACGAAAATCAACATATCGCCGGTTCTGCATATAAAACGCACTGTGGAATGTTGAAAACACCAGAAAATTTGTTTTTTCGCATTAAATAGCTTGAAAAGAGCGATCTAGATGATTCTGCATACTTCTGACAGAAGACTCACCAAGATCATCGCAGAAAATGCATATCTCAGCTGGAAACACCACGAAAATCAACATATCGCCGGTTCTGTATATCAAACGCACTGTGGAGTGGTGAAAACACCAGATAACGTGTTTCTCGCATTATGTAGCTCGAAAAGAGCGTTCTCGAAGATTCTGCATACTTCTGACAGAAGTCTCTCCTAGATTATCGTAGAAAATACCATATCTCAGCTTGAAACCCGACCGAAACATAAATATCTCTGGTTCTGCATGTCAAACGTACTGTGGAGTGGTGAATACACCAGAAAACGTGTTTCTCGCATTAAATAGCTCGAAAAGAGCGATCCAGATGGTTCTACATACTTCTGACAGAAGACTTACCAAGATTATCGCAGAAAATGCATATCTCAGATGGAAACACCACGAAAATCAAGATATCGCCGGTTCTGCATATAAAACGCGCTGTGGAATGTTGAAAACACCAGAAAACTTGTTTTTTCGCATTACATAGCTTGAAAACAGCGATCTAGATGATTCTGCATACTTCTGACAGAAGACTCACCAAGATTATCGCAGAAAATGCATATCTCAGCTGGAAACACCACGAAAATCAAGATATCGCCGGTTCTGCATATCACACGCACTGTGGAATGTTGAAAACACCAGAAAACTTGTTTTTTCGCATTAAATAGCTCGAAACGAGCGATCTAGATGATTCTGCATACTTCTGACTGAAGTCTCACCAATATTATGTCAGAAAATGCATATCTCAGCTTGAAACCTCACGAAAATCAAGATGTTGCCGGTTCTACATATCAAACGCACTGTGGAGTGGTGAAAACACCAGATATCGTGTTTCTCGCATTATGTAGCTCGAAAAGAGCGTTCTCGAAGATTCTGCATACTTCTGACAGAAGTCTCACCAAGATTATCGCAGAAAATGCATATCTCAGCTTGAAAACCCACGAAAAGCAAGATTTCGCCGGTTCTGCATGTCAAACGTACTGTGGAGTGGTGAATACACCAGAAAACGTGTTTCTCGCATTAAATAGCTCGAAAAAAGGGATCTCGATGATTCTGCATACTTCTGACAGAAGACTCACCAAGATTATCGCAGAAAATGCATATCTCAGCTGGAAACACAACGAAAATCAAGATATCGCCGGTTCTGCATATCACACGCACTGTGGAATGTTGAAAACACCAGAAAACTTGTTTTTTCGCATTAAATAGCTCGAAACGAGCGATCTAGATGATTCTGCATACTTCTGACTGAAGTCTCACCAATATTACGTCAGAAAATGCATATCTCAGCTTGAAACCTCACGAAAATCAAGATGTTGCCGGTTCTGCATATCAAACGCACTGTGGAGTGGTGAAAACACCAGATATCGTGTTTCTCGCATTAAATAGCTCGCAAAGAGGGATCTCGATGATTCTGCATACTTCTGACAGTAGACTCACCAAGATTATCGCAGAAAATGCATATCTCAGCTGGAAACACAACGAAAATCAAGATATCGCCGGTTCTGCATATAAAACGCGCTGTGGAATGTTGAAAACACCAGAAAACTTGTTGTTTCGCATTACATAGCTTGAAAACAGCGATCTAGATGATGCTGCATACTTCTGACTGAAGTGTCACCAAGATTATCGCAGAAAATCCATATCTCAGCTTGAAACATCACGAAAATTAAGATGTCGCCGGTTCTGCATATCAAACGCACTGTGGAGTCGTGAAAACAACCAGACAACGTGTTTCTCGCATTAAATAGCTCGAAAAGAGCGATCCCGATGATTCTGCATCCTTCTGACAGAAGTCCCACCAAGATTATCGTTGAAAATGCATATCTCAGCTTGATACCCGACCGAAACAAAGATATCTCTGGTTCTGCATGTCAAACGTACTGTGGAGTGGTGAATACACCAGAAAACGTGTTTCTCGCATTAAATAGCTCGAAAAGAGCGATCCAGATGGTTCTACATACTTCTGACAGAAGACTTACCAAGATTATCGCAGAAAATGCACATCTCAGTTGGAAACACCACGAAAATCAAGATATCGCCGGTTCTGCATATCAAACGCACTGCGGAATGTTGAAAACACCAGAAAACTTGTTTTTTCACATTAATTAGCTCGAAAAGAGCGATCTAAATGATTCTGCATACTTCTGACTGAAGTGTCACGAAGATTATCGCAGAAAATCCATATCTCAGCTTGAAACCTACGAAAACCAAGTTATCTCCGGTTCTGCATATCAAACGCACTGTGGAGTGGTGAAAACACCAGATAACGTGTTTCTCGCATTATGTAGCTCGAAAAGAGCGTTCTCGAAGATTCTGCATACTTCTGACAGAAGTCTCTCCAAGATTATCGTAGAAAATACCATATCTCAGCTTGAAACCCGACCGAAACAAAGATATCTCTGGTTCTGCATGTCAAACGTACTGTGGAGTGGTGAATACACCAGAAAACGTGTTTCTCGCATTAAATAGCTCGAAAAGAGCGATCCAGATGGTTCTACATACTTCTGACAGAAGACTTACCAAGATTATCGCAGAAAATGCACATCTCAGTTGGAAACACCACGAAAATCAAGATATCGCCGGTTCTGCATATCAAACGCACTGTGGAATGTTGAAAACACCAGAAAACTTGTTTTTTCGCATTAAATAGCTCGAAACGAGCGATCTAGATGATTCTGCATACTTCTGACTGAAGTCTCACCAATATTATGTCAGAAAATGCATATCTCAGCTTGAAACCTCACGAAAATCAAGATGTTGCCGGTTCTGCATATCAAACGCACTGTGGAGTGGTGAAAACACCAGATATCGTGTTTCTCGCATTAAATAGCTCGCAAAGAGGGATCTCGATGATTCTGCATACTTCTGACAGAAGACTCACCAAGATTATCGCAGAAAATGCATATCTCAGCTGGAAACACAACGAAAATCAAGATATCGCCGGTTCTGCATATAAAACGCGCTGTGGAATGTTGAAAACACCAGAAAACTTGTTTTTTCGCATTACATAGCTTGAAAACAGCGATCTAGATGATTCTGCATACTTCTGACTGAAGTCTCACTAAGATTATCGTAGAAAATCCATATCTCAGCTTGAAACCTCACGAAAATCAAGATGTCGCCGGTTCTGCATATAAAACGCACTGTGGAATGTTGAAAACACCAGAAAATTTGTTTTTTCGCATTAAATAGCTTGAAAAGAGCGATCTAGATGATTCTGCATACTTCTGACAGAAGACTCACCAAGATCATCGCAGAAAATGCATATCTCAGCTGGAAACACCACGAAAATCAACATATCGCCGGTTCTGTATATCAAACGCACTGTGGAGTGGTGAAAACACCAGATAACGTGTTTCTCGCATTATGTAGCTCGAAAAGAGCGTTCTCGAAGATTCTGCATACTTCTGACAGAAGTCTCTCCTAGATTATCGTAGAAAATACCATATCTCAGCTTGAAACCCGACCGAAACATAAATATCTCTGGTTCTGCATGTCAAACGTACTGTGGAGTGGTGAATGCACCAGAAAACGTGTTTCTCGCATTAAATAGCTCGAAAAGAGCGATCCAGATGGTTCTACATACTTCTGACAGAAGACTTACCAAGATTATCGCAGAAAATGCATATCTCAGATGGAAACACCACGAAAATCAAGATATCGCCGGTTCTGCATATCAAACGCACTGTGGAATGTTGAAAACACCAGAAAACTTGTTTTTCCGAATTAAATAGCTCCAAACGAGCGATCTAGATGATTCTGCATACTTCTGACTGAAGTCTCACCAATATTATGTCAGAAAATGCATATCTCAGCTTGAAACCTCACGAAAATCAAGATGTTGCCGGTTCTGCGTATCAAACGCACTGTGGAGTGGTGAAAACACCAGATATCGTGTTTCTCACATTAAATAGCTCGCAAAGAGGGATCTCGATGATTCTGCATACTTCTGACAGAAGACTCACCAAGATTATCGCAGAAAATGCATATCTGAGCTGGAAACACAACGAAAATCAAGATATCGCCGGTTCTGCATATAAAACGCGCTGTGGAATGTTGAAAACACCAGAAAACTTGTTTTTTCGCATTACATAGCTTGAAAACAGCGATCTAGATGATTCTGCATACTTCTGACAGAAGACTCACCAAGATTATCGCAGAAAATGCATATCTCAGCTGGAAACACCACGAAAATCAAGATATCGCCGGTTCTGCATATCACACGCACTGTGGAATGTTGAAAACACCAGAAAACTTGTTTTTTCGCATTAAATAGCTCGAAACGAGCGATCTAGATGATTCTGCATACTTCTGACTGAAGTCTCACCAATATTATGTCAGAAAATGCATATCTCAGCTTGAAACCTCACGAAAATCAAGATGTTGCCGGTTCTACATATCAAACGCACTGTGGAGTGGTGAAAACACCAGATATCGTGTTTCTCGCATTATGTAGCTCGAAAAGAGCGTTCTCGAAGATTCTGCATACTTCTGACAGAAGTCTCACCAAGATTATCGCAGAAAATGCATATCTCAGCTTGAAAACCCACGAAAAGCAAGATTTCGCCGGTTCTGCATATAAAACGCACTGTGGAATGTTGAAAACACCAGAAAATTTGTTTTTTCGCATTAAATAGCTTGAAAAGAGCGATCTAGATGATTCTGCATACTTCTGACAGAAGACTCACCAAGATTATCGCAGAGAATGCATATCTCAGTATGAACCCCGACGAAATCCAAGATGTCGCCGGTTCTGTATATCAAACGCACTGTGGAGTGGTGAAAACACCAGATATCGTGTTTCGCGCAATAAGTAGCTCGAAAAAAGGGATCTCGATGACTCTGCATACTTCTAACAGAAGACTCACCAACATCATCGCAGAAAATGCACATCTCAGCTGGAAACACCACGAAAATCAACATATCGCCGGTTCTGCATATAAAACGCACTGTGGAATGTTGAAAACACCAGAAAATTTGTTTTTTCGCATTAAATAGCTTGAAAAGAGCGATCTAGATGATTCTGTATACTTCTGACTGAAGTCGCACCAAGATTATCATAGACAATCCATATCTCAGCTTGAAACCTCACGAAAATCAAGATGTCGCCGGTTCTGCATATCAAACGCACTGTGGAGTCGTGAAAACATCCAGACAACGTGTTTCTCGCATTAAATAGCTCGAAAAGAGCGATCCCGATGATTCTGCATACTTCTGACAGAAGTCTCACCAAGATTATCGTTGAAAATGCATATCTCAGCTTGATGCCCGACGAAAGCCAAGATGTCGCCGGTTCTGCATATCAAACGCACTGTGGAGTGGTGAAAACACCAGATAACGTGTTTCTCGCATTATGTAGCTCGAAAAGAGCGTTTTCGAAGATTCTGCATACTTCTGACAGAAGTCTCTCCAAGATTCTCGTAGAAAATACCAAATCTCAGCTTGAAACCCGACCGAAACAAAGATATCTCTGGTTCTGCATGTCAAACGTACTGTGGAGTGGTGAATACGCCAGAAAACGTGTTTCTCGCATTAAATAGCTCGAAAAGAGCGATCCAGATGGTTCTACATACTTCTGACAGAAGACTGACAAAGATTATCGCAGAAAATGCATATCTCAGCTGGAAACACCACGAAAATCAAGATATCGCCGGTTCTGCATATCAAACGCACTGTGGAATGTTGAAAACACCAGAAAACTTGTTTTTTCGCATTAAATAGCTCGAAACGAGCGATCTAGATGATTCTGCATACTTCTGACTGAAGTCTCACCAATATTATGTCAGAAAATGCATATCTCAGCTTGAAACCTCACGAAAATCAAGATGTTGCCGGTTCTGCATATCAAACGCACTGTGGAGTGTTGAAAACACCAGATATCGTGTTTCGCGCAATAAGTAGCTCGAAAAAAGGGATCTCGATGACTCTGCATACTTCTGACAGAAGACTCACCAAGATTATCGCAGAAAATGCATGTCTCAGATGGAAACACCACGAAAATCAAGATATCGCCGGTTCTGCATATCAAACGCACTGTGGAATGTTGAAAACACCAGAAAACTTGTTTTTCCGATTTAAATAGCTCCAAACGAGCGATCTAGATGATTCTGCATACTTCTGACTGAAGTCTCACCAATATTATGTCAGAAAATGCATATCTCAGCTTGAAACCTCACGAAAATCAAGATGTTGCCGGTTCTGCATATCAAACGCACTGTGGAGTGTTGAAAACACCAGATATCGTGTTTCGCGCAATAAGTAGCTCGAAAAAAGGGATCTCGATGACTCTGCATACTTCTGACAGAAGACTCACCATGATCATCGCAGAAAATGCATATCTCAGCTGGAAACACCACGAAAATCAACATATCGCCGGTTCTGCATATAAAACGCACTGTGGAATGTTGAAAACACCAGAAAATTTGTTTTTTCGCATTAAATAGCTTGAAAAGAGCGATCTAGATGATTCTGCATACTTCTGACAGAAGACTCACCAAGATCATCGCAGAAAATGCATATCTCAGCTGGAAACACCACGAAAATCAACATATCGCCGGTTCTGTATATCAAACGCACTGTGGAGTGGTGAAAACACCAGATAACGTGTTTCTCGCATTATGTAGCTCGAAAAGAGCGTTCTCGAAGATTCTGCATACTTCTGACAGAAGTCTCTCCTAGATTATCGTAGAAAATACCATATCTCAGCTTGAAACCCGACCGAAACATAAATATCTCTGGTTCTGCATGTCAAACGTACTGTGGAGTGGTGAATACACCAGAAAACGTGTTTCTCGCATTAAATAGCTCGAAAAGAGCGATCCAGATGGTTCTACATACTTCTGACAGAAGACTTACCAAGATTATCGCAGAAAATGCATATCTCAGATGGAAACACCACGAAAATCAAGATATCGCCGGTTCTGCATATAAAACGCGCTGTGGAATGTTGAAAACACCAGAAAACTTGTTTTTTCGCATTACATAGCTTGAAAACAGCGATCTAGATGATTCTGCATACTTCTGACAGAAGACTCACCAAGATTATCGCAGAAAATGCATATCTCAGCTGGAAACACCACGAAAATCAAGATATCGCCGGTTCTGCATATCACACGCACTGTGGAATGTTGAAAACACCAGAAAACTTGTTTTTTCGCATTAAATAGCTCGAAACGAGCGATCTAGATGATTCTGCATACTTCTGACTGAAGTCTCACCAATATTATGTCAGAAAATGCATATCTCAGCTTGAAACCTCACGAAAATCAAGATGTTGCCGGTTCTACATATCAAACGCACTGTGGAGTGGTGAAAACACCAGATATCGTGTTTCTCGCATTATGTAGCTCGAAAAGAGCGTTCTCGAAGATTCTGCATACTTCTGACAGAAGTCTCACCAAGATTATCGCAGAAAATGCATATCTCAGCTTGAAAACCCACGAAAAGCAAGATTTCGCCGGTTCTGCATGTCAAACGTACTGTGGAGTGGTGAATACACCAGAAAACGTGTTTCTCGCATTAAATAGCTCGAAAAAAGGGATCTCGATGATTCTGCATACTTCTGACAGAAGACTCACCAAGATTATCGCAGAAAATGCATATCTCAGCTGGAAACACAACGAAAATCAAGATATCGCCGGTTCTGCATATCACACGCACTGTGGAATGTTGAAAACACCAGAAAACTTGTTTTTTCGCATTAAATAGCTCGAAACGAGCGATCTAGATGATTCTGCATACTTCTGACTGAAGTCTCACCAATATTACGTCAGAAAATGCATATCTCAGCTTGAAACCTCACGAAAATCAAGATGTTGCCGGTTCTGCATATCAAACGCACTGTGGAGTGGTGAAAACACCAGATATCGTGTTTCTCGCATTAAATAGCTCGCAAAGAGGGATCTCGATGATTCTGCATACTTCTGACAGTAGACTCACCAAGATTATCGCAGAAAATGCATATCTCAGCTGGAAACACAACGAAAATCAAGATATCGCCGGTTCTGCATATAAAACGCGCTGTGGAATGTTGAAAACACCAGAAAACTTGTTGTTTCGCATTACATAGCTTGAAAACAGCGATCTAGATGATGCTGCATACTTCTGACTGAAGTGTCACCAAGATTATCGCAGAAAATCCATATCTCAGCTTGAAACATCACGAAAATTAAGATGTCGCCGGTTCTGCATATCAAACGCACTGTGGAGTCGTGAAAACAACCAGACAACGTGTTTCTCGCATTAAATAGCTCGAAAAGAGCGATCCCGATGATTCTGCATACTTCTGACAGAAGACTTACCAAGATTATCGCAGAAAATGCACATCTCAGTTGGAAACACCACGAAAATCAAGATATCGCCGGTTCTGCATATCAAACGCACTGCGGAATGTTGAAAACACCAGAAAACTTGTTTTTTCACATTAATTAGCTCGAAAAGAGCGATCTAAATGATTCTGCATACTTCTGACTGAAGTGTCACGAAGATTATCGCAGAAAATCCATATCTCAGCTTGAAACCTACGAAAACCAAGTTATCTCCGGTTCTGCATATCAAACGCACTGTGGAGTGGTGAAAACACCAGATAACGTGTTTCTCGCATTATGTAGCTCGAAAAGAGCGTTCTCGAAGATTCTGCATACTTCTGACAGAAGTCTCTCCAAGATTATCGTAGAAAATACCATATCTCAGCTTGAAACCCGACCGAAACAAAGATATCTCTGGTTCTGCATGTCAAACGTACTGTGGAGTGGTGAATACACCAGAAAACGTGTTTCTCGCATTAAATAGCTCGAAAAGAGCGATCCAGATGGTTCTACATACTTCTGACAGAAGACTTACCAAGATTATCGCAGAAAATGCACATCTCAGTTGGAAACACCACGAAAATCAAGATATCGCCGGTTCTGCATATCAAACGCACTGTGGAATGTTGAAAACACCAGAAAACTTGTTTTTTCGCATTAAATAGCTCGAAACGAGCGATCTAGATGATTCTGCATACTTCTGACTGAAGTCTCACCAATATTATGTCAGAAAATGCATATCTCAGCTTGAAACCTCACGAAAATCAAGATGTTGCCGGTTCTGCATATCAAACGCACTGTGGAGTGGTGAAAACACCAGATATCGTGTTTCTCGCATTAAATAGCTCGCAAAGAGGGATCTCGATGATTCTGCATACTTCTGACAGAAGACTCACCAAGATTATCGCAGAAAATGCATATCTCAGCTGGAAACACAACGAAAATCAAGATATCGCCGGTTCTGCATATAAAACGCGCTGTGGAATGTTGAAAACACCAGAAAACTTGTTTTTTCGCATTACATAGCTTGAAAACAGCGATCTAGATGATTCTGCATACTTCTGACTGAAGTCTCACTAAGATTATCGTAGAAAATCCATATCTCAGCTTGAAACCTCACGAAAATCAAGATGTCGCCGGTTCTGCGTATCAAACGCACTGTCTAGTCGTGAAAACAACCAGACAACGTGTTTCTCGCATTAAATAGCTCGAAAAGAGCGATCCCGATGATTCTGCATCCTTCTGACAGAAGTCCCACCAAGATTATCGTTGAAAATGCATATCTCAGCTTGATACCCGACGAAAGCCAAGATGTCGCTGGTTCTAAATATCAAACGCACTGTGGAGTGGTGAAAACACCAGATAACGTGTTTCTCGCATAATGTTGCTCGAAAAGAGCGTTCTCGAAGATTCTGCATACTTCTGACAGAAGTCTCTCCAAGATTATCGTAGAAAATACCATATCTCAGCTTGAAACCCGACCGAAACAAAGATATCTCTGGTTCTGCATGTCAAACGTACTGTGGAGTGGTGAAAACACCAGAAAACCTGTTACTCGCATTAAATAGCTCGAAAGAGCGATCTAGATGATTCTGCATACTTCTGACAGAAGACACACCAAGATTATCGCAGAAGGTGCATATCTCAGCTTGTAACCTCACGAAAACGAAGTTATCGGCGGCTCTACATATCAAACGCGCTGTGGAATGTTGAAAACACCAGAAAACTTGTTTTTTCGC
Source organism: Anthophora plumipes (assembly GCA_951804975.1). Lineage (NCBI taxonomy): Eukaryota > Metazoa > Arthropoda > Insecta > Hymenoptera > Apidae > Anthophora > Anthophora plumipes. The sequence goes on from CATORF010000732.1 coordinate 348,487, forward strand.
ATTACATAGCTTGAAAACAGCGATCTAGATGATTCTGCGTACTTCTGACTGAAGTCTCACGAAGATTATCGTAGAAAATCCATATCTCAGCTTGAAACCTCACGAAAATTAAGATGTCGCCGGTTCTGCGTATCAAACGCACTGTCTAGTCGTGAAAACAACCAGACAACGTGTTTCTCGCATTAAATAGCTCGAAAAGAGCGATCCCGATGATTCTGCATCCTTCTGACAGAAGTCCCACCAAGATTATCGTTGAAAATGCATATCTCAGCTTGATACCCGACGAAAGCCAAGATGTCGCTGGTTCTAAATATCAAACGCACTGTGGAGTGGTGAAAACACCAGATAACGTGTTTCTCGCATTATGTAGCTCGAAAAGAGCGTTCTCGAAGATTCTGCATACTTCTGACAGAAGACTCACCAAGATTATCGCTGAAAATGCATATCTCAGCTGGAAACACAACGAAAATCAAGATATCGCCGGTTCTGCATATAAAACGCGCTGTGGAATGTTGAAAAAACCAGAAAACTTGTTTTTTCGCATTACATAGCTTGAAAACAGCGATCTAGATGATTCTGCATACTTCTGACTGAAGTGTCACCAAGATTATCGCAGAAAATCCATATCTCAGCTTGAAACATCACGAAAATTAAGATTTCGCCGGTTCTGCATATCAAACGCACTGTGGAGTCGTGAAAACAACCAGACAACGTGTTTCTCGCATTAAATAGCTCGAAAAGAGCGATCCCGATGATTCTGCATACTTCTGACAGAAGTCTCACCAAGATTATCGCAGAACATGCATATCTCAGCTTGAAACCTCACGAAAATCAAGATGTCGCCGGTTCTGCAAATCAAACGCACTGTGGAGTGGTGAAAACAACCAGATAACGTGTTTCTCGCATTATGTAGCTCGAAAAGCGCGATCTCGATGATTCTGCATACTTCTGACAGAAGTCTCACCAAGATTATCGCAGACAATGCATATCTCAGCTTGAAACCCGACGAAATCCAAGATGTCGCTGGTTCTGCATATCAAACGCACTGTGGAGTGGTGAAAACACCAGATAACGTGTTTCTCGCATTATGTAGCTCGAAAAGCGCGATCTCGATGATTCTGCATACTTCTAACAGAAGTCTCACGAAGATTATCGCAGAAAATGCATATCTCTGCTTGAAACCCGACGAAAACCAAGATATCTACTGTTCTGCATATCCAACGAACTGTGGAGTGGTGAAAACCCCAGAAAACGAGTTTCTCGCATTAAATAGCTCGAAAAGAGCGCTCACGAAGTTTCGCGCATACTTCGGACAGATGTTTCACCAAGATTATCGTAGAAAATGCATATCTCAGCTTGAAACCGCACGAAAGCCAAGATATCGCTGGTTCTGCATATCAAACGCACTGTGGAGCGGTGAATACACCGGATAAGGTTTTTCTCGCATCAACTAGCCCGAAAAGAGCGATCTCGATGTTTCAGCATACATCGGACAGAAGTCTCACCAAGATTATCGCAGAAAATGCATATCTCAGCTTGAAACCCCTCGAAAACCAAGATATCACCTATTCTGCATATCCAACGAACTGTGGTGTGGTGAAAACCCCAGAAAACGTGTTTCTCGCATTAAATAGCTCGAAAAGAGCGATCTCGATGATTCTTCACACTTCGGACAGAAGTCTCACCAAGATTATCGCAGACAATGCATATCTCAGCTTGAAACCCCACGAAAACCAAGATATCGCCGGTTCTGCATTTCATACGCACTGTGGAGTGCTGAAAACACCAGATATCGTGTTTCTGGCATTAAATAGCTCGAAAAGTGCGATCTCGATGATTCTGCATACTTCTGACAGAAGTCTCACCATGATTATCGCAGACAATGCATATCTCAGCTTGAAACCCCACGAAAACCAAGATATCGCCGGTTCTGCATATCATACGCACTGTGGAGTGCTGAAAACAACAGATATCGTGTTTCTCGCATTAAATAGCTCGAAAAGTGCGATCTCGATGATTCAGCATACTTCGGACAGAAGTCTCTCCAAGTTTATCGCAGAAGATGCATATCTCAGCTTGAAACCCCTCGAAAACCAAGATATCACCTGTTCTGCATATCCAACGAACTGTGGTGTGGTGAAAACCCCAGAAAACGTGTTTCTCGCATTAAATAGCTCGAAAAGAGCGATCTCGATGATTCTGCAAACTTCGGACAGAAGTCTCACCAAGATTATCGAAGACAATGCATATCTCAGCTTGAAACCCCACGAAAACCAAGATATCGCCGGTTCTGCATTTCATACGCACTGTGGAGTGCTGAAAACACCAGATATCGTGTTTCTCGCATTAAATAGCTCGAAAAGTGCGATCTCGATGATTCTGCATACTTCTGACAGAAGTCTCACCAAGATTATCGCAGACAATGCATATCTCAGCTTGAAACCCCACGAAAACCAAGATATCGCCGGTTCTGCATATCATACGCACTGTGGAATGCTGAAAACACCAAATATCGTGTTTCTCGCATTAAATAGCTCGAAAGGTGCGATCTCGATGATTCAGCATACTTCGGACAGAAGTCTCTCCAAGTTTATCGCAGAAGATGCATATCTCAGCGTGAAACCCCTCGAAAACCAAGATATCACCTGTTCTGCATATCCAACGAACTGTGGTGTGGTGAAAACCCCAGAAAACGTGTTTCTCGCATTAAATAGCTCGAAAAGAGCGATCTCGATGATTCTGCACACTTCGGACAGAAGTCTCACCAAGATTATCGCAGACAATGCATATCTCAGCTTGAAACCCCACGAAAACCAAGATATCGCCGGTTCTGCATTTCATACGCACTGTGGAGTGCTGAAAACACCAGATATCGTGTTTCTCGCATTAAATAGCTCGAAAAGTGCGATCTCGATGATTCTGCATACTTCTGACAGAAGTCTCACCATGATTATCGTAAAAAATGCATATCTCAGCTTGAAACCCCACGAAAACCAAGATATCGCTGGTTCTGCATATCAAACGCACTGTGGAGTGGTGAAAACACCAGATAACGTGTTTCTCGCATTAAATAGGTCGAAAAGAGCGATCTCGATGTTTCTGCATACTTCGGACAGAAGTCTCACCAAGATTATCGCAGACAATGCATATCTCAGCTTGAAACCCCACGAAAACCAAGATATCGCCGGTTCTGCATATCATACGCACTGTGGAGTGCTGAAAACACCAGATATCGTGTTTCTCGCATTAAATAGCTCGAAAAGTGCGATCTCGATGATTCAGCATGCTTCGGACAGAAGTCTCTCCAAGTTTATCGCAGAAGTTGCATATCTCAGCTTGAAACCCCTCGAAAACCAAGATATCACCTGTTCTGCATATCCAACGAACTGTGGTGTGGTGAAAACCCCAGAAAACGTGTTTCTCGCATTAAATAGCTCGAAAAGAGCGATCTCGATGATTCTGCACACTTCGGACTGAAGTCTCACCAAGATTATCGCAGACAATGCATATCTCAGCTTGAAACCCCACGAAAACCAAGATATCGCCGGTTCTGCATTTCATACGCACTGTGGAGTGCTGAAAACACCAGATATCGTGTTTCTCGCATTAAATAGCTCGAAAAGTGCGATCTCGATGATTCTGCATACTTCTGACAGAAGTCTCACCATGATTATCGTAAAAAATGCATATCTCAGCTTGAAACCCCACGAAAACCAAGATATCGCTGGTTCTGCATATCAAACGCACTGTGGATTGGTGAAAACACCAGATAACGTGTTTCTCGCATTAAATAGGTCGAAAAGAGCGATATCGATGTTTCTTCATACTTCGGACAGAAGTCTCACCAAGATTATCGCAGACAATGCATATCTCAGCTTGAAACCCCACGAAAACCCAGATATCGCCGGTTCTGCATATCAAACGCACTGTGGAGTGCTGAAAACACCAGATATCGTGTTTCTCGCATTAAATAGCTCGAAAAGTGCGATCTCGATGATTCTGCATACTTCGGACAGAAGTCTCACCATGATTATCGTAAAAAATGCATATCTCAGCTTGAAACCCCACGAAAACCAAGATATCGCTGGTTCTGCATATCAAACGCACTGTGGAGTGGTGAAAACACCAGATAACGTGTTTCTCGCATTAAATAGGTCGAAAAGAGCGATCTCGATGTTTCTGCATACTTCGGACAGAAGTCTCACCAAGATTATCGCAGACAATGCATATCTCAGCTTGAAACCCCTCGAAAACCAAGATATCACATGTTCTGCATATCCAACGAACTGTGGAGTGGTGAAAACCCCAGAAAACGTGTTTCAGGCATTAAATAGCTCGAAAAGAGCGATCTAGATGATTCAGCATACTTCGGACGGATGTCTCACCAAGATTATCGTAAAAAATGCATATCTCAGCTTGAAACCCAACGAAAGCCAAGATATCGCTGGTTCTGCATATCAAACGCACTGTGGAGTGGCAAAAACACCAGACAAGGTTTTTCTCGCATTAACTAGCTCGAAAAGAGCGATCTCGATGTTTCTGCATACTTCGGACAGAAGTCTCACCAAGATTATCGCAGACAATGCATATCTCAGCTTGAAACCCCACGAAAACCAAGATATCGCCGGTTCTGCATATCATACGCACTGTGGAGTGCTGAAAACACCAGATATCGTGTTTCTCGCATTAAATAGCTCGAAAAGAGCGGTCGCGATGATTCTGCACACTTCGGACAGAAGTCTCACCAAGATTATCGCAGACAATGCATGTCTCAGCTTGAAACCCCACGAAAACCAAGATATCGCTGGTTCTGCATTTCATACGCACTGTGGAGTGCTGAAAACACCACATATCGTGTTTCTCGCATTAAATAGCTCGAAAAGTGCGATCTCGATGATTCTGCATACTTCGGACAGAAGTCTCACCAAGATTATCGCAGACAATGCATATCTCAGCTTGAAACCCCACGAAAACCAAGATATCGCCGGTTCTGCATATCATACGCACTGTGGAATGCTGAAAACACCAGATATCGTGTTTCTCGCATTAAATAGCTCGAAAAGTGCGATCTCGATGATTCTGCATACTTCGGACAGAAGTCTCACCATGATTATCGTAAAAAATGCATATCTCAGCTTGAAACCCCACGAAAACCAAGATATCGCTGGTTCTGCATATCAAACGCACTGTGGAGTGGTGAAAACACCAGATAACGTGTTTCTCGCATTAAATAGCTCGAAAAGAGCGATCTCGATGATTCTGCACACTTCGGACAGAAGTCTCACCAAGATTATCGCAGACAATGCATATCTCAGCTTGAAACCCCACGAAAACCAAGATATCGCCGGTTCTGCATTTCATACGCACTGTGGAGTGCTGAAAACACCAGATATCGTGTTTCTCGCATTAAATAGCTCGAAAAGTGCGATCTCGATGATTCTGCATACTTCTGACAGAAGTCTCACCATGATTATCGCAGACAATGCATATCTCAGCTTGAAACCCCACGAAAACCAAGATATCGCCGGTTCTGCATATCATACGCACTGTGGAGTGCTGAAAACAACAGATATCGTGTTTCTCGCATTAAATAGCTCGAAAAGTGCGATCTCGATGATTCAGCATACTTCGGACAGAAGTCTCTCCAAGTTTATCGCAGAAGATGCATATCTCAGCTTGAAACCCCTCGAAAACCAAGATATCACCTGTTCTGCATATCCAACGAACTGTGGTGTGGTGAAAACCCCAGAAAACGTGTTTCTCGCATTAAATAGCTCGAAAAGAGCGATCTCGATGATTCTGCACACTTCGGACAGAAGTCTCACCAAGATTATCGAAGACAATGCATATCTCAGCTTGAAACCCCACGAAAACCAAGATATCGCCGGTTCTGCATTTCATACGCACTGTGGAGTGCTGAAAACACCAGATATCGTGTTTCTCGCATTAAATAGCTCGAAAAGTGCGATCTCGATGATTCTGCATACTTCTGACAGAAGTCTCACCAAGATTATCGCAGACAATGCATATCTCAGCTTGAAACCCCACGAAAACCAAGATATCGCCGGTTCTGCATATCATACGCACTGTGGAGTGCTGAAAACACCAAATATCGTGTTTCTCGCATTAAATAGCTCGAAAAGTGCGATCTCGATGATTCAGCATACTTCGGACAGAAGTCTCTCCAAGTTTATCGCAGAAGATGCATATCTCAGCTTGAAACCCCTCGAAAACCAAGATATCACCTGTTCTGCATATCCAACGAACTGTGGTGTGGTGAAAACCCCAGAAAACGTGTTTCTCGCATTAAATAGCTCGAAAAGAGCGATCTCGATGATTCTGCACACTTCGGACAGAAGTCTCACCAAGATTATCGCAGACAATGCATATCTCAGCTTGAAACCCCACGAAAACCAAGATATCGCCGGTTCTGCATTTCATACGCACTGTGGAGTGCTGAAAACACCAGATATCGTGTTTCTCGCATTAAATAGCTCGAAAAGTGCGATCTCGATGATTCTGCATACTTCTGACAGAAGTCTCACCATGATTATCGTAAAAAATGCATATCTCAGCTTGAAACCCCACGAAAACCAAGATATCGCTGGTTCTGCATATCAAACGCACTGTGGAGTGGTGAAAACACCAGATAACGTGTTTCTCGCATTAAATAGGTCGAAAAGAGCGATCTCGATGTTTCTGCATACTTCGGACAGAAGTCTCACCAAGATTATCGCAGACAATGCATATCTCAGCTTGAAACCCCACGAAAACCAAGATATCGCCGGTTCTGCATATCATACGCACTGTGGAGTGCTGAAAACACCAGATATCGTGTTTCTCGCATTAAATAGCTCGAAAAGTGCGATCTCGATGATTCAGCATACTTCGGACAGAAGTCTCTCCAAGTTTATCGCAGAAGATGCATATCTCAGCTTGAAACCCCTCGAAAACCAAGATATCACCTGTTCTGCATATCCAACGAACTGTGGTGTGGTGAAAACCCCAGAAAACGTGTTTCTCGCATTAAATAGCTCGAAAAGAGCGATCTAGATGATTCAGCATACTTCGGACGGATGTCTCACCAAGATTATCGTAAAAAATGCATATCTCAGCTTGAAACCCAACGAAAGCCAAGATATCGCTGGTTCTGCATATCAAACGCACTGTGGAGTGGCAAAAACACCAGACAAGGTTTTTCTCGCATTAACTAGCTCGAAAAGAGCGATCTCGATGTTTCTGCATACTTCGGACAGAAGTCTCACCAAGATTATCGCAGACAATGCATATCTCAGCTTGAAACCCCACGAAAACCAAGATATCGCCGGTTCTGCATATCATACGCACTGTGGAGTGCTGAAAACACCAGATATCGTGTTTCTCGCATTAAATAGCTCGAAAAGAGCGGTCGCGATGATTCTGCACACTTCGGACAGAAGTCTCACCAAGATTATCGCAGACAATGCATGTCTCAGCTTGAAACCCCACGAAAACCAAGATATCGCTGGTTCTGCATTTCATACGCACTGTGGAGTGCTGAAAACACCACATATCGTGTTTCTCGCATTAAAAAGCTCGAAAAGTGCGATCTCGATGATTCTGCATACTTCGGACAGAAGTCTCACCATGATTATCGTAAAAAATGCATATCTCAGCTTGAAACCCCACGAAAACCAAGATATCGCTGGTTCTGCATATCAAACGCACTGTGGAGTGGTGAAAACACCAGATAACGTGTTTCTCGCATTAAATAGGTCGAAAAGAGCGATCTCGATGTTTCTGCATACTTCGGACAGAAGTCTCACCAAGATTATCGCAGACAATGCATATCTCAGCTTGAAACCCCACGAAAACCAAGATATCGCCGGTTCTGCATATCATACGCACTGTGGAATGCTGAAAACACCAGATATCGTGTTTCTCGCATTAAATAGCTCGAAAAGTGCGATCTCGATGATTCTGCATACTTCGGACAGAAGTCTCACCATGATTATCGTAAAAAATGCATATCTCAGCTTGAAACCCCACGAAAACCAAGATATCGCTGGTTCTGCATATCAAACGCACTGTGGAGTGGTGAAAACACCAGATAACGTGTTTCTCGCATTAAATAGCTCGAAAAGAGCGATCTCGATGATTCTGCACACTTCGGACAGAAGTCTCACCAAGATTATCGCAGACAATGCATATCTCAGCTTGAAACCCCACGAAAACCAAGATATCGCCGGTTCTGCATTTCATACGCACTGTGGAGTGCTGAAAACACCAGATATCGTGTTTCTCGCATTAAATAGCTCGAAAAGTGCGATCTCGATGATTCTGCATACTTCTGACAGAAGTCTCACCATGATTATCGCAGACAATGCATATCTCAGCTTGAAACCCCACGAAAACCAAGATATCGCCGGTTCTGCATATCATACGCACTGTGGAGTGCTGAAAACAACAGATATCGTGTTTCTCGCATTAAATAGCTCGAAAAGTGCGATCTCGATGATTCAGCATACTTCGGACAGAAGTCTCTCCAAGTTTATCGCAGAAGATGCATATCTCAGCTTGAAACCCCTCGAAAACCAAGATATCACCTGTTCTGCATATCCAACGAACTGTGGTGTGGTGAAAACCCCAGAAAACGTGTTTCTCGCATTAAATAGCTCGAAAAGAGCGATCTCGATGATTCTGCACACTTCGGACAGAAGTCTCACCAAGATTATCGAAGACAATGCATATCTCAGCTTGAAACCCCACGAAAACCAAGATATCGCCGGTTCTGCATTTCATACGCACTGTGGAGTGCTGAAAACACCAGATATCGTGTTTCTCGCATTAAATAGCTCGAAAAGTGCGATCTCGATGATTCTGCATACTTCTGACAGAAGTCTCACCAAGATTATCGCAGACAATGCATATCTCAGCTTGAAACCCCACGAAAACCAAGATATCGCCGGTTCTGCATATCATACGCACTGTGGAGTGCTGAAAACACCAAATATCGTGTTTCTCGCATTAAATAGCTCGAAAAGTGCGATCTCGATGATTCAGCATACTTCGGACAGAAGTCTCTCCAAGTTTATCGCAGAAGATGCATATCTCAGCTTGAAACCCCTCGAAAACCAAGATATCACCTGTTCTGCATATCCAACGAACTGTGGTGTGGTGAAAACCCCAGAAAACGTGTTTCTCGCATTAAATAGCTCGAAAAGAGCGATCTCGATGATTCTGCACACTTCGGACAGAAGTCTCACCAAGATTATCGCAGACAATGCATATCTCAGCTTGAAACCCCACGAAAACCAAGATATCGCCGGTTCTGCATTTCATACGCACTGTGGAGTGCTGAAAACACCAGATATCGTGTTTCTCGCATTAAATAGCTCGAAAAGTGCGATCTCGATGATTCTGCATACTTCTGACAGAAGTCTCACCATGATTATCGTAAAAAATGCATATCTCAGCTTGAAACCCCACGAAAACCATGATATCGCTGGTTCTGCATATCAAACGCACTGTGGAGTGGTGAAAACACCAGATAACGTGTTTCTCGCATTAAATAGGTCGAAAAGAGCGATCTCGATGTTTCTGCATACTTCGGACAGAAGTCTCACCAAGATTATCGCAGACAATGCATATCTCAGCTTGAAACCCCACGAAAACCAAGATATCGCCGGTTCTGCATATCATACGCACTGTGGAGTGCTGAAAACACCAGATATCGTGTTTCTCGCATTAAATAGCTCGAAAAGTGCGATCTCGATGATTCAGCATACTTCGGACAGAAGTCTCTCCAAGTTTATCGCAGAAGATGCATATCTCAGCTTGAAACCCCTCGAAAACCAAGATATCACCTGTTCTGCATATCCAACGAACTGTGGTGTGGTGAAAACCCCAGAAAACGTGTTTCTCGCATTAAATAGCTCGAAAAGAGCGATCTCGATGATTCTGCACACTTCGGACAGAAGTCTCACCAAGATTATCGCAGACAATGCATATCTCAGCTTGAAACCCCACGAAAACCAAGATATCGCCGGTTCTGCATTTCATACGCACTGTGGAGTGCTGAAAACACCAGATATCGTGTTTCTCGCATTAAATAGCTCGAAAAGTGCGATCTCGATGATTCTGCACACTTCGGACTGAAGTCTCACCAAGATTATCGCAGACAATGCATATCTCAGCTTGAAACCCCACGAAAACCAAGATATCGCCGGTTCTGCATTTCATACGCACTGTGGAGTGCTGAAAACACCAGATATCGTGTTTCTCGCATTAAATAGCTCGAAAAGTGCGATCTCGATGATTCTGCATACTTCTGACAGAAGTCTCACCAAGATTATCGCAGACAATGCATATCTCAGCTTGAAACCCCACGAAAACCCAGATATCGCCGGTTCTGCATATCAAACGCACTGTGGGGTGGGGAAAACACCAGATAAGGTTTTTCTCGCATTAACTAGCTCGAAAAGTGCGATCTCGACGATTCAGCATACTTCGGACAGAAGTGTCTCCAAGTTTATCGCAGAAAATGCATATCTCAGCTTGAAACCCCTCGAAAACCAAGATATCAACTGTTCTGCATATCCAACGAACTGTGGTGTGGTGAAAACCCCAGAAAACGTGTTTCTTGCATTACATAGCTCGAAAAGAGCGATCTCGATGATTCTGCACACTTCGGACAGAAGTCTCACCAAGATTATCGCAGAGAATGCATATCTCAGCTTGAAACCCCACGAAAACCAAGATATCGCCGGTTCTGCATATCATACGCACTGTGGAGTGCTGAAAACACCAGATATCGTGTTTCTCGCATTAAATAGCTCGAAAAGTGCGATCTCGATGATTCTGCATACTTCTAACAGAAGTCTCACCAAGATTATCGCAGACAATGCATATCTCAGCTTGAAACCCCACGAAAACCAAGATATCGCCGATTCTGCATATCATACGCACTGTGGAGTGCTGAAAACACCAGATATCGTGTTTCTCGCATTAAATAGCTCGAAAAGTGCGATCTCGATGATTCTGCATACTTCTAACAGAAGTCTCACCATGATTATCGCAGAAAATGCATATCTCTGCTAGAAACTCCACGAAAACCAAGATATCTCCTGTTCTGCATATGCAACGAACTGTGGAGTGGTGAAAACCCCAGAAAATGTGTTTCTCGCATTAAATAGCTCGAAAAGTACGATCTCGATGACTCTGCATACTTCGGACAGAAGTCTCACCAAGATTATCGCAGACAATGCATATCTCAGCTTGAAACCCCACGAAAACCAAGATATCGCCGGTTCTGCATATCATACGCACTGTGGAGTGCTGAAAACACCAGATATCGTGTTTCTCGCATTAAATAGCTCGAAAAGTGCGATCTCGATGATTCTGCATACTTCGGACAGAAGGCTCACCATGATTATCGTAAAAAATGCATATCTCAGCTTGAAACCCCACGAAAACCAAGATATCGCTGGTTCTGCATATCAAACGCACTGTGGAGTGGTGAAAACACCAGATAACGTGTTTCTCGCATTAAATAGGTCGAAAAGAGCGATCTCGATGTTTCTGCATACTTCGGACAGAAGTCTCACCAAGATTATCGCAGACAATGCATATCTCAGCTTGAAACCCCACGAAAACCAAGATATCGCCGATTCTGCATATCATACGCACTGTGGAGTGCTGAAAACACCAGATATCGTGTTTCTCGCATTAAATAGCTCGAAAAGTGCGATCTCGATGATTCTGCATACTTCTAACAGAAGTCTCACCATGATTATCGCAGAAAATGCATATCTCTGCTAGAAACTCCACGAAAACCAAGATATCTCCTGTTCTGCATATGCAACGAACTGTGGAGTGGTGAAAACCCCAGACAAGGTTTTTCTCGCATTAAATAGCTCGAAAAGTACGATCTCGATGACTCTGCATACTTCGGACAGAAGTCTCAACAAGATTATCGCAGAAAATGCATATCTGAGCTTGAAACCCCTCGAAAACCAAGATATCACATGTTCTGCATATCCAACGAACTGTGGAGCGGTGAAAACCCCAGAAAACGTGTTTCTCGCATTAAATAGCTCGAAAAGAGCGATCTAGATGATTCAGCATACTTCGGACGGATGTCTCACCAAGATTATCGTAAAAAATGCATATCTCAGCTTGAAACCCAACGAAAGCCAAGATATCGCAGGTTCTGCATATCAAACGCACTGTGGAGTGGCAAAAACACCAGACAAGGTTTTTCTCGCATTAACTAGCTCGAAAAGAGCGATCTCGATGTTTCTGCATACTTCGGACAGAAGTCTCACCAAGATTATCGCAGACAATGCATATCTCAGCTTGAAACCCCACGAAAACCAAGATATCGCCGGTTCTGCATATCATACGCACTGTGGAGTGCTGAAAACACCAGATATCGTGTTTCTCGCATTAAATAGCTCGAAAAGAGCGGTCGCGATGATTCTGCACACGTCGGACAGAAGTCTCACCAAGATTATCGCAGACAATGCATGTCTCAGCTTGAAACCCCACGAAAACCAAGATATCGCTGGTTCTGCATTTCATACGCACTGTGGAGTGCTGAAAACACCACATATCGTGTTTCTCGCATTAAATAGCTCGAAAAGTGCGATCTCGATGATTCTGCATACTTCGGACAGAAGTCTCACCATGATTATCGTAAAAAATGCATATCTCAGCTTGAAACCCCACGAAAACCAAGATATCGCTGGTTCTGCATATCAAACGCACTGTGGAGTGGTGAAAACACCAGATAACGTGTTCCTCGCATTAAATAGGTCGAAAAGAACGATCTCGATGTTTCTGCATACTTCGGACAGAAGTCTCACCAAGATTATCGCAGACAATGCATATCTCAGCTTGAAACCCCACGAAAACCAAGATATCGCCGGTTCTGCATATCATACGCACTGTGGAGTGCTGAAAACACCAGATATCGTGTTTCTCGCATTAAATAGCTCGAAAAGTGCGATCTCGATGATTCTGCATACTTCGGACAGAAGTCTCACCATGATTATCGTAAAAAATGCATATCTCAGCTTGAAACCCCACGAAAACCAAGATATCGCTGGTTCTGCATATCAAACGCACTGTGGAGTGGTGAAAACACCAGATAACGTGTTTCTCGCATTAAATATCTCGAAAAGAGCGATCTCGATGATTCTGCACACTTCGGACAGAAGTCTCACCAAGATTATCGCAGACAATGCATATCTCAGCTTGAAACCCCACGAAAACCAAGATATCGCCGGTTCTGCATTTCATACGCACTGTGGAGTGCTGAAAACACCAGATATCGTGTTTCTCGCATTAAATAGCTCGAAAAGAGCGGTTCGCGATGATTCTGCACACTTCGGACAGAAGTCTCACCAAGATTATCGCAGACAATGCATATCTCAGCTTGAAACCCCACGAAAACCAAGATATCGCCGGTTCTGCATATCATACGCACTGTGGAGTGCTGAAAACACCAGATAACGTTTTGTCGCATTAAATAGCTCGAATAGAGCGATCTCGATGAATCTGCATACTTCGGACAGAAGTCTCACCAAGATTATCGTAAAAAATGCATATCTCAGCTTGAAACCCAACGAAAGCCAAGATATCGCTGGTTCTGCATATCAAACGCACTGTGGAGTGGTGAAAACACCAGACAAGGTTTTTCTCGCATTAACTAGCTCGAAAAGAGCGATCTCGATGATTCAGCATACTTCGGACAGAAGTCTCACCAGGTTTATCGCAGAAAATGCATATCTCAGCTTGAAACCCCTCGAAAACCAAGATATCACATGTTCTGCATATCCAACGAACTGTGGAGTGGTGAAAACCCCAGAAAACGTGTTTCTCGCATTAAATAGCTCGAAAAGAGCGATCTAGATGATTCAGCATACTTCGGACGGATGTCTCACCAAGATTATCGTAAAAAATGCATATCTCAGCTTGAAACCCAACGAAAGCCAAGATATCGCAGGTTCTGCATATCAAACGCACTGTGGAGTGGCAAAAACACCAGACAAGGTTTTTCTCGCATTAACTAGCTCGAAAAGAGCGATCGCGATGTTTCTGCATACTTCGGACAGAAGTCCCACCAAGATTATCGCAGACAATGCATATCTCAGCTTGAAACCCCACGAAAACCAAGATATCGCCGGTTCTGCATATCATACGCACTGTGGAGTGCTGAAAACACCAGATATCGTGTTTCTCGCATTAAATAGCTCGAAAAGAGCGGTCGCGATGATTCTGCACACTTCGGACAGAAGTCTCACCAAGATTATCGCAGACAATGCATGTCTCAGCTTGAAACCCCACGAAAACCAAGATATCGCTGGTTCTGCATTTCATACGCACTGTGGAGTGCTGAAAACACCACATATCGTGTTTCTCGCATTAAATAGCTCGAAAAGTGCGATCTCGATGATTCTGCATACTTCGGACAGAAGTCTCACCATGATTATCGTAAAAAATGCATATCTCAGCTTGAAACCCCACGAAAACCAAGATATCGCTGGTTCTGCATATCAAACGCACTGTGGAGTGGTGAAAACACCAGATAACGTGTTCCTCGCATTAAATAGGTCGAAAAGAACGATCTCGATGTTTCTGCATACTTCGGACAGAAGTCTCACCAAGATTATCGCAGACAATGCATATCTCAGCTTGAAACCCCACGAAAACCAAGATATCGCCGGTTCTGCATATCATACGCACTGTGGAGTGCTGAAAACACCAGATATCGTGTTTCTCGCATTAAATAGCTCGAAAAGTGCGAACTCGATGATTCTGCATACTTCGGACAGAAGTCTCACCATGATTATCGTAAAAAATGCATATCTCAGCTTGAAACCCCACGAAAACCAAGATATCGCTGGTTCTGCATATCAAACGCACTGTGGAGTGGTGAAAACACCAGATAACGTGTTTCTCGCATTAAATATCTCGAAAAGAGCGATCTCGATGATTCTGCACACTTCGGACAGAAGTCTCACCAAGATTATCGCAGACAATGCATATCTCAGCTTGAAACCCCACGAAAACCAAGATATCGCCGGTTCTGCATTTCATACGCACTGTGGAGTGCTGAAAACACCAGATATCGTGTTTCTCGCATTAAATAGCTCGAAAAGAGCGGTTCGCGATGATTCTGCACACTTCGGACAGAAGTCTCACCAAGATTATCGCAGACAATGCATGTCTCAGCTTGAAACCCCACGAAAACCAAGATATCGCTGGTTCTGCATTTCATACGCACTGTGGAGTGCTGAAAACACCACATATCGTGTTTCTCGCATTAAATAGCTCGAAAAGTGCGATCTCGATGATTCTGCATACTTCGGACAGAAGTCTCACCATGATTATCGTAAAAAATGCATATCTCAGCTTGAAACCCCACGAAAACCAAGATATCGCCGGTTCTGCATTTCATACGCACTGTGGAGTGCTGAAAACACCAGATATCGTGTTTCTCGCATTAAATAGGTCGAAAAGAGCGATCTCGATGTTTCTGCATACTTCGGACAGAAGTCTCACCAAGATTATCGCAGACAATGCATATCTCAGCTTGAAACCCCACGAAAACCAAGATATCGCCGGTTCTGCATATCATACGCACTGTGGAGTGCTGAAAACACCAGATATCGTGTTTGTCGCATTAAATAGCTCGAAAAGTGCGATCTCGATGATTCTGCATACTTCGGACAGAAGTCTCACCATGATTATCGTAAAAAATGCATATCTCAGCTTGAAACCCCACGAAAACCAAGATATCGCTGGTTCTGCATATCAAACGCACTGTGGAGTGGTGAAAACACCAGATAACGTGTTTCTCGCATTAAATATCTCGAAAAGAGCGATCTCGATGATTCTGCACACTTCGGACAGAAGTCTCACCAAGATTATCGCAGACAATGCATATCTCAGCTTGAAACCCCACGAAAACCAAGATATCGCCGGTTCTGCATATCATACGCACTGTGGAGTGCTGAAAACACCAGATATCGTGTTTCTCGCATTAAATAGCTCGAAAAGTGCGATCTCGATGATTCTGCATACTTCTGACAGAAGTCTCACCATGATTATCGCAGACAATGCATATCTCAGCTTGAAACCCCACGAAAACCAAGATATCGCCGGTTCTGCATATCATACGCACTGTGGAGTGCTGAAAACAACAGATATCGTGTTTCTCGCATTAAATAGCTCGAAAAGTGCGATCTCGATGATTCAGCATACTTCGGACAGAAGTCTCTCCAAGTTTATCGCAGAAGATGCATATCTCAGCTTGAAACCCCTCGAAAACCAAGATATCACCTGTTCTGCATATCCAACGAACTGTGGTGTGGTGAAAACCCCAGAAAACGTGTTTCTCGCATTAAATAGCTCGAAAAGAGCGATCTCGATGATTCTGCACACTTCGGACAGAAGTCTCACCAAGATTATCGAAGACAATGCATATCTCAGCTTGAAACCCCACGAAAACCAAGATATCGCCGGTTCTGCATTTCATACGCACTGTGGAGTGCTGAAAACACCAGATATCGTGTTTCTCGCATTAAATAGCTCGAAAAGTGCGATCTCGATGATTCTGCATACTTCTGACAGAAGTCTCACCAAGATTATCGCAGACAATGCATATCTCAGCTTGAAACCCCACGAAAACCAAGATATCGCGGGTTCTGCATATCATACGCACTGTGGAGTGCTGAAAACACCAAATATCGTGTTTCTCGCATTAAATAGCTCGAAAAGTGCGATCTCGATGATTCAGCATACTTCGGACAGAAGTCTCTCCAAGTTTATCGCAGAAGATGCATATCTCAGCTTGAAACCCCTCGAAAACCAAGATATCACCTGTTCTGCATATCCAACGAACTGTGGTGTGGTGAAAACCCCAGAAAACGTGTTTCTCGCATTAAATAGCTCGAAAAGAGCGATCTCGATGATTCTGCACACTTCGGACAGAAGTTTCACCAAGATTATCGCAGACAATGCATATCTCTGCTTGAAACCCCACGAAAACCAAGATATCGCCGGTTCTGCATTTCATACGCACTGTGGAGTGCTGAAAACACCAGATATCGTGTTTCTCGCATTAAATAGCTCGAAAAGTGCGATCTCGATGATTCTGCATACTTCTGACAGAAGTCTCACCATGATTATCGTAAAAAATGCATATCTCAGCTTGAAACCCCACGAAAACCAAGATATCGCTGGTTCTGCATATCAAACGCACTGTGGAGTGGTGAAAACACCAGATAACGTGTTTCTCGCATTAAATAGCTCGAAAAGTGCGATCTCGATGATTCAGCATACTTCGGACAGAAGTCTCTCCAAGATTAGCGCAGACAATGCATATCTCAGCTTGAAACCCCACGAAAACCAAGATATCGCCGGTTCTGCATTTCATACGCACTGTGGAGTGCTGAAAACATCAGATATCGTGTTTCTCGCATTAAATAGCTCGAAAAGTGCGATTTCGATGATTCTGCACACTTCGGAAGGAAGTCTCACCAAGATTATCGCAGACAATGCATATCTCAGCTTGAAACCCCACAAAAACCAAGATATCGCCGGTTCTGCATTTCATACGCACTGTGGAGTGCTGAAAACACCAGATATCGTGTTTCTCGCATTAAATAGCTCGAAAAGTGCGATCTCGATGATTCTGCACACTTCTGACAGAAGTCTCACCATGATTATCGTAAAAAATGCATATCTCAGCTTGAAACCCCACGAAAACCAAGATATCGCTGGTTCTGCATATCAAACGCACTGTGGAGTGGTGAAAACACCAGATAACGTGTTTCTCGCATTAAATAGGTCGAAAAGAGCGATCTCGATGTTTCTGCATACTTCGGACAGAAGTCTCACCAAGATTATCGCAGACAATGCATATCTCAGCTTGAAACCCCACGAAAACCCAGATATCGCCGGTTCTGCATATCAAACGCACTGTGGGGTGGGGAAAACACCAGATAAGCTTTTTCTCGCATTAACTAGCTCGAAAAGTGCGATCTCGACGATTCAGCATACTTCGGACAGAAGTGTCTCCAAGTTTATCGCAGAAAATGCATATCTCAGCTTGAAACCCCACGAAAACCAAGATATCAACTGTTCTGCATATCCAACGAATTGTGGTGTGGTGAAAACCCCAGAAAACGTGTTTCTCGCATTAAATAGCTCGAAAAGAGCGATCTCGATGATTCTGCACACTTAGGACAGAAGTCTCACCAAGATTATCGCAGACAATGCATATCTCAGCTTGAAACCCCACGAAAACCAAGATATCGCCGGTTCTGCATATCAAACGCACTGTGGAGTGGTGAAAACACCAGATAAGGTTTTTCTCGCATTAACTAGCTCGAAAGGTGCTATCTCGATGATTCAGCATACTTCGGACAGAAGTCTCTCCAAGTTTATCGCAGAAAATGCATATCTCTGCTTGAAACCCCTTGAAAACCAAGATAACACCTGTTCTGCATATCCAACGAACTGTGGTGTGGTGAAAACCCCAGAAAACGTGTTTCTCGCATTACATAGCTCGAAAAGAGCGATCTCGATGATTCTGCACACTTCGGACATAAGTCTCACCAAGATTATCGCAGTGAATGCATATCTCAGCTTGAAACCCCACGAAAACCAAGATATCGCCGGTTCTGCATATCATACGCACTGTGGAGTGCTGAAAACACCAGATATCGTGTTTCTCGCATTAAATAGCTCGAAAAGTGCGATCTCGATGATTCTGCATACTTCGGACAGAAGTCTCACCAAGATTATCGTAAAAAATGCATATCTCAGCCTGAAACACCACGAAAATCAAGATATCGCCGGTTCTGCATAACAAACGCACTGTGGAGTGGTGAAAACCCCAGAAAATGTGTTTCTCGCATTAAATAGCTCGAAAAGTACGATCTCGATGACTCTGCATACTTCGGACAGAAGTCTCAACAAGATTATCGCAGAAAATGCATATCTGAGCTTGAAACCCCACGAAAACCAGGATATCGTCGGTTCTGCATATCATACGCACTGTGGAGTGGTGAAAACACCAGATAACGTGTTTCTCGCATTAAATAGCTCGAAAAGAGCGATCTCGATGAATCTGCATACTTCGGACAGAAGTCTCACCAAGATTATCGTAAAAAATGCATATCTCAGCTGGAAACACCACGAAAATCAAGATATCGCCGGTTCTGCATAACAAACGCACTGTGGAGTGGTGAAAACACCAGATAACGTTTTGTCGCATTAAATAGCTCGAATAGAGCGATCTCGATGATTCTGCATACTTCGGAAAGAAGTCTCACCAAGATTATCGTAAAAAATGCATATCTCAGCTTGAAACCCCACGAAAACCAAGATATCGCTGGTACTGCATAGCGAACGCACTGTGGAGTGGTGAAAACACCAGATAACGTGTTTCTCGCATTAAATAGCTCGAAAAGAGCGATCTCGATGAATCTGCATACTTCGGACAGAAGTCTCACCAAGATTATCGTAAAAAATGCATATCTCAGCTTGAAACCCAACGAAAGCCAAGATATCGCTGGTTCTGCATATCAAACGCACTGTGGAGTGGTGAAAACACCAGACAAGGTTTTTCTCGCATTAACTAGCTCGAAAAGAGCGATCTCGATGATTCAGCATACTTCGGACAGAAGTCTCACCAGGTTTATCGCAGAAAATGCATATCTCAGCTTGAAACCCCTCGAAAACCAAGATATCACATGTTCTGCATATCCAACGAACTGTGGAGTGGTGAAAACCCCAGAAAACGTGTTTCTCGCATTAAATAGCTCGAAAAGAGCGATCTAGATGATTCAGCATACTTCGGACGGATGTCTCACCAAGATTATCGTAAAAAATGCATATCTCAGCTTGAAACCCAACGAAAGCCAAGATATCGCAGGTTCTGCATATCAAACGCACTGTGGAGTGGCAAAAACACCAGACAAGGTTTTTCTCGCATTAACTAGCTCGAAAAGAGCGATCTCGATGTTTCTGCATACTTCGGACAGAAGTCTCACCAAGATTATCGCAGACAATGCATATCTCAGCTTGAAACCCCACGAAAACCAAGATATCGCCGGTTCTGCATATCATACGCACTGTGGAGTGCTGAAAACACCAGATATCGTGTTTCTCGCATTAAATAGCTCGAAAAGAGCGGTCGCGATGATTCTGCACACTTCGGACAGAAGTCTCACCAAGATTATCGCAGACAATGCATGTCTCAGCTTGAAACCCCACGAAAACCAAGATATCGCTGGTTCTGCATTTCATACGCACTGTGGAGTGCTGAAAACACCACATATCGTGTTTCTCGCATTAAATAGCTCGAAAAGTGCGATCTCGATGATTCTGCATACTTCGGACAGAAGTCTCACCATGATTATCGTAAAAAATGCATATCTCAGCTTGAAACCCCACGAAAACCAAGATATCGCTGGTTCTGCATATCAAACGCACTGTGGAGTGGTGAAAACACCAGATAACGTGTTTCTCGCATTAAATAGGTCGAAAAGAGCGATCTCGATGTTTCTGCATACTTCGGACAGAAGTCTCACCAAGATTATCGCAGACAATGCATATCTCAGCTTGAAACCCCACGAAAACCAAGATATCGCCGGTTCTGCATATCATACGCACTGTGGAGTGCTGAAAACACCAGATATCGTGTTTCTCGCATTAAATAGCTCGAAAAGTGCGATCTCGATGATTCTGCATACTTCTGACAGAAGTCTCACCATGATTATCGCAGACAATGCATATCTCAGCTTGAAACCCCACGAAAACCAAGATATCGCCGGTTCTGCATATCATACGCACTGTGGAGTGCTGAAAACAACAGATATCGTGTTTCTCGCATTAAATAGCTCGAAAAGTGCGATCTCGATGATTCAGCATACTTCGGACAGAAGTCTCTCCAAGTTTATCGCAGAAGATGCATATCTCAGCTTGAAACCCCTCGAAAACCAAGATATCACCTGTTCTGCATATCCAACGAACTGTGGTGTGGTGAAAACCCCAGAAAACGTGTTTCTCGCATTAAATAGCTCGAAAAGAGCGATCTCGATGATTCTGCACACTTCGGACAGAAGTCTCACCAAGATTATCGAAGACAATGCATATCTCAGCTTGAAACCCCACGAAAACCAAGATATCGCCGGTTCTGCATTTCATACGCACTGTGGAGTGCTGAAAACACCAGATATCGTGTTTCTCGCATTAAATAGCTCGAAAAGTGCGATCTCGATGATTCTGCATACTTCTGACAGAAGTCTCACCAAGATTATCGCAGACAATGCATATCTCAGCTTGAAACCCCACGAAAACCAAGATATCGCCGGTTCTGCATATCATACGCACTGTGGAGTGCTGAAAACACCAAATATCGTGTTTCTCGCATTAAATAGCTCGAAAAGTGCGATCTCGATGATTCAGCATACTTCGGACAGAAGTCTCTCCAAGTTTATCGCAGAAGATGCATATCTCAGCTTGAAACCCCTCGAAAACCAAGATATCACCTGTTCTGCATATCCAACGAACTGTGGTGTGGTGAAAACCCCAGAAAACGTGTTTCTCGCATTAAATAGCTCGAAAAGAGCGATCTCGATGATTCTGCACACTTCGGACAGAAGTTTCACCAAGATTATCGCAGACAATGCATATCTCTGCTTGAAACCCCACGAAAACCAAGATATCGCCGGTTCTGCATTTCATACGCACTGTGGAGTGCTGAAAACACCAGATATCGTGTTTCTCGCATTAAATAGCTCGAAAAGTGCGATCTCGATGATTCTGCATACTTCTGACAGAAGTCTCACCATGATTATCGTAAAAAATGCATATCTCAGCTTGAAACCCCACGAAAACCAAGATATCGCTGGTTCTGCATATCAAACGCACTGTGGAGTGGTGAAAACACCAGATAACGTGTTTCTCGCATTAAATAGGTCGAAAAGAGCGATCTCGATGTTTCTGCATACTTCGGACAGAAGTCTCACCAAGATTATCGCAGACAATGCATATCTCAGCTTGAAACCCCACGAAAACCAAGATATCGCCGGTTCTGCATATCATACGCACTGTGGAGTGCTGAAAACACCAGATATCGTGTTTCTCGCATTAAATAGCTCGAAAAGTGCGATCTCGATGATTCAGCATACTTCGGACAGAAGTCTCTCCAAGTTTACCGCAGAAGATGCATATCTCAGCTTGAAACCCCTCGAAAACCAAGATATCACCTGTTCTGCATATCCAACGAACTGTGGTGTGGTGAAAACCCCAGAAAACGTGTTTCTCGCATTAAATAGCTCGAAAAGAGCGATCTCGATGATTCTGCACACTTCGGACAGAAGTCTCACCAAGATTAGCGCAGACAATGCATATCTCAGCTTGAAACCCCACGAAAACCAAGATATCGCCGGTTCTGCTTTTCATACGCACTGTGGAGTGCTGAAAACACCAGATATCGTGTTTCTCGCATTAAATAGCTCGAAAAGTGCGATTTCGATGATTCTGCACACTTCGGAAGGAAGTCTCACCAAGATTATCGCAGACAATGCATATCTCAGCTTGAAACCCCACGAAAACCAAGATATCGCCGGTTCTGCATTTCATACGCACTGTGGAGTGCTGAAAACACCAGATATCGTGTTTCTCGCATTAAATAGCTCGAAAAGTGCGATCTCGATGATTCTGCATACTTCTGACAGAAGTCTCACCATGATTATCGTAAAAAATGCATATCTCAGCTTGAAACCCCACGAAAACCAAGATATCGCTGGTTCTGCATATCAAACGCACTGTGGAGTGGTGAAAACACCAGATAACGTGTTTCTCGCATTAAATAGCTCGAAAAGTGCGATTTCGATGATTCTGCACACTTCGGAAGGAAGTCTCACCAAGATTATCGCAGAAGATGCATATCTCAGCTTGAAACCCCACGAAAACCCAGATATCGCCGGTTCTGCATATCAAACGCACTGTGGGGTGGGGAAAACACCAGATAAGGTTTTTCTCGCATTAACTAGCTCGAAAAGTGCGATCTCGACGATTCAGCATACTTCGGACAGAAGTGTCTCCAAGTTTATCGCAGAAAATGCATATCTCAGCTTGAAACCCCTCGAAAACCAAGATATCAACTGTTCTGCATATCCAACGAATTGTGGTGTGGTGAAAACCCCAGAAAACGTGTTTCTCGCATTAAATAGCTCGAAAAGAGCGATCTCGATGATTCTGCACACTTAGGACAGAAGTCTCACCAAGATTATCGCAGACAATGCATATCTCAGCTTGAAACCCCACGAAAACCAAGATATCGCCGGTTCTGCATATCAAACGCACTGTGGAGTGGTGAAAACACCAGATAAGGTTTTTCTCGCATTAACTAGCTCGAAAGGTGCTATCTCGATGATTCAGCATACTTCGGACAGAAGTCTCTCCAAGTTTATCGCAGAAAATGCATATCTCTGCTTGAAACCCCTTGAAAACCAAGATAACACCTGTTCTGCATATCCAACGAACTGTGGTGTGGTGAAAACCCCAGAAAACGTGTTTCTCGCATTACATAGCTCGAAAAGAGCGATCTCGATGATTCTGCACACTTCGGACATAAGTCTCACCAAGATTATCGCAGTGAATGCATATCTCAGCTTGAAACCCCACGAAAACCAAGATATCGCCGGTTCTGCATATCATACGCACTGTGGAGTGCTGAAAACACCAGATATCGTGTTTCTCGCATTAAATAGCTCGAAAAGTGCGATCTCGATGATTCTGCATACTTCGGACAGAAGTCTCACCAAGATTATCGTAAAAAATGCATATCTCAGCCTGAAACACCACGAAAATCAAGATATCGCCGGTTCTGCATAACAAACGCACTGTGGAGTGGTGAAAACCCCAGAAAATGTGTTTCTCGCATTAAATAGCTCGAAAAGTACGATCTCGATGACTCTGCATACTTCGGACAGAAGTCTCAACAAGATTATCGCAGAAAATGCATATCTGAGCTTGAAACCCCACGAAAACCAGGATATCGTCGGTTCTGCATATCATACGCACTGTGGAGTGGTGAAAACACCAGATAACGTGTTTCTCGCATTAAATAGCTCGAAAAGAGCGATCTCGATGAATCTGCATACTTCGGACAGAAGTCTCACCAAGATTATCGTAAAAAATGCATATCTCAGCTGGAAACACCACGAAAATCAAGATATCGCCGGTTCTGCATAACAAACGCACTGTGGAGTGGTGAAAACACCAGATAACGTTTTGTCGCATTAAATAGCTCGAATAGAGCGATCTCGATGATTCTGCATACTTCGGAAAGAAGTCTCACCAAGATTATCGTAAAAAATGCATATCTCAGCTTGAAACCCCACGAAAACCAAGATATCGCTGGTACTGCATAGCGAACGCACTGTGGAGTGGTGAAAACACCAGATAACGTGTTTCTCGCATTAAATAGCTCGAAAAGAGCGATCTCGATGAATCTGCATACTTCGGACAGAAGTCTCACCAAGATTATCGTAAAAAATGCATATCTCAGCTTGAAACCCAACGAAAGCCAAGATATCGCTGGTTCTGCATATCAAACGCACTGTGGAGTGGTGAAAACACCAGACAAGGTTTTTCTCGCATTAACTAGCTCGAAAAGAGCGATCTCGATGATTCAGCATACTTCGGACAGAAGTCTCACCAGGTTTATCGCAGAAAATGCATATCTCAGCTTGAAACCCCTCGAAAACCAAGATATCACATGTTCTGCATATCCAACGAACTGTGGAGTGGTGAAAACCCCAGAAAACGTGTTTCTCGCATTAAATAGCTCGAAAAGAGCGATCTAGATGATTCAGCATACTTCGGACGGATGTCTCACCAAGATTATCGTAAAAAATGCATATCTCAGCTTGAAACCCAACGAAAGCCAAGATATCGCAGGTTCTGCATATCAAACGCACTGTGGAGTGGCAAAAACACCAGACAAGGTTTTTCTCGCATTAACTAGCTCGAAAAGAGCGATCTCGATGTTTCTGCATACTTCGGACAGAAGTCTCACCAAGATTATCGCAGACAATGCATATCTCAGCTTGAAACCCCACGAAAACCAAGATATCGCCGGTTCTGCATATCATACGCACTGTGGAGTGCTGAAAACACCAGATATCGTGTTTCTCGCATTAAATAGCTCGAAAAGAGCGGTCGCGATGATTCTGCACACTTCGGACAGAAGTCTCACCAAGATTATCGCAGACAATGCATGTCTCAGCTTGAAACCCCACGAAAACCAAGATATCGCTGGTTCTGCATTTCATACGCACTGTGGAGTGCTGAAAACACCACATATCGTGTTTCTCGCATTAAATAGCTCGAAAAGTGCGATCTCGATGATTCTGCATACTTCGGACAGAAGTCTCACCATGATTATCGTAAAAAATGCATATCTCAGCTTGAAACCCCACGAAAACCAAGATATCGCTGGTTCTGCATATCAAACGCACTGTGGAGTGGTGAAAACACCAGATAACGTGTTTCTCGCATTAAATAGGTCGAAAAGAGCGATCTCGATGTTTCTGCATACTTCGGACAGAAGTCTCACCAAGATTATCGCAGACAATGCATATCTCAGCTTGAAACCCCACGAAAACCAAGATATCGCCGGTTCTGCATATCATACGCACTGTGGAGTGCTGAAAACACCAGATATCGTGTTTCTCGCATTAAATAGCTCGAAAAGTGCGATCTCGATGATTCTGCATGCTTCGGACAGAAGTCTCACCATGATTATCGTAAAAAATGCATATCTCAGCTTGAAACCCCACGAAAACCAAGATATCGCTGGTTCTGCATATCAAACGCACTGTGGAGTGGTGAAAACACCAGATAACGTGTTTCTCGCATTAAATAGGTCGAAAAGAGCGATCTCGACGATTCAGCATACTTCGGACAGAAGTGTCTCCAAGTTTATCGCAGAAAATGCATATCTCAGATTGAAACCCCTCGAAAACCAAGATATCACCTGTTCTGCATATCCGACGAATTGTGGTGTGGTGAAACCCCCAGAAAACGTGTTTCTCGCATTAAATAGCTCGAAAAGAGCGATCTCGATGATTCTGCACACTTCGGACAGAAGTCTCACCAAGATTATCGCAGACAATGCATATCTCAGCTTGAAACCCCACGAAAACCAAGATATCGCCGGTTCTGCATGTCAAACGCACTGTGGAGTGGTGAAAACACCAGATAAGGTTTTTCTCGCATTAACTAGCTCGAAAGGTGCTATCTCGATGATTCAGCATACTTCGGACAGAAGTCTCTCCAAGTTTATCGCAGAAAATGCATATCTCTGCTTGAAACCCCTTGAAAACCAAGATATCACCTGTTCTGCATATCCAACGAACTGTGGTGTGGTGAAAACCCCAGAAAACGTGTTTCTCGCATTACATAGCTCGAAAAGAGCGATCTCGATGATTCTGCACACTTCGGACAGAAGTCTCACCAAGATTATCGCAGAGAATGCATATCTCAGCTTGAAACCCCACGAAAACCAAGATATCGCCGGTTCTGCATATCATACGCACTGTGGAGTGGTGAAAACCCCAGAAAATGTGTTTCTCGCATTAAATAGCTCGAAAAGTACGATCTCGATGACTCTGCATACTTCGGACAGAAGTCTCAACAAGATTATCGCAGAAAATGCATATCTGAGCTTGAAACCCCACGAAAACCAGGATATCGTCGGTTCTGCATATCATACGCACTGTGGAGTGGTGAAAACACCAGATAACGTGTTTCTCGCATTAAATAGCTCGAAAAGAGCGATCTCGATGAATCTGCATACTTCGGACAGAAGTCTCACCAAGATTATCGTAAAAAATGCATATCTCAGCTGGAAACACCACGAAAATCAAGATATCGCCGGTTCTGCATAACAAACGCACTGTGGAGTGGTGAAAACACCAGATAACGTTTTGTCGCATTAAATAGCTCGAATAGAGCGATCTCGATGATTCTGCATACTTCGGACAGAAGTCTCACCAAGATTATCGTAAAAAATGCATATCTCAGCTTGAAACCCCACGAAAACCAAAATATCGCTGGTACTGCATAGCGAACGCACTGTGGAGTGGTGAAAACACCAGATAACGTGTTTCTCGCATTAAATAGCTCGAAAAGAGCGATCTCGATGAATCTGCATACTTCGGACAGAAGTCTCACCAAGATTATCGTAAAAAATGCATATCTCAGCTTGAAACCCAACGAAAGCCAAGATATCGCTGGTTCTGCATATCAAACGCACTGTGGAGTGGTGAAAACACCAGACAAGGTTTTTCTCGCAATAACTAGCTCGAAAAGAGCGATCTCGATGATTCAGCATACTTCGGACAGAAGTCTCACCAGGTTTATCGCAGAAAATGCACATCTCAGCTTGAAACCCCTCGAAAACCAAGATATCACATGTTCTGCATATCCAACGAACTGTGGAGTGGTGAAAACCCCAGAAAACATGTTTCTCGCATTAAATAGCTCGAAAAGAGCGATATAGATGATTCAGCATACTTCGGACGGATGTCTCACCAAGATTATCGTAAAAAATGCATACCTCAGCTGGAAACACCACGAAAATCAAGATATCGCCGGTTCTGCATAACAAACGCACTGTGGAGTGGTGAAAACACCAGATAACGTTTTGTCGCATTAAATAGCTCGAATAGAGCGATCTCGATGATTCTGCATACTTCGGACAGAAGTCTCACCAAGATTATCGTAAAAAATGCATATCTCAGCTTGAAACCCCACGAAAACCAAGATATCGCTGGTACTGCATAGCGAACGCACTGTGGAGTGGTGAAAACACCAGATAACGTGTTTCTCGCATTAAATAGCTCGAAAAGAGCGATCTCGATGAATCTGCATACTTCGGACAGAAGTCTCACCAAGATTATCGTAAAAAATGCATATCTCAGCTTGAAACCCAACGAAAGCCAAGATATCGCTGGTTCTGCATATCAAACGCACTGTGGAGTGGTGAAAACACCAGACAAGGTTTTTCTCGCATTAACTAGCTCGAAAAGAGCGATCTCGATGATTCAGCATACTTCGGACAGAAGTCTCACCAGGTTTATCGCAGAAAATGCATATCTCAGCTTGAAACCCCTCGAAAACCAAGATATCACATGTTCTGCATATCCAACGAACTGTGGAGTGCTGAAAACACCAGATATCGTGTTTCTCGCATTAAATAGGTCGAAAAGAGCGATCTCGATGTTTCTGCATACTTCGGACAGAAGTCTCACCAAGATTATCGCAGACAATGCATATCTCAGCTTGAAACCCCACGAAAACCAAGATATCGCCGGTTCTGCATATCATACGCACTGTGGAGTGCTGAAAACACCAGATATCGTGTTTCTCGCATTAAATAGCTCGAAAAGTGCGATCTCGATGATTCTGCATACTTCGGACAGAAGTCTCACCATGATTATCGTAAAAAATGCATATCTCAGCTTGAAACCCTACGAAAACCAAGATATCGCTGGTTCTGCATATCAAACGCACTGTGGAGTGGTGAAAACACCAGATAACGTGTTTCTCGCATTAAATATCTCGAAAAGAGCGATCTCGATGATTCTGCACACTTCGGACAGAAGTCTCACCAAGATTATCGCAGACAATGCATATCTCAGCTTGAAACCCCACGAAAACCAAGATATCGCCGGTTCTGCATATCATACGCACTGTGGAGTGCTGAAAACACCAGATATCGTGTTTCTCGCATTAAATAGCTCGAAAAGTGCGATCTCGATGATTCTGCATACTTCTGACAGAAGTCTCACCATGATTATCGCAGACAATGCATATCTCAGCTTGAAACCCCACGAAAACCAAGATATCGCCGGTTCTGCATATCATACGCACTGTGGAGTGCTGAAAACAACAGATATCGTGTTTCTCGCATTAAATAGCTCGAAAAGTGCGATCTCGATGATTCAGCATACTTCGGACAGAAGTCTCTCCAAGTTTATCGCAGAAGATGCATATCTCAGCTTGAAACCCCTCGAAAACCAAGATATCACCTGTTCTGCATATCCAACGAACTGTGGTGTGGTGAAAACCCCAGAAAACGTGTTTCTCGCATTAAATAGCTCGAAAAGAGCGATCTCGATGATTCTGCACACTTCGGACAGAAGTCTCACCAAGATTATCGAAGACAATGCATATCTCAGCTTGAAACCCCACGAAAACCAAGATATCGCCGGTTCTGCATTTCATACGCACTGTGGAGTGCTGAAAACACCAGATATCGTGTTTCTCGCATTAAATAGCTCGAAAAGTGCGATCTCGATGATTCTGCATACTTCTGACAGAAGTCTCACCAAGATTATCGCAGACAATGCATATCTCAGCTTGAAACCCCACGAAAACCAAGATATCGCCGGTTCTGCATATCATACGCACTGTGGAGTGCTGAAAACACCAAATATCGTGTTTCTCGCATTAAATAGCTCGAAAAGTGCGATCTCGATGATTCAGCATACTTCGGACAGAAGTCTCTCCAAGTTTATCGCAGAAGATGCATATCTCAGCTTGAAACCCCTCGAAAACCAAGATATCACCTGTTCTGCATATCCAACGAACTGTGGTGTGGTGAAAACCCCAGAAAACGTGTTTCTCGCATTAAATAGCTCGAAAAGAGCGATCTCGATGATTCTGCACACTTCGGACAGAAGTCTCACCAAGATTATCGCAGACAATGCATATCTCTGCTTGAAACCCCACGAAAACCAAGATATCGCCGGTTCTGCATTTCATACGCACTGTGGAGTGCTGAAAACACCAGATATCGTGTTTCTCGCATTAAATAGCTCGAAAAGTGCGATCTCGATGATTCTGCATACTTCTGACAGAAGTCTCACCATGATTATCGTAAAAAATGCATATCTCAGCTTGAAACCCCACGAAAACCAAGATATCGCTGGTTCTGCATATCAAACGCACTGTGGAGTGGTGAAAACACCAGATAACGTGTTTCTCGCATTAAATAGGTCGAAAAGAGCGATCTCGATGTTTCTGCATACTTCGGACAGAAGTCTCACCAAGATTATCGCAGACAATGCATATCTCAGCTTGAAACCCCACGAAAACCAAGATATCGCCGGTTCTGCAGATCATACGCACTGTGGAGTGCTGAAAACACCAGATATCGTGTTTCTCGCATTAAATAGCTCGAAAAGAGCGATCTCGATGATTCTGCACACTTCGGACAGAAGTCTCACCAAGATTAGCGCAGACAATGCATATCTCAGCTTGAAACCCCACGAAATCCAAGATATCGCCGGTTCTGCATTTCATACGCACTGTGGAGTGCTGAAAACACCAGATATCGTGTTTCTCGCATTAAATAGCTCGAAAAGTGCGATCTCGATGATTCTGCACACTTCGGAAGGAAGTCTCACCAAGATTATCGCAGACAATGCATATCTCAGCTTGAAACCCCACGAAAACCAAGATATCGCCGGTTCTGCATTTCATACGCACTGTGGAGTGCTGAAAACACCAGATATCGTGTTTCTCGCATTAAATAGCTCGAAAAGTGCGATCTCGATGATTCTGCATACTTCTGACAGAAGTCTCACCATGATTATCGTAAAAAATGCATATCTCAGCTTGAAACCCCACGAAAACCAAGATATCGCTGGTTCTGCATATCAAACGCACTGTGGAGTGGTGAAAACACCAGATAACGTGTTTCTCGCATTAAATAGGTCGAAAAGAGCGATCTCGATGTTTCTGCATACTTCGGACAGAAGTCTCACCAAGATTATCGCAGACAATGCATATCTCAGCTTGAAACCCCACGAAAACCCAGATATCGCCGGTTCTGCATATCAAACGCACTGTGGGGTGGGGAAAACACCAGATAAGGTTTTTCTCGCATTAACTAGCTCGAAAAGTGCGATCTCGACGATTCAGCATACTTCGGACAGAAGTGTCTCCAAGTTTATCGCAGAAAATGCATATCTCAGCTTGAAACCCCTCGAAAACCAAGATATCAACTGTTCTGCATATCCAACGAATTGTGGTGTGGTGAAAACCCCAGAAAACGTGTTTCTCGCATTAAATAGCTCGAAAAGAGCGATCTCGATGATTCTGCACACTTAGGACAGAAGTCTCACCAAGATTATCGCAGAGAATGCATATCTCAGCTTGAAACCCCACGAAAACCAAGATATCGCCGGTTCTGCATATCATACGCACTGTGGAGTGCTGAAAACACCAGATATCGTGTTTCTCGCATTAAATAGCTCGAAAAGTGCGATCTCGATGATTCTGCATACTTCGGACAGAAGTCTCACCATGATTATCGTAAAAAATGCATATCTCAGCTTGAAACCCCACGAAAACCAAGATATCGCTGGTTCTGCATATCAAACGCACTGTGGAGTGGTGAAAACACCAGATAACGTGTTTCTCGCATTAAATAGCTCGAAAAGAGCGATCTCGATGAATCTGCATACTTCGGTCAGAAGTCTCACCAAGATTATCGTAAAAAATGCATATCTCAGCCTGAAACACCACGAAAATCAAGATATCGCCGGTTCTGCATAACAAACGCACTGTGGAGTGGTGAAAACCCCAGAAAATGTGTTTCTCGCATTAAATAGCTCGAAAAGTACGATCTCGATGACTCTGCATACTTCGGACAGAAGTCTCAACAAGATTATCGCAGAAAATGCATATCTGAGCTTGAAACCCCACGAAGACCAGGATATCGTCGGTTCTGCATATCATACGCACTGTGGAGTGGTGAAAACACCAGATAACGTGTTTCTCGCATTAAATAGCTCGAAAAGAGCGATATCGATGAATCTGCATACTTCGGACAGAAGTCTCACCAAGATTATCGTAAAAAATGCATATCTCAGCTGGAAACACCACGAAAATCAAGATATCGCCGGTTCTGCATAACAAACGCACTGTGGAGTGGTGAAAACACCAGATAACGTTTTGTCGCATTAAATAGCTCGAATAGAGCGATCTCGATGATTCTGCATACTTCGGACAGAAGTCTCACCAAGATTATCGTAAAAAATGCATATCTCAGCTTGAAACCCCACGAAAACCAAGATATCGCCGGTTCTGCATTTCATACGCACTGTGGAGTGCTGAAAACACCAGATATCGTGTTTCTCGCATTAAATAGCTCGAAAAGTGCGATCTCGATGATTCTGCATACTTCTGACAGAAGTCTCTCCAAGTTTATCGCAGAAGATGCATATCTCAGCTTGAAACCCCTCGAAAACCAAGATATCACCTGTTCTGCATATCCAACGAACTGTGGTGTGGTGAAAACCCCAGAAAACGTGTTTCTCGCATTAAATAGCTCGAAAAGAGCGATCTCGATGATTCTGCACACTTCGGACAGAAGTCTCACCAAGATTATCGCAGACAATGCATATCTCTGCTTGAAACCCCACGAAAACCAAGATATCGCCGGTTCTGCATTTCATACGCACTGTGGAGTGCTGAAAACACCAGATATCGTGTTTCTCGCATTAAATAGCTCGAAAAGTGCGATCTCGATGATTCTGCATACTTCTGACAGAAGTCTCACCAAGATTATCGCAGACAATGCATATCTCAGCTTGAAACCCCACGAAAACCAAGATATCGCCGGTTCTGCAGATCATACGCACTGTGGAGTGCTGAAAACACCAGATATCGTGTTTCTCGCATTAAATAGCTCGAAAAGAGCGATCTCGATGATTCTGCACACTTCGGACAGAAGTCTCACCAAGATTAGCGCAGACAATGCATATCTCAGCTTGAAACCCCACGAAATCCAAGATATCGCCGGTTCTGCATTTCATACGCACTGTGGAGTGCTGAAAACACCAGATATCGTGTTTCTCGCATTAAATAGCTCGAAAAGTGCGATCTCGATGATTCTGCACACTTCGGAAGGAAGTCTCACCAAGATTATCGCAGACAATGCATATCTCAGCTTGAAACCCCACGAAAACCAAGATATCGCCGGTTCTGCATTTCATACGCACTGTGGAGTGCTGAAAACACCAGATATCGTGTTTCT
This sequence comes from Anthophora plumipes, assembly GCA_951804975.1. Lineage (NCBI taxonomy): Eukaryota > Metazoa > Arthropoda > Insecta > Hymenoptera > Apidae > Anthophora > Anthophora plumipes. The sequence continues at coordinate 381,605 of CATORF010000732.1, forward strand.
CGCATTAAATAGCTCGAAAAGTGCGATCTCGATGATTCTGCATACTTCTGACAGAAGTCTCACCATGATTATCGTAAAAAATGCATATCTCAGCTTGAAACCCCACGAAAACCAAGATATCGCTGGTTCTGCATATCAAACGCACTGTGGAGTGGTGAAAACACCAGATAACGTGTTTCTCGCATTAAATAGGTCGAAAAGAGCGATCTCGATGTTTCTGCATACTTCGGACAGAAGTCTCACCAAGATTATCGCAGACAATGCATATCTCAGCTTGAAACCCCACGAAAACCCAGATATCGCCGGTTCTGCATATCAAACGCACTGTGGGGTGGGGAAAACACCAGATAAGGTTTTTCTCGCATTAACTAGCTCGAAAAGTGCGATCTCGACGATTCAGCATACTTCGGACAGAAGTGTCTCCAAGTTTATCGCAGAAAATGCATATCTCAGCTTGAAACCCCTCGAAAACCAAGATATCAACTGTTCTGCATATCCAACGAATTGTGGTGTGGTGAAAACCCCAGAAAACGTGTTTCTCGCATTAAATAGCTCGAAAAGAGCGATCTCGATGATTCTGCACACTTAGGACAGAAGTCTCACCAAGATTATCGCAGACAATGCATATCTCAGCTTGAAACCCCACGAAAACCAAGATATCGCCGGTTCTGCATATCAAACGCACTGTGGAGTGGTGAAAACACCAGATAAGGTTTTTCTCGCATTAACTAGCTCGAAAGGTGCTATCTCGATGATTCAGCATACTTCGGACAGAAGTCTCTCCAAGTTTATCGCAGAAAATGCATATCTCTGCTTGAAACCCCTTGAAAACCAAGATATCACCTGTTCTGCATATCCAACGAACTGTGGTGTGGTGAAAACCCCAGAAAACGTGTTTCTCGCATTACATAGCTCGAAAAGAGCGATCTCGATGATTCTGCACACTTCGGACATAAGTCTCACCAAGATTATCGCAGAGAATGCATATCTCAGCTTGAAACCCCACGAAAACCAAGATATCGCCGGTTCTGCATATCATACGCACTGTGGAGTGCTGAAAACACCAGATATCGTGTTTCTCGCATTAAATAGCTCGAAAAGTGCGATCTCGATGATTCTGCATACTTCGGACAGAAGTCTCACCATGATTATCGTAAAAAATGCATATCTCAGCTTGAAACCCCACGAAAACCAAGATATCGCTGGTTCTGCATATCAAACGCACTGTGGAGTGGTGAAAACACCAGATAACGTGTTTCTCGCATTAAATAGCTCGAAAAGAGCGATCTCGATGAATCTGCATACTTCGGTCAGAAGTCTCACCAAGATTATCGTAAAAAATGCATATCTCAGCCTGAAACACCACGAAAATCAAGATATCGCCGGTTCTGCATAACAAACGCACTGTGGAGTGGTGAAAACCCCAGAAAATGTGTTTCTCGCATTAAATAGCTCGAAAAGTACGATCTCGATGACTCTGCATACTTCGGACAGAAGTCTCAACAAGATTATCGCAGAAAATGCATATCTGAGCTTGAAACCCCACGAAGACCAGGATATCGTCGGTTCTGCATATCATACGCACTGTGGAGTGGTGAAAACACCAGATAACGTGTTTCTCGCATTAAATAGCTCGAAAAGAGCGATATCGATGAATCTGCATACTTCGGACAGAAGTCTCACCAAGATTATCGTAAAAAATGCATATCTCAGCTGGAAACACCACGAAAATCAAGATATCGCCGGTTCTGCATAACAAACGCACTGTGGAGTGGTGAAAACACCAGATAACGTTTTGTCGCATTAAATAGCTCGAATAGAGCGATCTCGATGATTCTGCATACTTCGGACAGAAGTCTCACCAAGATTATCGTAAAAAATGCATATCTCAGCTTGAAACCCCACGAAAACCAAGATATCGCTGGTACTGCATAGCGAACGCACTGTGGAGTGGTGAAAACACCAGATAACGTGTTTCTCGCATTAAATAGCTCGAAAAGAGCGATCTCGATGAATCTGCATACTTCGGACAGAAGTCTCACCAAGATTATCGTAAAAAATGCATATCTCAGCTTGAAACCCAACGAAAGCCAAGATATCGCTGGTTCTGCATATCAAACGCACTGTGGAGTGGTGAAAACACCAGACAAGGTTTTTCTCGCATTAACTAGCTCGAAAAGAGCGATCTCGATGATTCAGCATACTTCGGACAGAAGTCTCACCAGGTTTATCGCAGAAAATGCATATCTCAGCTTGAAACCCCTCGAAAACCAAGATATCACATGTTCTGCATATCCAACGAACTGTGGAGTGGTGAAAACCCCAGAAAACGTGTTTCTCGCATTAAATAGCTCGAAAAGAGCGATCTAGATGATTCAGCATACTTCGGACGGATGTCTCACCAAGATTATCGTAAAAAATGCATATCTCAGCTTGAAACCCCACGAAAACCAAGATATCGCTGGTTCTGCATATCAAACGCACTGTGGAGTGGCAAAAACACCAGACAAGGTTTTTCTCGCATTAACTACCTCGAAAAGAGCGATCTCCATGTTTCTGCATACTTCGGACAGAAGTCTCACCAAGATTATCGCAGACAATGCATATCTCAGCTTGAAACCCCACGAAAACCAAGATATCGCCGGTTCTGCATATCATACGCACTGTGGAGTGCTGAAAACACCAGATATCGTGTTTCTCGCATTAAATAGCTCGAAAAGAGCGGTCGCGATGATTCTGCACACTTCGGACAGAAGTCTCACCAAGAATATCGCAGACAATGCATGTCTCAGCTTGAAACCCCACGAAAACCAAGATATCGCTGGTTCTGCATTTCATACGCACTGTGGAGTGCTGAAAACACCACATATCGTGTTTCTCGCATTAAATAGCTCGAAAAGTGCGATCTCGATGATTCTGCATACTTCGGACAGAAGTCTCACCATGATTATCGTAAAAAATGCATATCTCAGCTTGAAACCCCACGAAAACCAAGATATCGCTGGTTCTGCATATCAAACGCACTGTGGAGTGGTGAAAACACCAGATAACGTGTTTCTCGCATTAAATAGGTCGAAAAGAGCGATCTCGATGTTTCTGCATACTTCGGACAGAAGTCTCACCAAGATTATCGCAGACAATGCATATCTCAGCTTGAAACCCCACGAAAACCAAGATATCGCCGGTTCTGCATATCATACGCACTGTGGAGTGCTGAAAACACCAGATATCGTGTTTCTCGCATTAAATAGCTCGAAAAGTGCGATCTCGATGATTCTGCATGCTTCGGACAGAAGTCTCACCATGATTAACGTAAAAAATGCATATCTCAGCTTGAAACCCCACGAAAACCAAGATATCGCTGGTTCTGCATATCAAACGCACTGTGGAGTGGTGAAAACACCAGATAACGTGTTTCTCGCATTAGATAGGTCGAAAAGAGCGATCTCGACGATTCAGCATACTTCGGACAGAAGTGTCTCCAAGTTTATCGCAGAAAATGCATATCTCAGATTGAAACCCCTCGAAAACCAAGATATCACCTGTTCTGCATATCCAACGAATTGTGGTGTGGTGAAAACCCCAGAAAACGTGTTTCTCGCATTAAATAGCTCGAAAAGAGCGATCTTGATGATTCTGCACACTTCGGACAGAAGTCTCACCAAGATTATCGCAGACAATGCATATCTCAGCTTGAAACCCCACGAAAACCAAGATATCGCCGGTTCTGCATGTCAAACGCACTGTGGAGTGGTGAAAACACCAGATAAGGTTTTTCTCGCATTAACTAGCTCGAAAGGTGCTATCTCGATGATTCAGCATACTTCGGACAGAAGTCTCACCAAGATTATCGCAGAGAATGCATATCTCAGCTTGAAACCCCACGAAAACCAAGATATCGCCGGTTCTGCATATCATACGCACTGTGGAGTGCTGAAAACACCAGATATCGTGTTTCTCGCATTAAATAGCTCGAAAAGTGCGATCTCGATGATTCTGCATACTTCGGACAGAAGTCTCACCATGATTATCGTAAAAAATGCATATCTCAGCTTGAAACCCCACGAAAACCAAGATATCGCTGGTTCTGCATATCAAACGCACTGTGGAGTGGTGAAAACACCAGATAACGTGTTTCTCGCATTAAATAGGTCGAAAAGAGCGATCTCGATGTTTCTGCATACTTCGGACAGAAGTCTCACCAAGATTATCGCAGACAATGCATATCTCAGCTTGAAACCCCACGAAAACCAAGATATCGCCGATTCTGCATATCATACGCACTGTGGAGTGCTGAAAACACCAGATATCGTGTTTCTCGCATTAAATAGCTCGAAAAGTGCGATCTCGATGATTCTGCATACTTCTAACAGAAGTCTCACCATGATTATCGCAGAAAATGCATATCTCTGCTAGAAACTCCACGAAAACCAAGATATCTCCTGTTCTGCATATGCAACGAACTGTGGAGTGGTGAAAACCCCAGAAAATGTGTTTCTCGCATTAAATAGCTCGAAAAGTACGATCTCAATGACTCTGCATACTTCGGACAGAAGTCTCACCAAGATTATCGCAGAAAATGCATATCTGAGCTTGAAACCCCACGAAAACCAGGATATCGTCGGTTCTGCATATCATACGCACTGTGGAGTGGTGAAAACACCAGATAACGTTTTGTCGCATTAAATAGCTCGAATAGAGCGATCTCGATGATTCTGCATACTTCGGACAGAAGTCTCACCAAGATTATCGTAAAAAATGCATATCTCAGCTTGAAACCCCACGAAAACCAAGATATCGCTGGTACTGCATAGCGAACGCACTGTGGAGTGGTGAAAACACCAGATAACGTGTTTCTCGCATTAAATAGCTCGAAAAGAGCGATCTCGATGAATCTGCATACTTCGGACAGAAGTCTCACCAAGATTATCGTAAAAAATGCATATCTCAACTTGAAATCCAACGAAAGCCAAGATATCGCTGGTTCTGCATATCAAACGCACTGTGGAGTGGTGAAAACACCAGACAAGGTTTTTCTCGCATTAACTAGCTCGAAAAGAGCGATCTCGATGATTCAGCATACTTCGGACAGAAGTCTCACCAGGTTTATCGCAGAAAATGCATATCTCAGCTTGAAACCCCTCGAAAACCAAGATATCACATGTTCTGCATATCCAACGAACTGTGGAGTGGTGAAAACCCCAGAAAACGTGTTTCTCGCATTAAATAGCTCGAAAAGAGCGATCTAGATGATTCAGCATACTTCGGACGGATGTCTCACCAAGATTATCGTAAAAAATGCATATCTCAGCTTGAAACCCAACGAAAGCCAAGATATCGCTGGTTCTGCATATCAAACGCACTGTGGAGTGGCAAAAACACCAGACAAGGTTTTTCTCGCATTAACTAGCTCGAAAAGAGCGATCTCGATGTTTCTGCATACTTCGGACAGAAGTCTCACCAAGATTATCGCAGACAATGCATATCTCAGCTTGAAACCCCACGAAAACCAAGATATCGCCGGTTCTGCATATCATACGCACTGTGGAGTGCTGAAAACACCAGATATCGTGTTTCTCGCATTAAATAGCTCGAAAAGAGCGGTCGCGATGATTCTGCACACTTCGGACAGAAGTTTCACCAAGATTATCGCAGACAATGCATGTCTCAGCTTGAAACCCCACGAAAACCAAGAGATCGCTGGTTCTGCATTTCATACGCACTGTGGAGTGCTGAAAACACCACATATCGTGTTTCTCGCATTAAATAGCTCGAAAAGTGCGATCTCGATGATTCTGCATACTTCGGACAGAAGTCTCACCATGATTATCGTAAAAAATGCATATCTCAGCTTGAAACCCCACGAAAACCAAGATATCGCTGGTTCTGCATATCAAACGCACTGTGGAGTGGTGAAAACACCAGATAACGTGTTTCTCGCATTAAATAGGTCGAAAAGAGCGATCTCGATGTTTCTGCATACTTCGGACAGAAGTCTCACCAAGATTATCGCAGACAATGCATATCTCAGCTTGAAACCCCACGAAAACCAAGATATCGCCGGTTCTGCATTTCATACGCACTGTGGAGTGCTGAAAACACCAGATATCGTGTTTCTCGCATTAAATAGCTCGAAAAGTGCGATCTCGATGATTCTGCATACTTCGGACAGAAGTCTCACCATGATTATCGTAAAAAATGCATATCTCAGCTTGAAACCCCACGAAAACCAAGATATCGCTGGTTCTGCATATCAAACGCACTGTGGAGTGGTGAAAACACCAGATAACGTGCTTCTCGCATTAAATAGGTCGAAAAGAGCGATCTCGATGTTTCTGCATACTTCGGACAGAGGTCTCACCAAGATTATCGCAGAAAATGCATATCTCAGCTTGAAACCCCACGAAAACCCAGATATCGCCGGTTCTGCATATCAAACCAACTGTGGAGTGGTGAAAACACCAGACAACGTGTTTCTCGCATTAAATAGATCGAAGTGTGCGATCTCGATGATTCTGCATGCTTCTAACAGAAGTCTCACCATGATTATCGCAGAAAATGCATATCTCAGCTTGAAACCCCACGAAAACCCAGATATCGCCGGTTCTGCATATCCAACAAACTGTGGAGTGGTGAAAACCCCAGAAAACGTGTTTCTCGCATTAAATAGCTCGAAAAGTGCGATCTCGATGATTCTGCATACTTCGGACAAAAGTCTCACCATGATTATCGTAAAAAATGCATATCTCAGCTTGAAACCCCACGAAAACCAAGATATCGCTGGTTCTGCATATCCAACGAACTGTGGTGTGGTGAAAACCCCAGAAAACGTGTTTCTCGCATTAAATAGCTCGAAAAGAGCGATCTCGCTGATTCTGCACACTTCGGACAGAAGTCTCACCAAGATTATCGCAGACAATGCATATCTCAGCTTGAAACCCCACGAAAACCAAGATATCGCCGGTTCTGCATATCGTACGCACTGTGGAGTGCTGAAAACACCAGATATCGTGTTTCTCGCATTAAATAGCTCGCAAAGTGCGATCTCGATGATTCTGCATACTTCGGACAGAAGTCTCACCATGATTATCGTAAAAAATGCATATCTCAGCTTGAAACCCCACGAAAACCAAGATATCGCTGGTTCTGCATATCAAACGCACTGTGGACTGGTGAAAACACCAGATAACGTGTTTCTCGCATTAAATAGGTCGAAAAGAGCGATCTCGATGTTTCTGCATACTTCGGACAGAGGTCTGACCAAGATTATCTCAGAAAATGCATATCTCAGCTTGAAACCCCACGAAAACCCAGATATCGCCGGTTCTGCATATCAAACCAACTGTGGAGTGGTGAAAACACCAGACAACGTGTTTCTCGCATTAAATAGTTCGAAATGTGCGATCTCGATGATTCTGCATACTTCTAACAGAAGTCTCACCATGATTATCGCAGAAAATGCATATCTCTGCTAGAAAACCCACGAAAACCAAGATATCTCCTGTTCTGCATATCCAACGAACTGTGCAGTGGTGAAAACCCCAGAAAACGTGTTTCTCGCATAAAATAGCTCGAAATGTACGATCTCGAAGATTCTGCATACTTCTAACAGAAGTCTCAACATGATTATCGCAGATAATGCATATCTCTGCTAGAAACTCCACGAAAACCAAGATATCTCCTGTTCTGCATATACAACGAACTGTGGAGTGGTGAAAACACCAGATAACGTGTTTCTCGCATTAACTAGCTCGAAATGAGCGATCTCGATGATTCTGCATACTTCTGACAGAAGACTCCCCAAGATTATCGCTGAAAATGCATATCTCAGCAGGAAAAACCACGAAAATCAAGATATCGCCGGTTCTGCATATCAAACGCGCTGTGGAGTGGTGAAAACACCAGATAACGTGTTTCTCGCATTAACTAGCTCGAAATGAGCGATCTCGAGGGTTCTGCATACTTCTGACAGAAGACTCACCAAGATTATCGTAGAAAATGCATATCTCAGCTTGATACCCTACGACAGCCAAGATGTCGCCGGTTCTGCATATCGTACGCACTGTGGAGTGGTGAAAACACCAGATAACGTGTTTCTCGCATTAACTAGCTCGAAATGAGCGATCTCGATGATTCTGCATACTTCTGACAGAAGACTCCCCAAGATTATCGCTGAAAATGCATATCTCAGCAGGAAAAACCACGAAAATCAAGATATCGCCGGTTCTGCATATCAAACGCGCTGTGGAGTGGTGAAAACACCAGATAACGTGTTTCTCGCATTAACTAGCTCGAAATGAGCGATCTCGAGGGTTCTGCATACTTCTGACAGAAGACTCACCAAGATTATCGTAGAAAATGCATATCTCAGCTTGATACCCTACGACAGCCAAGATGTCGCCGGTTCTGCATATCGTACGCACTGTGGAGTGCTGAAAACACCAGATATCGTGTTTCTCGCATTAAATAGCTCGAAAACTGCGATCTCGATGATTCTGCATACTTCGGACAAAAGTCTCACCATGATTATCGTAAAAAATGCATATCTCAGCTTGAAACCCCACGAAAACCAAGATATCGATGGTACTGCATATCAAACGCTCTGTGGAGTGGTGGAAACACCAGATAACGTGTTTCTCGCATTAAATAGCTCGAAAAGAGCGATCTCGATGATTCTGCATACTTCGGACAGAAGTCTCACCAAGATTATCGAAAAAAATGCATATCACAGCTGGAAACCCCACGAAAACTGAGATATCGCTGGTTCTGCATATCAAACGCACTGTGGAGTGCTGAAAACAACAGATAACGTTTTGTCGCATTAAATAGTTCGAATAGAGCGATCTCGAAGATTAAGCATAATTCGGACAGAAGTCTCACCAAGATTAACGTAAAAAATGCATATCTCAGCTTGAAACCCCACGAAAGCCAAGATATCGCTGGTTCTGCATATCAAACGCACTGTGGAGTGTTGAAAACACCAGATAAGGTTTTTCTCGCATTAACTAGCTCGAAAAGTGCGATCTCGATGATTCAGCATACTTCGGACAGAAGTCTCTCCAAGTTTATCGCAGAAAATGCATATCTCAGCTTGAAACCCCTCGAAAACCAAGATATCACCTGTTCTGCACATCCAACGAACTGTGGTGTGGTGAAAACCCCAGGAAATGTGTTTCTCGCATTAAATAGCTCGAAAAGAGCGGTCGCGATGATTCTGCACACTTCGGACAGAAGTCTCACCACGATTATCGCAGACAATGCATATCTCAGCTTGAAACCCCACGAAAACCAAGATATCGCTGGTTCTGCATATCAATCGCACTGTGGAGTGGTGAAGACACAAGATAACGTGTTTCTCGCATTAAATAGGTCGAAAAGAGCGATCTCGATGTTTCTGCATACTTCGGACAGAGGTCTCACCAAGATTATCGCATAAAATGCATATCTCAGCTTGAAACCCCACGAAAACCCAGATATCGCCGGTTCTGCATATCAAACGCACTGTGGGGTGGTGAAAACACCAGATAAGGTTTTTCTCGCATTAACTAGCTCGAGAAGTGCGATCTCGATGATTCAGCATACTTCGGACAGAAGCCTCCCCAAGTTAATCGCAGAAAATGCATATCTCAGCTTGAAACCCCTCGAAAACCAAGATATCACCTGTTCTGCACATCCAACGAACTGTGGTGTGGTGAAAACCCCAGAAAACGTGTTTTTCGCATTAAATAGCTCGAAAAGAGTGATCTCGATGATTCTGCACACTTCGGACAGAAGTCTCACCAAGATTATCGCAGACAATGCATATCTCAGCTTGAAACCCCACGAAAACCAAGATATCGCCGGTTCTGCATATCATACGCACTGTGGAGTGCTGAAAACACCAGAAATCGTGTTTCTCGCATTAAATAGCTCGAAAAGTGCGATCTCGATGATTCTGCATACTTCGGACAAAAGTCTCACCATGATTATCGTAAAAAATGCATATCTCAGCTTGAAACCCCACGAAAACCAAGATATCGCTGGTTCTGCATATCCAACGAACTGTGGTGTGGTGAAAACCCCAGAAAACGTGTTTCTCGCATTAAATAGCTCGAAAAGAGCGATCTCGATGATTCTGCACACTTCGGACAGAATTCTCATCAAGATTATCGCAGACAATGCATATCTCAGCTTGAAACCCCACGAAAACCAAGATATCGCTGGTTCTGCATATCAAACGCACTGTGGACTGGTGAAAACACCAGATAACGTGTTTCTCGCATTAAATAGGTCGAAAAGAGCGATCTCGATGTTTCTGCATACTGCGGACAGAGGTCTCACCAAGATTATCTCAGAAAATGCATATCTCAGCTTGAAACCCCACGAAAACCCAGATATCGCCGGTTCTGCATATCAAACCAACTGTGGAGTGGTGAAAACACCAGACAACGTGTTTCTCGCATTAAATAGTTCGAAATGTGCGATCTCGATGATTCTGCATACTTCTAACAGAAGTCTCACCATGATTATCGCAGAAAATGCATATCTCTGCTAGAAAACCCACGAAAACCAAGATATCTCCTGTTCTGCATATCCAACGAACTGTGCAGTGGTGAAAACCCCAGAAAACGTGTTTCTCGCATAAAATAGCTCGAAATGTACGATCTCGAAGATTCTGCATACTTCTAACAGAAGTCTCAACATGATTATCGCAGATAATGCATATCTCTGCTAGAAACCCCACGAAAACCAAGATATCTCCTGTTCTGCATATACAACGAACTGTGGAGTGGTGAAAACACCAGATAACGTGTTTCTCGCATTAACTAGCTCGAAATGAGCGATCTCGATGATTCTGCATACTTCTGACAGAAGACTCCCCAAGATTATCGCTGAAAATGCATATCTCAGCAGGAAAAACCACGAAAATCAAGATATCGCCGGTTCTGCATATCAAACGCGCTGTGGAGTGGTGAAAACACCAGATAACGTGTTTCTCGCATTAACTAGCTCGAAATGAGCGATCTCGAAGGTTCTGCATACTTCTGACAGAAGACTCACCAAGATTATCGTAGAAAATGCATATCTCAGCTTAATACCCTACGACAGCCAAGATGTCGCCGGTTCTGCATATCGTACGCACTGTGGAGTGCTGAAAACACCAGATATCGTGTTTCTCGCATTAAATAGCTCGAAAACTGCGATCTCGATGATTCTGCATACTTCGGACAAAAGTCTCACCATGATTATCGTAAAAAATGCATATCTCAGCTTGAAACCCCACGAAAACCAAGATATCGCTGGTTCTGCATATCCAACGAACTGTGGTGTGGTGAAAACCCCAGAAAACGTGTTTCTCGCATTAAATAGCTCGAAAAGAGCGATCTCGATGATTCTGCACACTTCGGACAGAAGTCTCACCAAGATTATCGCAGACAATGCATATCTCACCTTGAAACCCCACGAAAACCAAGATATCGCCGGTCCTGCATATCGTACGCACTGTGGAGTGCTGAAAACACCAGATATCGTGTTTCTCGCATTAAATAGCTCGAAAAGTGCGATCTCGATGATTCTGCATACTTCGGACAAAAGTCTCACCATGATTATCGTAAAAAATGCATATCTCAGCTTGAAACCCCACGAAAACCAAGATATCGCTGGTTCTGCATATCCAACGAACTGTGGTGTGGTGAAAACCCCAGAAAACGTGTTTCTCGCATTAAATAGCTCGAAAAGAGCGATCTCGATGATTCGGCACACTTCAGACAGAAGTCTCACCAAGATTATCGCAGACAATGCATATCTCAGCTTGAAACCCCACGAAAACCAAGATATCGCCGGTTCTGCATATCGTACGCACTGTGGAGTGCTGAAAACACCAGATATCGTGTTTCTCGCATTAAATAGCTCGAAAAGTGCGATCTCGATGATTCTGCATACTTCGGACAGAAGTCTCACCATGATTATCGTAAAAAATGCATATCTCAGCTTGAAACCCCACGAAAACCAAGATATCGCTGGTTCTGCACATCAAACGCACTGTGGACTGGTGAAAACACCAGATAACGTGTTTCTCGCATTAAATAGGTCGAAAAGAGCGATCTCGATGTTTCTGCATACTTCGGACAGAGGTCTCACCAAGATTATCTCAGAAAATGCATATCTCAGCTTGAAACCCCACGAAAACCCAGATATCGCCGGTTCTGCATATCAAACCAACTGTGGAGTGGTGAAAACACCAGACAACGTGTTTCTCGCATTAAATAGTTCGAAATGTGCGATCTCGATGATTCTGCATACTTCTAACAGAAGTCTCACCATGATTATCGCAGAAAATGCATATCTCTGCTAGAAAACCCACGAAAACCAAGATATCTCCTGTTCTGCATATCCAACGAACTGTGCAGTGGTGAAAACCCCAGAAAACGTGTTTCTCGCATAAAATAGCTCGAAATGTACGATCTCGAAGGTTCTGCATACTTCTAACAGAAGTCTCAACATGATTATCGCAGATAATGCATATCTCTGCTAGAAACCCCACGAAAACCAAGATATCTCCTGTTCTGCATATACAACGAACTGTGGAGTGGTGAAAACACCAGATAACGTGTTTCTCGCATTAACTAGCTCGAAATGAGCGATCTCTTTGATTCTGCATACTTCTGACAGAAGACTCCCCAAGATTATCGCTGAAAATGCATATCTCAGCAGGAAAAACCACGAAAATCAAGATATCGCCGGTTCTGCATATCAAACGAGCTGTGGAGTGGTGAAAACACCAGATAACGTGTTTCTCGCATTAACTAGCTCGAAATGAGCGATCTCGAAGATTCTGCTTACTTCTGACAGAAGACTCACCAAGATTATCGTAGAAAATGCATATCTCAGCTTGATACCCTACGACAGCCAAGATGTCGCCGGTTCTGCATATCAAACGCACTGTGGAGTGGTGAAAACACCAGATAACGTGTTTCTCGCATTAACTAGCTCGAAATGAGCGATCTCTTTGATTCTGCATACTTCTGACAGAAGACTCCCCAAGATTATCGCTGAAAATGCATATCTCAGCAGGAAAAACCACGAAAATCAAGATATCGCCGGTTCTGCATATCAAACGCGCTGTGGAGTGGTGAAAACACCAGATAACGTGTTTCTCGCATTAACTAGCTCGAAATGAGCGATCTCGAAGATTCTGCTTACTTCTGACAGAAGACTCACCAAGATTATCGTAGAAAATGCATATCTCAGCTTGATACCCTACGACAGCCAAGATGTCGCCGGTTCTGCATATCAAACGCACTGTGGAGTGGTGAAAACACCAGATAACGTGTTTCTCGCATTAAATAGCTCGAAATGAGCGATCTCGAAGATTCTGCATACTTCTGACAGAAGACTCACCAAGATTATCGCTGAAAATGCATATCTCAGCTGGAAAAACCACGAAAACTGAGATATCGCTGGTTCTGCATATCAAACGCACTGTGGAGTGCTGAAAACAACAGATAACGTTTTGTCGCATTAAATAGTTCGAATAGAGCGATCTCGAAGATTAAGCATAATTCGGACAGAAGTCTCACCAAGATTAACGTAAAAAATGCATATCTCAGCTTGAAACCCCACGAAAGCCAAGATATCGCTGGTTCTGCATATCAAACGCACTGTGGAGTGTTGAAAACACCAGATAAGGTTTTTCTCGCATTAACTAGCTCGAAAAGTGCGATCTCGATGATTCAGCATACTTCGGACAGAAGTCTCTCCAAGTTTATCGCAGAAAATGCATATCTCAGCTTGAAACCCCTCGAAAACCAAGATATCACCTGTTCTGCACATCCAACGAACTGTGGTGTGGTGAAAACCCCAGGAAATGTGTTTCTCGCATTAAATAGCTCGAAAAGAGCGGTCGCGATGATTCTGCACACTTCGGACAGAAGTCTCACCACGATTATCGCAGACAATGCATATCTCAGCTTGAAACCCCACGAAAACCAAGATATCGCTGGTTCTGCATATCAATCGCACTGTGGAGTGGTGAAGACACAAGATAACGTGTTTCTCGCATTAAATAGGTCGAAAAGAGCGATCTCGATGTTTCTGCATACTTCGGACAGAGGTCTCACCAAGATTATCGCATAAAATGCATATCTCAGCTTGAAACCCCACGAAAACCCAGATATCGCCGGTTCTGCATATCAAACGCACTGTGGGGTGGTGAAAACACCAGATAAGGTTTTTCTCGCATTAACTAGCTCGAGAAGTGCGATCTCGATGATTCAGCATACTTCGGACAGAAGCCTCCCCAAGTTAATCGCAGAAAATGCATATCTCAGCTTGAAACCCCTCGAAAACCAAGATATCACCTGTTCTGCACATCCAACGAACTGTGGTGTGGTGAAAACCCCAGAAAACGTGTTTTTCGCATTAAATAGCTCGAAAAGAGTGATCTCGATGATTCTGCACACTTCGGACAGAAGTCTCACCAAGATTATCGCAGACAATGCATATCTCAGCTTGAAACCCCACGAAAACCAAGATATCGCCGGTTCTGCATATCATACGCACTGTGGAGTGCTGAAAACACCAGAAATCGTGTTTCTCGCATTAAATAGCTCGAAAAGTGCGATCTCGATGATTCTGCATACTTCGGACAAAAGTCTCACCATGATTATCGTAAAAAATGCATATCTCAGCTTGAAACCCCACGAAAACCAAGATATCGCTGGTTCTGCATATCCAACGAACTGTGGTGTGGTGAAAACCCCAGAAAACGTGTTTCTCGCATTAAATAGCTCGAAAAGAGCGATCTCGATGATTCTGCACACTTCGGACAGAATTCTCATCAAGATTATCGCAGACAATGCATATCTCAGCTTGAAACCCCACGAAAACCAAGATATCGCTGGTTCTGCATATCAAACGCACTGTGGACTGGTGAAAACACCAGATAACGTGTTTCTCGCATTAAATAGGTCGAAAAGAGCGATCTCGATGTTTCTGCATACTGCGGACAGAGGTCTCACCAAGATTATCTCAGAAAATGCATATCTCAGCTTGAAACCCCACGAAAACCCAGATATCGCCGGTTCTGCATATCAAACCAACTGTGGAGTGGTGAAAACACCAGACAACGTGTTTCTCGCATTAAATAGTTCGAAATGTGCGATCTCGATGATTCTGCATACTTCTAACAGAAGTCTCACCATGATTATCGCAGAAAATGCATATCTCTGCTAGAAAACCCACGAAAACCAAGATATCTCCTGTTCTGCATATCCAACGAACTGTGCAGTGGTGAAAACCCCAGAAAACGTGTTTCTCGCATAAAATAGCTCGAAATGTACGATCTCGAAGATTCTGCATACTTCTAACAGAAGTCTCAACATGATTATCGCAGATAATGCATATCTCTGCTAGAAACCCCACGAAAACCAAGATATCTCCTGTTCTGCATATACAACGAACTGTGGAGTGGTGAAAACACCAGATAACGTGTTTCTCGCATTAACTAGCTCGAAATGAGCGATCTCGATGATTCTGCATACTTCTGACAGAAGACTCCCCAAGATTATCGCTGAAAATGCATATCTCAGCAGGAAAAACCACGAAAATCAAGATATCGCCGGTTCTGCATATCAAACGCGCTGTGGAGTGGTGAAAACACCAGATAACGTGTTTCTCGCATTAACTAGCTCGAAATGAGCGATCTCGAAGGTTCTGCATACTTCTGACAGAAGACTCACCAAGATTATCGTAGAAAATGCATATCTCAGCTTAATACCCTACGACAGCCAAGATGTCGCCGGTTCTGCATATCGTACGCACTGTGGAGTGCTGAAAACACCAGATATCGTGTTTCTCGCATTAAATAGCTCGAAAACTGCGATCTCGATGATTCTGCATACTTCGGACAAAAGTCTCACCATGATTATCGTAAAAAATGCATATCTCAGCTTGAAACCCCACGAAAACCAAGATATCGCTGGTTCTGCATATCCAACGAACTGTGGTGTGGTGAAAACCCCAGAAAACGTGTTTCTCGCATTAAATAGCTCGAAAAGAGCGATCTCGATGATTCTGCACACTTCGGACAGAAGTCTCACCAAGATTATCGCAGACAATGCATATCTCACCTTGAAACCCCACGAAAACCAAGATATCGCCGGTCCTGCATATCGTACGCACTGTGGAGTGCTGAAAACACCAGATATCGTGTTTCTCGCATTAAATAGCTCGAAAAGTGCGATCTCGATGATTCTGCATACTTCGGACAAAAGTCTCACCATGATTATCGTAAAAAATGCATATCTCAGCTTGAAACCCCACGAAAACCAAGATATCGCTGGTTCTGCATATCCAACGAACTGTGGTGTGGTGAAAACCCCAGAAAACGTGTTTCTCGCATTAAATAGCTCGAAAAGAGCGATCTCGATGATTCGGCACACTTCAGACAGAAGTCTCACCAAGATTATCGCAGACAATGCATATCTCAGCTTGAAACCCCACGAAAACCAAGATATCGCCGGTTCTGCATATCGTACGCACTGTGGAGTGCTGAAAACACCAGATATCGTGTTTCTCGCATTAAATAGCTCGAAAAGTGCGATCTCGATGATTCTGCATACTTCGGACAGAAGTCTCACCATGATTATCGTAAAAAATGCATATCTCAGCTTGAAACCCCACGAAAACCAAGATATCGCTGGTTCTGCACATCAAACGCACTGTGGACTGGTGAAAACACCAGATAACGTGTTTCTCGCATTAAATAGGTCGAAAAGAGCGATCTCGATGTTTCTGCATACTTCGGACAGAGGTCTCACCAAGATTATCTCAGAAAATGCATATCTCAGCTTGAAACCCCACGAAAACCCAGATATCGCCGGTTCTGCATATCAAACCAACTGTGGAGTGGTGAAAACACCAGACAACGTGTTTCTCGCATTAAATAGTTCGAAATGTGCGATCTCGATGATTCTGCATACTTCTAACAGAAGTCTCACCATGATTATCGCAGAAAATGCATATCTCTGCTAGAAAACCCACGAAAACCAAGAT
The DNA here is from genome assembly GCA_951804975.1 of Anthophora plumipes. Classification (NCBI taxonomy): domain Eukaryota; kingdom Metazoa; phylum Arthropoda; class Insecta; order Hymenoptera; family Apidae; genus Anthophora; species Anthophora plumipes. Next base: position 398,639 of record CATORF010000732.1, read on the forward strand.
ATCTCCTGTTCTGCATATCCAACGAACTGTGCAGTGGTGAAAACCCCAGAAAACGTGTTTCTCGCATAAAATAGCTCGAAATGTACGATCTCGAAGGTTCTGCATACTTCTAACAGAAGTCTCAACATGATTATCGCAGATAATGCATATCTCTGCTAGAAACCCCACGAAAACCAAGATATCTCCTGTTCTGCATATACAACGAACTGTGGAGTGGTGAAAACACCAGATAACGTGTTTCTCGCATTAACTAGCTCGAAATGAGCGATCTCTTTGATTCTGCATACTTCTGACAGAAGACTCCCCAAGATTATCGCTGAAAATGCATATCTCAGCAGGAAAAACCACGAAAATCAAGATATCGCCGGTTCTGCATATCAAACGAGCTGTGGAGTGGTGAAAACACCAGATAACGTGTTTCTCGCATTAACTAGCTCGAAATGAGCGATCTCGAAGATTCTGCTTACTTCTGACAGAAGACTCACCAAGATTATCGTAGAAAATGCATATCTCAGCTTGATACCCTACGACAGCCAAGATGTCGCCGGTTCTGCATATCAAACGCACTGTGGAGTGGTGAAAACACCAGATAACGTGTTTCTCGCATTAACTAGCTCGAAATGAGCGATCTCTTTGATTCTGCATACTTCTGACAGAAGACTCCCCAAGATTATCGCTGAAAATGCATATCTCAGCAGGAAAAACCACGAAAATCAAGATATCGCCGGTTCTGCATATCAAACGCGCTGTGGAGTGGTGAAAACACCAGATAACGTGTTTCTCGCATTAACTAGCTCGAAATGAGCGATCTCGAAGATTCTGCTTACTTCTGACAGAAGACTCACCAAGATTATCGTAGAAAATGCATATCTCAGCTTGATACCCTACGACAGCCAAGATGTCGCCGGTTCTGCATATCAAACGCACTGTGGAGTGGTGAAAACACCAGATAACGTGTTTCTCGCATTAACTAGCTCGAAATGAGCGATCTCGAAGATTCTGCATACTTCTGACAGAAGACTCACCAAGATTATCGCTGAAAATGCATATCTCAGCTGGAAAAACCACGAAAATTAAGATATCTCCTGTTCTGCATATCCTACGAACTGTGGAGTGGTGAAAACCCCAGAAAACGTGTTTCTCTCATTTAATAGCTCGAAAAGAGCGATCCCGATGATTCTGCATACTTCGGACAGAAGTCTCACCAAGATTATCGCAGACAATGCATATCTCAGCTTGAAACCCCACGAAAACCAAGATATCGCCGGTTCTGCATATCGTACGCACTGTGGAGTGCTGAAAACACCAGATATCGTGTTTCTCGCATTAAATAGCTCGAAAAGTGCGATCTCGATGATTCTGCATACTTCGGACAAAAGTCTCACCATGATTATCGTAAAAAATGCATATCTCAGCTTGAAACCCCTCGAAAACCAAGATATCACCTGTTCTGCATATCCAACGAACTGTGGTGTGGTGAAAACCCCAGGAAACGTGTTTCTCGCATTAAATAGGTCGAAAAGAGCGATCTCGATGTTTCTGCATACTTCGGACAGAGGTCTCACCAAGATTATCGCACAAAATGCATATCTCAGCTTGAAACCCCACGAAAACCCAGATATCGCCGGTTCTGCATATCAAACGCACTGTGGGGTGGTGAAAACACCAGATAAGGTTTTTCTCGCATTAACTAGCTCGAGAAGTGCGATCTCGATGATTCAGCATACTTCGGACAGAAGCCTCCCCAAGTTAATCGCAGAAAATGCATATCTCAGCTTGAAACCCCTCGAAAACCAAGATATCACCTGTTCTGCATATCCAACGAACTGTGGTGTGGTGAAAACCCCAGAAAACGTGTTTTTCGCATTAAATAGCTCGAAAAGAGCGATCTCGATGATTCTGCACACTTCGGACAGAAGTCTCACCAAGATTATCGCAGACAATGCATATCTCAGCTTGAAACCCCACGAAAACCAAGATATCGCCGGTTCTGCATATCATACGCACTGTGGAGTGCTGAAAACACCAGATATCGTGTTTCTCGCATTAAATAGCTCGAAAAGTGCGATCTCGATGATTCTGCATACTTCGGACAAAAGTCTCACCATGATTATCGTAAAAAATGCATATCTCAGCTTGAAACCCCACGAAAACCAAGATATCGCTGGTTCTGCATATCCAACGAACTGTGGTGTGGTGAAAACCCCAGAAAACGTGTTTCTCGCATTAAATAGCTCGAAAAGACCGATCTCGATGATTCTGCACACTTCGGACAGAAGACTCACCAAGATTATCGCAGACAATGCATATCTCAGCTTGAAACCCCACGAAAACCAAGATATCTCCTGTTCTGCATATACAACGAACTGTGGAGTGGTGAAAACACCAGATAACGTGTTTCTCGCATTAACTAGCTCGAAATGAGCGATCTCGATGATTCTGCATACTTCTGACAGAAGACTCCCCAAGATTATCGCTGAAAATGCATATCTCAGCAGGAAAAACCACGAAAATCAAGATATCGCCGGTTCTGCATATCAAACGCGCTGTGGAGTGGTGAAAACACCAGATAACGTGTTTCTCGCATTAACTAGCTCGAAATGAGCGATCTCGAAGGTTCTGCATACTTCTGACAGAAGACTCACCAAGATTATCGTAGAAAATGCATATCTCAGCTTGATACCCTACGACAGCCAAGATGTCGCCGGTTCTGCATATCGTACGCACTGTGGAGTGCTGAAAACACCAGATATCGTGTATCTCGCATTAAATAGTTCGAAAAGAGCGATCTCGATGTTTCTGCATACTTCGGACCGAGGTCTCACCAAGATTATCTCAGAAAATGCATATCTCAGCTTGAAACCCCAGGAAAACCCAGATATCGCCGGTTCTGCATATCAAACCAACTGTGGAGTGGTGAAAACACCAGACAACGTGTTTCTCGCATTAACTAGCTCGAAATGAGCGATCTCGATGATTCTGCATACTTCTAACAGAAGACTCCCCAAGATTATCGCTGAAAATGCATATCTCAGCAGGAAAAACCACGAAAATCAAGATATCGCCGGTTCTGCATATCAAACGCACTGTGGACTGGTGAAAACACCAGATAACGTGTTTCTCGCATTAACTAGCTCGAAATGAGCGATCTCGAAGATTCTGCATACTTCTGACAGAAGACTCACCAAGATTATCGCTGAAAATGCATATCTCAGCAGGAAAAACCACGAAAATTAAGATATCTCCTGTTCTGCATATCCTACGAACTGTGGAGTGGTGAAAACCCCAGAAAACGTGTTTCTCGCATTTAATAGCTCGAAAAGAGCGATCCCGATGATTCTGCATACTTCGGACAGAAGTCTCACCAAGATTATCGCAGACCATGCATATCTCAGCTTGAAACCCCACGAAAACCAAGATATCGCCGGTTCTGCATATCGTACGCACTGTGGAGTGCTGAAAACACCAGATATCGTGTTTCTCGCATTAAATAGCCCGAAAAGTGCGATCTCGATGATTCTGCATCCTTCGGACAGAAGTCTCACCATGATTATCGTAAAAAATGCATATCTCAGCTTGAAACCCCACGAAAACCAACATATCGCTGGTTCTGCATATCAAACGCACTGTGGAGTGGTGAAAACACCAGATACCGTGTTTCCGCATTAAATAGGTCGAAAAGAGCGATCTCGATGTTTCTGCATACTTCTAACAGAAGTCTCAACATGATTATCGCAGATAATGCATATCTCTGCTAGAAACCCCACGAAAACCAAGATATCTCCTGTTCTGCATATACAACGAACTGTGGAGTGGTGAAAACACCACATAACGTGTTTCTCGCATTAACTAGCTCGAAATGAGCGATCTCGATGATTCTGCATACTTCTGACAGAAGACTCCCCAAAATTATCGCTGAAAATGCATATCTCAGCAGGAAAAACCACGAAAATCAAGATATCGCCGGTTCTGCATATCAAACGCGCTGTGGAGTGGTGAAAACACCAGATAACGTGTTTCTCGCATTAACTACCTCGAAATGAGCGATCTCGAAGATTCTGCATACTTCTGACAGAAGACTCACCAAGATTATCGCTGAAAATGCATATCTCAGCTGGAAAAACCACGAAAATTAAGATATCTCCTGTTCTGCATATCCTACGAAATGTGGAGTGGTGAAAACCCCAGAAAACGTGTTTCTCGCATTTAATAGCTCGAAAAGAGCGATCCCGATGATTCTGCATACTTCGGACAGAAGTCTCACCAAGATTATCGCAGAAAATGCATATCTGAGCTTGTAGCCCCACGAAAACCAAGAACTCGTCCGTTCTGCATATCATACGCACTGTTGAGTGGTAAAAACGCCAGATAACGAGTTTCTCGCATTAACTAGCTCGAAAAGAGCGATCTAGATGATTCAGCATACTTCGGACAGAAGTCTCACCAAGATTATCCTAGAAAATGCATATCTCAGCTTGAAACCCCACGAAAACCAAGATATCGATGGTACTGCATATCAAACGCTCTGTGGAGTGGTGAAAACACCAGACAACGTGTTTCTCGCATTAAATAGATCGAAATGTGCGATCTCGATGATTCTGCATACTTCTAACAGAAGTCTCACCATGATTATCGCAGAAAATGCATATCTCTGCTAGAAACTCCACGAAAACCAAGATATCTCCTGTTCTGCATATCCAACGAACTGCGGAGTGGTGAAAACCCCAGAAAACGTGTCTCTCGCATTAAATAGTTCGGAAAGAGCGATCCTGATGATTCTGCATACTTCTGACAGAAGTCTCACCAAGATTATCGTAGAAAATGCATATCTCAGCTTGATACCCTACGACAGCCAAGATGTCGCCGGTCCTGCATATCAAACGCACGGTGTAGTGGTGAAAACACCAGATAACGTGTTTCTCGCATTAAATAGCTCGAAAAGAGCGATCTAGATGATTCAGCATACTTCGGACAGAAGTCTCAACAAGATTATCCTAGAAAATGCATATCACAGCTTGAAACCCCACGAAAACCAAGATATCGATGGTACTGCATATCAAACGCTCTGTGGAGTGGTGGAAACACCAGATAACGTGTTTCTCGCATTAAATAGCTCGAAAAGAGCGATCTCGATGATTCTGCATACTTCGGACAGAAGTCTCACCAAGATTATCGAAAAAAATGCATATCACAGCTGGGAACCCCACGAAAACTGAGATATCGCTGGTTCTGCATATCAAACGCACTGTGGAGTGCTGAAAACAACAGATAACGTTTTGTCGCATTAAATAGTTCGAATAGAGCGATCTCGAAGATTAAGCATAATTCGGACAGAAGTCTCACCAAGATTAACGTAAAAAATGCATATCTCAGCTTGAAACCCCACGAAAGCCAAGATATCGCTGGTTCTGCATATCAAACGCACTGTGGAGTGTTGAAAACACCAGATAAGGTTTTTCTCGCATTAACTAGCTCGAAAAGTGCGATCTCGATGATTCAGCATACTTCGGACAGAAGTCTCTCCAAGTTTATCGCAGAAAATGCATATCTCAGCTTGAAACCCCTCGAAAACCAAGATATCACCTGTTCTGCATATCCAACGAACTGTGGTGTGGTGAAAACCCCAGGAAACGTGTTTCTCGCATTAAATAGCTCGAAAAGAGCGGTCGCGATGATTCTGCACACTTCGGACAGAAGTCTCACCACGATTATCGCAGACAATGCATATCTCAGCTTGAAACCCCACGAAAACCAAGATATCGCTGGTTCTGCATATCAATCGCACTGTGGAGTGGTGAAGACACAAGATAACGTGTTTCTCGCATTAAATAGGTCGAAAAGAGCGATCTCGATGTTTCTGCATACTTCGGACAGAGGTCTCACCAAGATTATCGCACAAAATGCATATCTCAGCTTGAAACCCCACGAAAACCCAGATATCGCCGGTTCTGCATATCAAACGCACTGTGGGGTGGTGAAAACACCAGATAAGGTTTTTCTCGCATTAACTAGCTCGAGAAGTGCGATCTCGATGATTCAGCATACTTCGGACAGAAGCCTCCCCAAGTTAATCGCAGAAAATGCATATCTCAGCTTGAAACCCCTCGAAAACCAAGATATCACCTGTTCTGCACATCCAACGAACTGTGGTGTGGTGAAAACCCCAGAAAACGTGTTTTTCGCATTAAATAGCTCGAAAAGAGTGATCTCGATGATTCTGCACACTTCGGACAGAAGTCTCACCAAGATTATCGCAGACAATGCATATCTCAGCTTGAAACCCCACGAAAACCAAGATATCGCCGGTTCTGCATATCATACGCACTGTGGAGTGCTGAAAACACCAGAATTCGTGTTTCTCGCATTAAATAGCTCGAAAAGTGCGATCTCGATGATTCTGCATACTTTGGACAAAAGTCTCACCATGATTATCGTAAAAAATGCATATCTCAGCTTGAAACCCCACGAAAACCAAGATATCGCTGGTTCTGCATATCCAACGAACTGTGGTGTGGTGAAAACCCCAGAAAACGTGTTTCTCGCATTAAATAGCTCGAAAAGAGCGATCTCGATGATTCTGCACACTTCGGACAGAAGTCTCACCATCATTATCGCAGAAAATGCATATCTCTGCTAGAAAACCCACGAAAACCAAGATATCTCCTGTTCTGCATATCCAACGAACTGTGCAGTGGTGAAAACCCCAGAAAACGTGTTTCTCGCATAAAATAGCTCGAAATGTACGATCTCGAAGATTCTGCATACTTCTAACAGAAGTCTCAACATGATTATCGCAGATAATGCATATCTCTGCTAGAAACCCCACGAAAACCAAGATATCTCCTGTTCTGCATATACAACGAACTGTGGAGTGGTGAAAACACCAGATAACGTGTTTCTCGCATTAACTAGCTCGAAATGAGCGATCTCGATGATTCTGCATACTTCTGACAGAAGACTCCCCAAGATAATCGCTGAAAATGCATATCTCAGCAGGAAAAACCACGAAAATCAAGATATCGCCGGTTCTGCATATCAAACGCGCTGTGGAGTGGTGAAAACACCAGATAACGTGTTTCTCGCATTAACTAGCTCGAAATGAGCGATCTCGAAGGTTCTGCATACTTCTGACAGAAGACTCACCAAGATTATCGTAGAAAATGCATATCTCAGCTTGATACCCTACGACAGCCAAGATGTCGCCGGTTCTGCATATCGTACGCACTGTGGAGTGCTGAAAACACCAGATATCGTGTTTCTCGCATTAAATAGCTCGAAAACTGCGATCTCGATGATTCTGCATACTTCGGACAAAAGTCTCACCATGATTATCGTAAAAAATGCATATCTCAGCTTGAAACCCCACGAAAACCAAGATATCGCTGGTTCTGCATATCCAACGAACTGTGGTGTGGTGAAAACCCCAGAAAACGTGTTTCTCGCATTAAATAGCTCGAAAAGAGCGATCTCGATGATTCTGCACACTTCGGACAGAAGTCTCACCAAGATTATCGCAGACAATGCATATCTCACCTTGAAACCCCACGAAAACCAAGATATCGCCGGTCCTGCATATCGTACGCACTGTGGAGTGCTGAAAACACCAGATATCGTGTTTCTCGCATTAAATAGCTCGAAAAGTGCGATCTCGATGATTCTGCATACTTCGGACAAAAGTCTCACCATGATTATCGTAAAAAATGCATATCTCAGCTTGAAACCCCACGAAAACCAAGATATCGCTGGTTCTGCATATCCAACGAACTGTGGTGTGGTGAAAACCCCAGAAAACGTGTTTCTCGCATTAAATAGCTCGAAAAGAGCGATCTCGATGATTCTGCACACTTCAGACAGAAGTCTCACCAAGATTATCGCAGACAATGCATATCTCAGCTTGAAACCCCACGAAAACCAAGATATCGCCGGTTCTGCATATCGTACGCACTGTGGAGTGCTGAAAACACCAGATATCGTGTTTCTCGCATTAAATAGCTCGAAAAGTGCGATCTCGATGATTCTGCATACTTCGGACAGAAGTCTCACCATGATTATCGTAAAAAATGCATATCTCAGCTTGAAACCCCACGAAAACCAAGATATCGCTGGTTCTGCACATCAAACGCACTGTGGACTGGTGAAAACACCAGATAACGTGTTTCTCGCATTAAATAGGTCGAAAAGAGCGATCTCGATGTTTCTGCATACTTCGGACAGAGGTCTCACCAAGATTATCTCAGAAAATGCATATCTCAGCTTGAAACCACACGAAAACCCAGATATCGCCGGTTCTGCATATCAAACCAACTGTGGAGTGGTGAAAACACCAGACAACGTGTTTCTCGCATTAAATAGTTCGAAATGTGCGATCTCGATGATTCTGCATACTTCTAACAGAAGTCTCACCATGATTATCGCAGAAAATGCATATCTCTGCTAGAAAACCCACGAAAACCAAGATATCTCCTGTTCTGCATATCCAACGAACTGTGCAGTGGTGAAAACCCCAGAAAACGTGTTTCTCGCATAAAATAGCTCGAAATGTACGATCTCGAAGGTTCTGCATACTTCTAACAGAAGTCTCAACATGATTATCGCAGATAATGCATATCTCTTCTAGAAACCCCACGAAAACCAAGATATCTCCTGTTCTGCATATACAACGAACTGTGGAGTGGTGAAAACACCAGATAACGTGTTTCTCGCATTAACTAGCTCGAAATGAGCGATCTCTTTGATTCTGCATACTTCTGACAGAAGACTCCCCAAGATTATCGCTGAAAATGCATATCTCAGCAGGAAAAACCACGAAAATCAAGATATCGCCGGTTCTGCATATCAAACGCGCTGTGGAGTGGTGAAAACACCAGATAACGTGTTTCTCGCATTAACTAGCTCGAAATGAGCGATCTCGAAGATTCTGCTTACTTCTGACAGAAGACTCACCAAGATTATCGTAGAAAATGCATATCTCAGCTTGATACCCTACGACAGCCAAGATGTCGCCGGTTCTGCATATCAAACGCACTGTGGAGTGGTGAAAACACCAGATAACGTGTTTCTCGCATTAACTAGCTCGAAATGAGCGATCTCTTTGATTCTGCATACTTCTGACAGAAGACTCCCCAAGATTATCGCTGAAAATGCATATCTCAGCTGGAAAAACCACGAAAATTAAGATATCTCCTGTTCTGCATATCCTACGAACTGTGGAGTGGTGAAAACCCCAGAAAACGTGTTTCTCGCATTTAATAGCTCGAAAAGAGCGATCCCGATGATTCTGCATACTTCGGACAGAAGTCTCACCAAGATTATCGCAGACAATGCATATCTCAGCTTGAAACCCCACGAAAACCAAGATATCGCCGGTTCTGCATATCGTACGCACTGTGGAGTGCTGAAAACCCCAGATATCGTGTTTCTCGCATTAAATAGCTCGAAAAGTGCGATCTCGATGATTCTGCATACTTCGGACAAAAGTCTCACCATGATTATCGTAAAAAATGCATATCTCAGCTTGAAACCCCACGAAAACCATGATATCGCTGGTTCTGCATATCCAACGAACTGTGGTGTGGTGAAAACCCCAGAAAACGTGTTTCTCGCATTAAATAGCTCGAAAAGAGCGATCTCGATGATTCTGCACACTTCGGACAGAAGTCTCACCAAGATTATCGCAGACAATGCATATCTCAGCAGGAAAAACCACGAAAATCAAGATATCGCCGGTTCTGCATATCAAACGCGCTGTGGAGTGGTGAAAACACCAGATAACGTGTTTCTCGCATTAACTAGCTCGAAATGAGCGATCTCGAAGATTCTGCTTACTTCTGACAGAAGACTCACCAAGATTATCGTAGAAAATGCATATCTCAGCTTGATACCCTACGACAGCCAAGATGTCGCCGGTTCTGCATATCAAACGCACTGTGGAGTGGTGAAAACACCAGATAACGTGTTTCTCGCATTAACTAGCTCGAAATGAGCGATCTCGAAGATTCTGCATACTTCTGACAGAAGACTCACCAAGATTATCGCTGAAAATGCATATCTCAGCTGGAAAAACCACGAAAATTAAGATATCTCCTGTTCTGCATATCCTACGAACTGTGGAGTGGTGAAAACCCCAGAAAACGTGTTTCTCGCATTAACTAGCTCGAAATGAGCGATCTCTTTTTTTCTGCATACTTCTGACAGAAGACTCCCCAAGATTATCGCTGAAAATGCATATCTCAGCAGGAAAAACCACGAAAATCAAGATATCGCCGGTTCTGCATATCAAACGCGCTGTGGAGTGGTGAAAACACCAGATAACGTGTTTCTCGCATTAACTTGCTCGAAATGAGCGATCTCGAAGATTCTGCTTACTTCTGACAGAAGACTCACCAAGATTATCGTAGAAAATGCATATCTCAGCTTGATACCCTACGACAGCCAAGATGTCGCCGGTTCTGCATATCAAACGCACTGTGGAGTGGTGAAAACACCAGATATCGTGTTTCTCGCATTAAATAGCTCGAAAAGTGCGATCTCGATGATTCTGCATACTTCGGACAAAAGTCTCACCATGATTATCGTAAAAAATGCATATCTCAGCTTGAAACCCCACGAAAACCATGATATCGCTGGTTCTGCATATCCAACGAACTGTGGTGTGGTGAAAACCCCAGAAAACGTGTTTCTCGCATTAAATAGCTCGAAAAGAGCGATCTCGATGATTCTGCACACTTCGGACAGAAGTCTCACCAAGATTATCGCAGACAATGCATATCTCAGCTTGAAACCCCACGAAAACCAAGATATCGCCGGTTCTGCATATCGTACGCACTGTGGAGTGCTGAAAACACCAGATATCGTGTTTCTCGCATTAAATAGCTCGAAAAGTGCGATCTCGATGTTTCTGCATACTTCGGACAGAGGTCTCACCATGATTATCGTAAAAAATGCATATCTCAGCTTGAAACCCCACGAAAACCCAGATATCGCCGGTTCTGCATATCAAACCAACTGTGGAGTGGTGAAAACACCAGATAACGTGTTTCTCGCATTAACTAGCTCGAAATGAGCGATCTCTTTTTTTCTGCATACTTCTGACAGAAGACTCCCCAAGATTATCGCTGAAAATGCATATCTCAGCAGGAAAAACCACGAAAATCAAGATATCGCCGGTTCTGCATATCAAACGCGCTGTGGAGTGGTGAAAACACCAGATAACGTGTTTCTCGCATTAACTAGCTCGAAATGAGCGATCTCGAAGATTCTGCTTACTTCTGACAGAAGACTCACCAAGATTATCGTAGAAAATGCATATCTCAGCTTGATACCCTACGACAGCCAAGATGTCGCCGGTTCTGCATATCAAACGCACTGTGGAGTGGTGAAAACACCAGATAACGTGTTTCTCGCATTAACTAGCTCGAAATGAGCGATCTCGAAGATTCTGCATACTTCTGACAGAAGACTCACCAAGATTATCGCTGAAAATGCATATCTCAGCTGGAAAAACCACGAAAATTAAGATATCTCCTGTTCTGCATATCCTACGAACTGTGGAGTGGTGAAAACCCCAGAAAACGTGTTTCTCGCATTTAATAGCTCGAAAAGAGCGATCCCGATGATTCTGCATACTTCGGACAGAAGTCTCACCAAGATTATCGCAGACAATGCATATCTCAGCTTGAAACCCCACGAAAACCAAGATATCGCCGGTTCTGCATATCGTACGCACTGTGGAGTGCTGAAAACCCCAGATATCGTGTTTCTCGCATTAAATAGCTCGAAAAGTGCGATCTCGATGATTCTGCATACTTCGGACAAAAGTCTCACCATGATTATCGTAAAAAATGCATATCTCAGCTTGAAACCCCACGAAAACCATGATATCGCTGGTTCTGCATATCCAACGAACTGTGGTGTGGTGAAAACCCCAGAAAACGTGTTTCTCGCATTAAATAGCTCGAAAAGAGCGATCTCGATGATTCTGCACACTTCGGACAGAAGTCTCACCAAGATTATCGCAGACAATGCATATCTCAGCTTGAAACCCCACGAAAACCAAGATATCGCCGGTTCTGCATATCGTACGCACTGTGGAGTGCTGAAAACACCAGATATCGTGTTTCGCGCATTAAATAGCTCGAAAAGTGCGATCTCGATGTTTCTGCATACTTCGGACAGAGGTCTCACCATGATTATCGTAAAAAATGCATATCTCAGCTTGAAACCCCACGAAAACCCAGATATCGCCGGTTCTGCATATCAAACCAACTGTGGAGTGGTGAAAACACCAGACAACGTGTTTCTCGCATTAAATAGTTCGAAATGTGCGATCTCGATGATTCTGCATACTTCTAACAGAAGTCTCACCATGATTATCGCAGAAAATGCATATCTCTGCTAGAAAACCCACGAAAACCAAGATATCTCCTGTTCTGCATATCCAACGAACTGTGCAGTGGTGAAAACCCCAGAAAACGTGTTTCTCGCATAAAATAGCTCGAAATGTACGATCTCGAAGATTCTGCATACTTCTAACAGAAGTCTCAACATGATTATCGCAGATAATGCATATCTCTGCTAGAAACCCCACGAAAACCAAGATATCTCCTGTTCTGCATATACAACGAACTGTGGAGTGGTGAAAACACCAGATAACGTGTTTCTCGCATTAACTAGCTCGAAATGAGCGATCTCTTTGATTCTGCATACTTCTGACAGAAGACTCCCCAAGATTATCGCTGAAAATGCATATCTCAGCTTGAAACCCCACGAAAACCAAGATATCGCCGGTTCTGCATATCATACGCACTGTGGATTGCTGAAAACACCAGATATCGTGTTTCTCGCATTAAATAGCTCGAAAAGTGCGATCTCGATGATTCTGCATCCTTCGGACAGAAGTCTCACCATGATTATCGTAAAAAATGCATATCTCAGCTTGAAACCCCACGAAAACCAACATATCGCTGGTTCTGCATATCAAACGCACTGTGGAGTGGTGAAAACACCAGATAACGTGTTTCCGCATTAAATAGGTCGAAAAGAGCGATCTCGATGTTTCTGCATACTTCGGACAGAGGTCTCACCAAGATTATCTCAGAAAATGCATATCTCTGCTAGAAAACCCACGAAAACCAAGATATCTCCTGTTCTGCATATCCAACGAACTGTGCAGTGGTGAAAACCCCAGAAAACGTGTTTCTCGCATAAAATAGCTCGAAATGTACGATCTCGAAGATTCTGCATACTTCTAACAGAAGTCTCAACATGATTATTGCAGATAATGCATATCTCTGCTAGAAACCCCACGAAAATCAAGATATCGCCGGTTCTGCATATCAAACGCGCTGTGGAGTGGTGAAAACACCAGATAACGTGTTTCTCGCATTAACTAGCTCGAAATGAGCGATCTCGAAGATTCTGCATACTTCTGACAGAAGACTCACCAAGATTATCGCTGAAAATGCATATCTCAGCTGGAAAATCACGAAAATTAAGATATCTCCTGTTCTGCATATCCTACGAACTGTGGAGTGGTGAAAACCCCAGAAAACGTGTTTCTCGCATTTAATAGCTCGAAAAGAGCGATCCCGATGATTCTGCATACTTCGGACAGAAGTCTCACCAAGATTATCATAGAAAATGCATATCTGAGCTTGAAGCCCCACGAAAACCAAGATATCGTCCGTTCTGCATATCATACGCACTGTTGAGTGGTAAAAACGCCAGATAACGAGTTTCTCGCATTAACTAGCTCGAAAAGAGCGATCTAGATGATTCAGCATACTTCGGACAGAAGTCTCACCAAGATTATCCTAGAAAATGCATATCTCAGCTTGAAACCCCACGAAAACCAAGATATCGATGGTACTGCATATCAAACGCTCTGTGGAGTGGTGAAAACACCAGACAACGTGTTTCTCGCATTAAATAGATCGAAATGTGCGATCTCGATGATTCTGCATACTTCTAACAGAAGTCTCACCATGATTATCGCAGAAAATGCATATCTCTGCTAGAAACTCCACGAAAACCAAGATATCTCCTGTTCTGCATACCCCACGAACTGCGGAGTGGTGAAAACCCCAGAAAACGTGTCTCTCGCATTAAATAGTTCGAAAAGAGCGATCCTGATGATTCTGCATACTTCTGACAGAAGTCTCACCAAGATTATCGTAGAAAATGCATATCTCAGCTTGATACCCTACGACAGCCAAGATGTCGCCGGTCCTGCATATCAAACGCACGGTGTAGTGGTGAAAACACCAGATAACGTGTTTCTCGCATTAAATAGCTCGAAAAGAGCGATCTAGATGATTCAGCATACTTCGGACAGAAGTCTCACCAAGATTATCCTAGAAAATGCATATCACAGCTTGAAACCCCACGAAAACCAAGATATCGCCGGTTCTGCATATCGTACGCACTGTGGAGTGCTGAAAACACCAGATATCGTGTTTCTCGCATTAAATAGCTCGAAAAGTGCGATATCGATGATTCTGCATACTTCGGACAGAAGTCTCACCATGATTATCGTAAAAAATGCATATCTCAGCTTGAACCCCCAAGAAAACCAAGATATCGCTGGTTCTGCATATCAAACGCACTGTGGAGTGGTGAAAACACCAGATAACGTGTTTCTCGTATTAAATAGGTCGAAAAGAGCGATCTCGATGTTTCTGCATACTTCGGACAGAAGTCTCACCAAGATTATCGCAGACAATGCATATCTCAGCTTGAAACCCCACGAAAACCAAGATATCGCCGGTTCTGCATATCATACGCACTGTGGATTGCTGAAAACACCAGATATCGTGTTTCTCGCATTAAATAGCTCGAAAAGTGCGATCTCGATGATTCTGCATCCTTCGGACAGAAGTCTCACCATGATTATCGTAAAAAATGCATATCTCAGCTTGAAACCCCACGAAAACCAACATATCGCTGGTTCTGCATATCAAACGCACTGTGGAGTGGTGAAAACACCAGATAACGTGTTTCCGCATTAAATAGGTCGAAAAGAGCGATCTCGATGTTTCTGCATACTTCGGACAGAGGTCTCACCAAGATTATCTCAGAAAATGCATATCTCTGCTAGAAAACCCACGAAAACCAAGATATCTCCTGTTCTGCATATCCAACGAACTGTGCAGTGGTGAAAACCCCAGAAAACGTGTTTCTCGCATAAAATAGCTCGAAATGTACGATCTCGAAGATTCTGCATACTTCTAACAGAAGTCTCAACATGATTATCGCAGATAATGCATATCTCTGCTAGAAACCCCACGAAAACCAAGATATCTCCTGTTCTGCATATACAACGAACTGTGGAGTGGTGAAAACACCAGATAACGTGTTTCTCGCATTAACTAGCTCGAAATGAGCGATCTCGATGATTCTGAATACTTCTGACAGAAGACTCCCCAAGATTATCGCTGAAAATGCATATCTCAGCAGGAAAAACCACGAAAATCAAGATATCGCCGGTTCTGCATATCAAACGCGCTGTGGAGTGGTGAAAACACCAGATAACGTGTTTCTCGCATTAACTAGCTCGAAATGAGCGATCTCGAAGATTCTGCATACTTCTGACAGAAGACTCACCAAGATTATCGCTGAAAATGCATATCTCAGCTGGAAAAACCACGAAAACCAAGATATCGTCCGTTCTGCATATCATACGCACTGTTGAGTGGTAAAAACGCCAGATAACGAGTTTCTCGCATTAACTAGCTCGAAAAGAGCGATCTAGATGATTCAGCATACTTCGGACAGAAGTCTCACTAAGATTATCCTAGAAAATGCATATCTCAGCTTGAAACCCCACGAAAACCAAGATATCGATGGTACTGCATATCAAACGCTCTGTGGAGTGGTGAAAACACCAGACAACGTGTTTCTCGCATTAAATAGATCGAAATGTGCGATCTCGATGATTCTGCATACTTCTAACAGAAGTCTCACCATGATTATCGCAGAAAATGCATATCTCTGCTAGAAACTCCACGAAAACCAAGATATCTCCTGTTCTGCATATCCAACGAACTGCGGAGTGGTGAAAACCGCAGAAAACGTGTCTCTCGCATTAAATAGTTCGAAAAGAGCGATCCTGATGATTCTGCATACTTCTGACAGAAGTCTCACCAAGATTATCGTAGAAAATGCATATCTCAGCTTGATACCCTACGACAGCCAAGATGTCGCCGGTCCTGCATATCAAACGCACGGTGTAGTGGTGAAAACACCAGATAACGTGTTTCTCGCATTAAATAGCTCGAACAGAGCGATCTAGATGATTCAGCATACTTCGGACAGAAGTCTCACCAAGATTATCCTAGAAAATGCATATCACAGCTTGAAACCCAACGAAAACCAAGATATCGATGGTACTGCATATCAAACGCTCTGTGGAGTGGTGGAAACACCAGATAACGTGTTTCTCGCATTAAGTAGCTCGAAAAGAGCGATCCCGATGATTCTGCATACTTCTGACAGAAGTCTCACCAAGATTATCGTAGAAAATGCATATCTCAGCTTGATACCCTACGACAGCCAAGATGTCGCCGGTTCTGCATATCAAACGCACTGTGGAGTGGTGAAAACACCAGATAACGTGTTTCTCGCATTAAATAGCTCGAAAAGGGCGATCTAGATGTTTCAGCATACTTCGGACAGAAGTCTCACCAAGATTATCCTAGAAAATGCATATCTCAGCTTGAAACCCCACGAAAACCAAGATATCGATGGTACTGCATATCAAACGCTCTGTGGAGTGGTGGAAACACCAGATAACGTGTTTCTCGCATTAAATAGCTCGAAAAGAGCGATCTCGATGATTCTGCATACTTCGGACAGAAGTCTCACCAAGATTATCGTAAAAAATGCATATCTCAGCTTGAAACCCCACGAAAACTGAGATATCGCTGGTTCTGCATATCAAACGCACTGTGGAGTGTTGAAAACACCAGATAACGTGTTTCTCGCATCAAATAGCTCGAAAAGAGCGATCTCGATGATTCTGCATACTTCGGACAGAAGTCTCACCAAGATTATCGCAGACAATGCATATCTCAGCTTGAAACCCCACGAAAACCAAGATATCGCCGGTTCTGCATATCATACGCACTGTGGATTGCTGAAAACACCAGATATCGTGTTTCTCGCATTAAATAGCTCGAAAAGTGCGATCTCGATGATTCTGCATCCTTCGGACAGAAGTCTCACCATGATTATCGTAAAAAATGCATATCTCAGCTTGAAACCCCACGAAAACCAACATATCGCTGGTTCTGCATATCAAACGCACTGTGGAGTGGTGAAAACACCAGATAACGTGTTTCCGCATTAAATAGGTCGAAAAGAGCGATCTCGATGTTTCTGCATACTTCGGACAGAGGTCTCACCAAGATTATCTCAGAAAATGCATATCTCTGCTAGAAAACCCACGAAAACCAAGATATCTCCGGTTCTGCATATCCAACGAACTGTGCAGTGGTGAAAACCCCAGAAAACGTGTTTCTCGCATAAAATCGCTCGAAAAGAGCGATCTCGATGGTTCTGCACACTTCGGACAGAAGTCTCACCAAGATTATCGCAGATAATTCATATCTCAGCTTGAAACCCCACGAAAACCAAGATATCGCCGGTTCTGCATATCATACGCACTGTGGAGTGGTGAAAACACCAGATAACGTGTTTCTCGCATTAAATAGGTCGAAACGAGCGATCTCGATGATTAAGCATACTTCGGACAGAAGTCTCACCAAGATTATCGTAAAAAATGCATATCTCAGCTTGAAACCCCACGAAAACCCAGATATCGCTGGTTCTGCATATCCAACGCACTGTGGAGTGGTGAAAACACCAGATAACGTGTTTCTCGCATTAAATAGCTCGAAACGAGCGATCTCGATGATTCTGCATACTTCGGACAGAAGTCTCACCAAGATTATCGCAGAAAATGCATATCTCAGCTTGAAACCCCACGAAAACCAAGATATCGCCGGTTCTGCATATCAAACGCACTGTGGAGTGGTGAAAACTCCAGATTACTTGTTTCTCGCATTAAATCGCTCGAAAAGAGCGATCTCGATGGTTCTGCACACTTCGGACAGAAGTCTCACCAAGATTATCGCAGATAATTCATATCTCAGCTTGAAACCCCACGAAAACCAAGATATCGCAGGTTCTGCATATCATACGCACTGTGGAGTGTTGAAAACACCAGATAACGTGTTTCTCGCATTAAATAGGTCGAAACGAGCGATCTCGATGACTCTGCATACTTGGGACAGAAGTCTCACCAAGATTATCGCAGAAAATGCATATCTGAGCTTAAAACCCCACGAAAACCAAGATATCGCTGGTTCTGCATATCAAACGCACTGTGGCGTGCTGAAAACACCAGATAACGTGTTTTTCGCATTAAATAGCTCGAAAAGAGCGATCTCGAAGACTCTGCATATTTCGGACAGAACTCTCACCAAGATTATCACAGAAAATGCATATCTGAGCTTGAAACCCCACGAAAACCAAGATATCGCTGGTTGTGCATATCAAACGCACTGTGGCGTGCTGAAAACACCAGATAACGTGTTTCTCGCATTAAATAGGTCGAAAAGAGCGATCTCGATGATTAAGCATACTTCGGACAGAAGTCTCACCAAGATTATCGCAGAAAATGCATATCTCAGCTTGAAACCCGACGAAAACCAAACATCGCCGGTTCTGCATATCAAACCAACTGTGGAGTGGTGACAACACCAGACAACGTGTTTCTCGCATTAAATAGCTCGAATAGAGCGATCTCGATGATTAAGCATACTTCGGACAGAAGTCTTACCAAGATTATCGTAAAAAATGCATATCTCAGCTTGAAACCCCACGAAAACCAAGCTATCTCCTGTTCTGCATATCCAACGAACTGTGGAGTGGTGAAAACCCCAGAAAACGTGTTTCTCGCATTAAATAGCTCGAAAAGTGCGATCGCGATGATTCTGCATACTTCGGACAGAAGTCTCACCAATATTATCGCAGAAAATGCATATCTGAGCTTGAAACCCCACGAAAACCAAGATATCGCTGGTTCTGCATATCAAACGCACTGTGGCGTGCTGAAAACACCAGATAACGTGTTTCTCGCATTAAATAGCTCGAATAGAGCGATCTCGATGATTAAGCATACTTCGGACAGAAGTCTCACCAAGATTATCGCAGAAATTGCATATCTCAGCTTGAAACCCCACGAAAACCAAGATATCTCCTGTTCTGCATATCCAACGAACTGTGGAGTGGTGAAAACCCCAGAATACGTGTTTCTCGCATTAAATAGCTCGAAAAATACGATCTCGATGACTCTGCATACTTCGGACAGAAATCTCACCAAGATTATCGAAAAAAATGCATATCTCAGCTGGAAACCCCACGAAAACTGAGATATCGCTGGTTCTGCATATCAAACGCACTGTGGAGTGCTGAAAACACCCGATAACGTTTTGTCGCATTAAATAGTTCGAATAGAGCGATCTCGATGATTAAGCATACTTCGGACAGAAGTCTCACCAAGATTATCGTAAAAAGTGCATATCTCAGCTTGAAACCCCACGAAAACCAAGATATCGACTGTTCTGCATATCCAACGAACTGTGGAGTGGGGAAAACCCCAGAAAACGTGTCTCTCGCGTTAAATAGCTCGAAAAGAGCGATCCCGATGATTCTGCACACTTCGGACAGCAGTCTCACCAAGATTATCGCAGAAAATGCAGATCTCAGCTTGAAACCCCACGAAAACCAAGATATCGCCGGTTCTGCATATCATACGCACTGTGGAGTGGTGAAAACACCAGATAACGTGTTTCTCGCATTAAATAGGTCGAAACGAGCGATCTCGATGATTAAGCATACTTCGGACAGAAGTCTCACCAAGATTATCGTAAAAAATGCATATCTCAGCTTGAAACCCCACGAAAACCCAGATATCGCTGGTTCTGCATATCCAACGCACTGTGGAGTGGTGAAAACACCAGATAACGTGTTTCTCGCATTAAATAGCTCGAAACGAGCGATCTCGATGATTCTGCATACTTCGGACAGAAGTCTCACCAAGATTATCGCAGAAAATGCATATCTCAGCTTGAAACCCCACGAAAACCAAGATATCGCCGGTTCTGCATATCAAACGCACTGTGGAGTGGTGAAAACTCCAGATTACTTGTTTCTCGCATTAAATCGCTCGAAAAGAGCGATCTCGATGGTTCTGCACACTTCGGACAGAAGTCTCACCAAGATTATCGCAGATAATTCATATCTCAGCTTGAAACCCCACGAAAACCAAGATATCGCAGGTTCTGCATATCATACGCACTGTGGAGTGTTGAAAACACCAGATAACGTGTTTCTCGCATTAAATAGGTCGAAACGAGCGATCTCGATGACTCTGCATACTTGGGACAGAAGTCTCACCAAGATTATCGCAGAAAATGCATATCTGAGCTTAAAACCCCACGAAAACCAAGATATCGCTGGTTCTGCATATCAAACGCACTGTGGCGTGCTGAAAACACCAGATAACGTGTTTTTCGCATTAAATAGCTCGAAAAGAGCGATCTCGAAGACTCTGCATATTTCGGACAGAACTCTCACCAAGATTATCACAGAAAATGCATATCTGAGCTTGAAACCCCACGAAAACCAAGATATCGCTGGTTGTGCATATCAAACGCACTGTGGCGTGCTGAAAACACCAGATAACGTGTTTCTCGCATTAAATAGGTCGAAAAGAGCGATCTCGATGATTAAGCATACTTCGGACAGAAGTCTCACCAAGATTATCGCAGAAAATGCATATCTCAGCTTGAAACCCGACGAAAACCAAACATCGCCGGTTCTGCATATCAAACCAACTGTGGAGTGGTGACAACACCAGACAACGTGTTTCTCGCATTAAATAGCTCGAATAGAGCGATCTCGATGATTAAGCATACTTCGGACAGAAGTCTCACCAAGATTATCGTAAAAAATGCATATCTCAGCTTGAAACCCCACGAAAACCAAGCTATCTCCTGTTCTGCATATCCAACGAACTGTGGAGTGGTGAAAACCCCAGAAAACGTGTTTCTCGCATTAAATAGCTCGAAAAGTGCGATCGCGATGATTCTGCATACTTCGGACAGAAGTCTCACCAATATTATCGCAGAAAATGCATATCTGAGCTTGAAACCCCACGAAAACCAAGATATCGCTGGTTCTGCATATCAAACGCACTGTGGCGTGCTGAAAACACCAGATAACGTGTTTCTCGCATTAAATAGCTCGAATAGAGCGATCTCGATGATTAAGCATACTTCGGACAGAAGTCTCACCAAGATTATCGCAGAAATTGCATATCTCAGCTTGAAACCCCACGAAAACCAAGATATCTCCTGTTCTGCATATCCAACGAACTGTGGAGTGGTGAAAACCCCAGAATACGTGTTTCTCGCATTAAATAGCTCGAAAAATACGATCTCGATGACTCTGCATACTTCGGACAGAAATCTCACCAAGATTATCGAAAAAAATGCATATCTCAGCTGGAAACCCCACGAAAACTGAGATATCGCTGGTTCTGCATATCAAACGCACTGTGGAGTGCTGAAAACACCCGATAACGTTTTGTCGCATTAAATAGTTCGAATAGAGCGATCTCGATGATTAAGCATACTTCGGACAGAAGTCTCACCAAGATTATCGTAAAAAGTGCATATCTCAGCTTGAA
Organism: Anthophora plumipes; assembly: GCA_951804975.1. Lineage (NCBI taxonomy): Eukaryota > Metazoa > Arthropoda > Insecta > Hymenoptera > Apidae > Anthophora > Anthophora plumipes. The sequence continues at coordinate 420,390 of CATORF010000732.1, forward strand.
ACCCCACGAAAACCAAGATATCGACTGTTCTGCATATCCAACGAACTGTGGAGTGGGGAAAACCCCAGAAAACGTGTCTCTCGCGTTAAATAGCTCGAAAAGAGCGATCCCGATGATTCTGCATACTTCTGACTGAAGTCTCACCAAGATTATCGTAGAAAATGCATATCTCAGCTTGATACCCTACGACAGCCAAGATGTCGCCGGTTCTGCATATCAAACGCACTGTGGAGTGGTGAAAACACCAGATAACGTGTTTCTCGCATTAAATTGCTCGAAAAGAGCGATCTAGATGATTCAGCATACTTCGGACAGAAGTCTCACCAAGATTATCCTAGAAAATGCATATCTCAGCTTGAAACCCCACGAAAACCAAGCTATCTCCTGTTCTGCATATCCAACGAACTGTGGAGTGGTGAAAACCCCAGAAAACGTGTTTCTCGCATTAAATAGCTCGAAAAGTGCGATCGCGATGATTCTGCATACTTCGGACAGAAGTCTCACCAATATTATCGCAGAAAATGCATATCTGAGCTTGAAACCCCACGAAAACCAAGATATCGCTGGTTCTGCATATCAAACGCACTGTGGCGTGCTGAAAACACCAGATAACGTGTTTCTCGCATTAAATAGCTCGAATAGAGCGATCTCGATGATTAAGCATACTTCGGACAGAAGTCTCACCAATATTATCGCAGAAAATGCATATCTGAGCTTGAAACCCCACGAAAACCAAGATATCTCCTGTTCTGCATATCCAACGAACTGTGGAGTGGTGAAAACCCCAGAATACGTGTTTCTCGCATTAAATAGCTCGAAAAATACGATCTCGATGACTCTGCATACTTCGGACAGAAATCTCACCAAGATTATCGAAAAAAATGCATATCTCAGCTGGAAACCCCACGAAAACTGAGATATCGCTGGTTCTGCATATCAAACGCACTGTGGAGTGCTGAAAACACCCGATAACGTTTTGTCGCATTAAATAGTTCGAATAGAGCGATCTCGATGATTAAGCATACTTCGGACAGAAGTCTCACCAAGATTATCGTAAAAAGTGCATATCTCAGCTTGAAACCCCACGAAAACCAAGATATCGACTGTTCTGCATATCCAACGAACTGTGGAGTGGGGAAAACCCCAGAAAACGTGTCTCTCGCGTTAAATAGCTCGAAAAGAGCGATCCCGATGATTCTGCATACTTCTGACTGAAGTCTCACCAAGATTATCGTAGAAAATGCATATCTCAGCTTGATACCCTACGACAGCCAAGATGTCGCCGGTTCTGCATATCAAACGCACTGCGGAGTGGTGAAAACACCAGATAACGTGTTTCTCGCATTAAATTGCTCGAAAAGAGCGATCTAGATGATTCAGCATACTTCGGACAGAAGTCTCACCAAGATTATCCTAGAAAATGCATATCTCAGCTTGAAACCGCACGAAAACCAAGATATCGACTGTTCTGCATATCCAACGAACTGTGGAGTGGGGAAAACCCCAGAAAACGTGTCTCTCGCGTTAAATAGCTCGAAAAGAGCGATCCCGATGATTCTGCATACTTCTGACAGAAGTCTCACCAAGATTATCGCAGACAATGCATATCTCAGCTTGAAACCCCACGAAAACCAAGATATCGCCGGTTCTGCATATCATACGCACTGTGGATTGCTGAAAACACCAGATATCGTGTTTCTCGCATTAAATAGCTCGAAAAGTGCGATCTCGATGATTCTGCATACTTCGGACAGAAGTCTCACCATGATTATCGTAAAAAATGCATATCTCAGCTTGAAACCCCACGAAAACCAAGATATCGCTGGTTCTGCATATCAAACGCACTGTGGACTGGTGAAAACACCAGATAACGTGTTTCTCTCATTAAATAGGTCGAAAAGAGCGATCTCGATGTTTCTGCATACTTCGGACAGAGGTCTCACCAAGATTATCTCAGAAAATGCATATCTCAGCTGGAAACCCCACGAAAACTGAGATATCGATGGTTCTGCATATCAAACGCACTGTGGAGTGCTGAAAACACCAGATAACGTTTTGTCGCATTAAATAGTTCGAATAGAGCGATCTCGATGATTAAGCATACTTCGGACAGAAGTCTCACCAAGATTATCGTAAAAAGTGCATATCTCAGCTTGAAACCCCACGAAAACCAAGATATCTCCTGTTCTGCATATCCAACGAACTGTGCAGTGGTGAAAACCCCAGAAAACGTGTTTCTCGCATAAAATAGCTCGAAAAGTACGATCTCGAAGATTCTGCATACTTCTAACAGAAGTCTCAACATGATTATCGCAGATAATGCATATCTCTGCTAGAAACCCCACGAAAACCAAGATTTCGCTGGTTCTGCATATCAAACGCACTGCGGAGTGGTGAAAACACCAGATAACGTGTTTCTCGCATTAAATTGCTCGAAAAGAGCGATCTAGATGATTCAGCATACTTCGGACAGAAGTCTCACCAAGATTATCCTAGAAAATGCATATCTCAGCTTGAAACCGCACGAAAACCAAGATATCGACTGTTCTGCATATCCAACGAACTGTGGAGTGGGGAAAACCCCAGAAAACGTGTCTCTCGCGTTAAATAGCTCGAAAAGAGCGATCCCGATGATTCTGCATACTTCTGACAGAAGTCTCACCAAGATTATCGCAGACAATGCATATCTCAGCTTGAAACCCCACGAAAACCAAGATATCGCCGGTTCTGCATATCATACGCACTGTGGATTGCTGAAAACACCAGATATCGTGTTTCTCGCATTAAATAGCTCGAAAAGTGCGATCTCGATGATTCTGCATACTTCGGACAGAAGTCTCACCATGATTATCGTAAAAAATGCATATCTCAGCTTGAAACCCCACGAAAACCAAGATATCGCTGGTTCTGCATATCAAACGCACTGTGGACTGGTGAAAACACCAGATAACGTGTTTCTCGCATTAAATAGGTCGAAACGAGCGATCTCGATGATTAAGCATACTTCGGACAGAAGTCTCACCAAGATTATCGTAAAAAATGCATATCTCAGCTTGAAACCCCACGAAATCCCAGATATCGCTGGTTCTGCATATCCAACGCACTGTGGCGTGCTGAAAACACCAGATAACGTGTTTCTCGCATTAAATAGCTCGAATAGAGCGATCTCGATGATTAAGCATACTTCGGACAGAAGTCTCACCAAGATTATCGTAAAAAGTGCATATCTCAGCTTGAAACCCCACGAAAACCAAGATATCTCCTGTTCTGCATATCCAACGAACTGTGCAGTGGTGAAAACCCCAGAAAACGTGTTTCTCGCATAAAATAGCTCGAAAAGTACGATCTCGAAGATTCTGCATACTTCTAACAGAAGTCTCAACATGATTATCGCAGATAATGCATATCTCTGCTAGAAACCCCACGAAAACCAAGATTTCGCTGGTTCTGCATATCAAACGCACTGTGGAGCGGTGAAAACACCAGATAACGTGTTTGTCGCATTAAATAACTCGAAAAGTGCGATCTCGATGTTTCTACATACTTCGGACAGAGGTCTCACCAAGATTATCGCAGAAAATGCATATCTCAGCTTGAAACCTCACGAAAACCAAGATATCTGCGGTTCTGCACATCAAACGTACTGTGGAGCCGTGAAAACACCAGAAAACGTGTTTCTTGCATTAAGTAGCTCGAAAAGAGCGTTCTCGAAGGTTCTGCATACTTCTGACAGAGGTCTCACCAAGATTATTGTAGAAAATGCAGATCTCATCTTGAAACCCGACGAAATCCAAGATGTCGCCGGTTCTGCATATCAAACGCACTGTAGAGTGGTGAAAACAACCAAATAACGTGTTTCTCGCATTAAATAGCTCGAAAATAGCGATATCGATGGTTCTGCATACTTCGGACAGAAGTCTCACCAATATTATCGCAGAAAATGCATATCTCAGCTTGAAACCTCACGAAAATCAAGATGTCGCCGGTTCTGCACATCAAACGTACTGTGGAGTGGTGAAAACACCAGAAAACGTGTTTCTCGCATTAAATAGCTCGAAAAGAGCGATATCGATGATTCTGCACACTTCGGACAGCAGTCTCACCAAGATTATCGCAGAAAATGCAGATCTCAGCTTGAAACCCCACGAAAACCAAGATATCGCCGGTTCTGCATATCATACGCACTGTGGAGTGGTGAAAACACCAGATAACGTGTTTCTCGCATTAAATAGGTCGAAACGAGCGATCTCGATGATTAAGCATACTTCGGACAGAAGTCTCACCAAGATTATCGTAAAAAATGCATATCTCAGCTTGAAACCCCACGAAATCCCAGATATCGCTGGTTCTGCATATCCAACGCACTGTGGCGTGCTGAAAACACCAGATAACGTGTTTCTCGCATTAAATAGCTCGAATAGAGCGATCTCGATGATTAAGCATACTTCGGACAGAAGTCTCACCAAGATTATCGTAAAAAGTGCATATCTCAGCTTGAAACCCCACGAAAACCAAGATATCTCCTGTTCTGCATATCCAACGAACTGTGCAGTGGTGAAAACCCCAGAAAACGTGTTTCTCGCATAAAATAGCTCGAAAAGTACGATCTCGAAGATTCTGCATACTTCTAACAGAAGTCTCAACATGATTATCGCAGATAATGCATATCTCTGCTAGAAACCCCACGAAAACCAAGATTTCGCTGGTTCTGCATATCAAACGCACTGTGGAGCGGTGAAAACACCAGATAACGTGTTTGTCGCATTAAATAACTCGAAAAGTGCGATCTCGATGTTTCTACATACTTCGGACAGAGGTCTCACCAAGATTATCGCAGAAAATGCATATCTCAGCTTGAAACCTCACGAAAACCAAGATATCTGCGGTTCTGCACATCAAACGTACTGTGGAGCCGTGAAAACACCAGAAAACGTGTTTCTTGCATTAAGTAGCTCGAAAAGAGCGTTCTCGAAGGTTCTGCATACTTCTGACAGAGGTCTCACCAAGATTATCGTAGAAAATGCAGATCTCATCTTGAAACCCGACGAAATCCAAGATGTCGCCGGTTCTGCATATCAAACGCACTGTAGAGTGGTGAAAACAACCAAATAACGTGTTTCTCGCATTAAATAGCTCGAAAATAGCGATATCGATGGTTCTGCATACTTCGGACAGAAGTCTCACCAATATTATCGCAGAAAATGCATATCTCAGCTTGAAACCTCACGAAAATCAAGATGTCGCCGGTTCTGCACATCAAACGTACTGTGGAGTGGTGAAAACACCAGAAAACGTGTTTCTCGCATTAAATAGCTCGAAAAGAGCGATATCGATGATTCTGCACACTTCGGACAGCAGTCTCACCAAGATTATCGCAGAAAATGCAGATCTCAGCTTGAAACCCCACGAAAACCAAGATATCGCCGGTTCTGCATATCATACGCACTGTGGAGTGGTGAAAACTCCAGATAACGTGTTTCTCGCATTAAATAGGTCGAAACGAGCGATCTCGATGATTAAGCATACTTCGGACAGAAGTCTCACCAAGATTATCGTAAAAAATGCATATCTCAGCTTGAAACCCCACGAAAACCCAGATATCGCTGGTTCTGCATATCCAACGCACTGTGGAGTGGTGAAAACACCAGATAACGTGTTTCTCGCATTAAATAGCTCGAAACGAGCGATCTCGATGATTCTGCATACTTCGGACAGAAGTCTCACCAAGATTATCGCAGAAAATGCATATCTCAGCTTGAAACCCCACGAAAACCAAGATATCGCCGGTTCTGCATATCAAACGCACTGTGGAGTGGTGAAAACTCCAGATTACTTGTTTCTCGCATTAAATCGCTCGAAAAGAGCGATCTAGATGGTTCTGCACACTTCGGACAGAAGTCTCACCAAGATTATCGCAGATAATTCATGTCTCAGCTTGAAACCCCACGAAAACCAAGATATCGCAGGTTCTGCATATCATACGCACTGTGGAGTGTTGAAAACACCAGATAACGTGTTTCTCGCATTAAATAGGTCGAAACGAGCGATCTCGATGACTCTGCATACTTGGGACAGAAGTCTCACCAAGATTATCGCAGAAAATGCATATCTGAGCTTAAAACCTCACGAAAACCAAGATATCGCTGGTTCTGCATATCAAACGCACTGTGGCGTGCTGAAAACACCAGATAACGTGTTTTTCGCATTAAATAGCTCGAAAAGAGCGATCTCGAAGACTCTGCATATATCGGACAGAACTCTCACCAAGATTATCACAGAAAATGCATATCTGAGCTTGAAACCCCACGAAAACCAAGATATCGCTGGTTCTGCATATCAAACGCACTGTGGCGTGCTGAAAACACCAGATAACGTGTTTCTCGCATTAAATAGGTCGAAAAGAGCGATCTCGATGATTAAGCATACTTCGGACAGAAGTCTCACCAAGATTATCGCAGAAAATGCATATCTCAGCTTGAAACCCGACGAAAACCAAACATCGCCGGTTCTGCATATCAAACCAACTGTGGAGTGGTGACAACACCAGACAACGTGTTTCTCGCATTAAATAGCTCGAATAGAGCGATCTCGATGATTAAGCATACTTCGGACAGAAGTCTCACCAAGATTATCGTAAAAAATGCATATCTCAGCTTGAAACCCCACGAAAACCAAGCTATCTCCTGTTCTGCATATCCAACGAACTGTGGAGTGGTGAAAACCCCAGAAAACGTGTTTCTCGCATTAAATAGCTCGAAAAGTGCGATCGCGTTGATTCTGCATACTTCGGACAGAAGTCTCACCAATATTATCGCAGAAAATGCATATCTGAGCTTGAAACCCCACGAAAACCAAGATATCGCTGGTTCTGCATATCAAACGCACTGTGGCGTGCTGAAAACACCAGATAACGTGTTTCTCGCATTAAATAGCTCGAATAGAGCGATCTCGATGATTAAGCATACTTCGGACAGAAGTCTCACCAAGATTATCGCAGAAATTGCATATCTCAGCTTGAAACCCCACGAAAACCAAGATATCTCCTGTTCTGCATATCCAACGAACTGTGGAGTGGTGAAAACCCCAGAATACGTGTTTCTCGCATTAAATAGCTCGAAAAATACGATCTCGATGATTCTGCATACTTCGGACAGAAGTCTCACCATGATTATCGTAAAAAATGCATATCTCAGCTTGAAACCCCACGAAAACCAAGATATCGCTGGTTCTGCATATCAAACGCACTGTGGACTGGTGAAAACACCAGATAACGTGTTTCTCTCATTAAATAGGTCGAAAAGAGCGATCTCGATGATTCTGCATACTTCTGACTGAAGTCTCACAATTATTATCGCAGAAAATGCATATGTCAGCTTGAACCCCGACGAAATCAAAGATGTCGCCGGTTCTGCATATCAAACGCACTGTGGAGTGGTGAGAACACCAGATAACGTGTTTCTCGCATTAAGTAGCTCGAAACGAGCGATCTAGATGACTCTGCATACTTCTGACTGAAGTCTCACCAAGATTATCGCAGAAAATGCATATCTCAGCTTGAAACCCGAACCGAAACCAAGATATTTCCGGTTCTGCATGTCAAACGTACTGTGGAGTGGTGAATACACCAGATAACGTGTTTCTCCCATTAAATAACTCGAAAAGAGGGTTCTCGATGATTCTGCATACTTCTGACTGATGTCTCACCAAGATTATCGCAGAAAATGCATATCTCAGCTTGAACCCCGACGAAAGCCAAGATGTCGCCGGTTCTGCATATCAAACGCACTGTGGAGTGGTGAAAACACCAGATAACGTGTTTCTCGCATTAAATAGCTCGAAAAGAGCGATCCCGAAGATTCTGCATACTTCTGACAGAAGTCTCGCCAAGATTATCGTAGAAAATGCATATCTCAGCTTGATACCCCACGAAAGCCACGATGTCGCCGGGTCTGCATATCAAACGCACTGTGGAGTAGTGAAAACACCAGATAACGTGTTTCTCGCATTAAAGAGCTCGAAAAGAGGGATCTCGATGATTCTGCATACTTCTGATAGAAGTCTCACCAAGATTATCGTAGAAAATGCATATCTCAGCTTGATACCCGACGAAAGCCAAGATGTCGCCGGTTCTGCATATCAAACGCACTGTGGAGTGGTGAAAACACCAGATAACGTGTTTCTCGCATTAAATAGCCCGAAATGAGGGATCTCGATGATTCTGCATACTTCTGACAGAAGACTCACCAAGATTATCGCAGAAAATGCATATCTCAATTGGAAACACCACGGAAATCAAGATATCGCCGGCTCTGCATATCAAACGCACTGTGGAGTGGTGAAAACAACCAGATAACGAGTTTCTCACATTAAATAGCTCGAAAAGAGCGACCCCGATGATTCTGCATACTTCTGACAGAAGACTCACCAAGATTATCGCAGAAAATGCATATCGCAGCTGGAAACACCACGAAAATCAAGATATCGCCGGTTCCGCATATCAAACGCACTGTGGAATGTTGAAAACACCGGAAAACTTGTTTTTTTGCATTAAATAGCTCGACAAGAGCGATCTAGATGATTCTGCATACTTCTGAATGAGGTCTCACCACGATTATCGCAGAAAATGCATATCTCAGCTGGAAACACCACGAAAATCAAGATATCGCCGGTTCTGCATTTCAAACGCACTGTGGAGTGGTGAAAACACCAGATAACGTGTTTCTCGCATTAAATAGCCCGAAAAGAGGGATCTCGATGATTCTGCATACTTCTGACAGAAGACTCACCAAGATTATCGCAGAAACTGCATATCTCTACTGGAAACACCACGAAAATCGAGATATCGCCGGTTCTGAATATCAAACGCACTGTGGAATGTTGAAAACACCAGGAAACTTGTTTTTTTGCATTAAATAGCTCGACAAGAGCGATCTAGATGATTCTGCATACTTCTGACTGAAGTCTCACCAAGATAATCGCAAAAAACGCATATCTCAGCTTGAAACCCGACGAAATCCAAGATGTCGCCGGTTCTGCATATCAAACGCACTGTGGAGTGGTGAAAACACCAGATAACGTGTTTCTCGCATTAAACAGCTCGGAAAGAGCGTTCTCGATGATTCTGCTTACTTCTGACAGAAGAATCACCAGGATTATCGCAGAAAATGCATGTCTCAGTTTGAACCCCGACTAAAGCCAAGATGTCGCCGCTTCTGCATATCAAACGCACTGTGGAGTGGTGAAAACACCAGATAACGTGTTTCTCGCGTTAAATAGCTCGACAAGAGCGATCTAGATGATTCTGCATACTTCTGACTGAAGTCTCACCAAGATTTTCGCAGAAAATGCATATCTCAGCTTGAATCCCGAACGTAACCAAGATATCTGCGGTTCTGCATGTCAAACGCACTGTGGAGTGGTGAAAACAACCAGATAACGAGTTTCTCGCACTAAATAGCTCGAAAAGTGCGATCTCGATGATTCTGCATACTTCTGACAGAAGTCTCACCAAGATAATCGCAGAAAATGCATATCTCAGCTTGAAACCCGACGAAATCCAAGATGTCGCCGGTTCTGCACATAAAACGTTCTGTGGAGTGGTGAAAACACCAGAAAACGTGTTTCTCGCATTAAGTAGCTCGAAACGAGCGATCTAGATGATTCTGCATACTTCTGACTGAAGTCTCACGAATATTATCGCAAAAAATGCATATCTCGACTTGAAACCTCACGAAAATCAAGATGACGCCGGTTCTGCATATCAAACGCAATGTGGAGTGGTGAAAACAACCAGATAACGAGTTTCTCGCATTAAATAGCTCGAAAAGAGCGATCCCGATGATTCTGCATACTTCTGTCAGAAGACTCACCAAGATTATCGCAGAAAATGCATATCTCAACTGGAAACACCACCAAAATCAAGATATCGCCGGTTCTGCATATCATACGCACTGTGGAATGTTGAAAACACCGGGAAACTTGTTTTTTTGCATTAAATAGCTCGACAAGAGCGATCTAGATGATTCTGCATACTTCTGACTGAAGACTCACCAAGATAATCGCAGAAAATGCATATCTCAGCTTGAAACCTCACGAAAATCAAGATGTTGCCGGTTCTGCATATCAAACGCACTGTGGAGTGGTGAAAACACCAGATATCGTGTTTCTCGCATTAAATAGCTCGCAAAGAGGGATCTCGATGATTCTGCATACTTCTGACAGTAGACTCACCAAGATTATCGCAGAAAATGCATATCTCAGCTGGAAACACAACGAAAATCAAGATATCGCCGGTTCTGCATATAAAACGCGCTGTGGAATGTTGAAAACACCAGAAAACTTGTTGTTTCGCATTACATAGCTTGAAAACAGCGATCTAGATGATGCTGCATACTTCTGACTGAAGTGTCACCAAGATTATCGCAGAAAATCCATATCTCAGCTTGAAACATCACGAAAATTAAGATGTCGCCGGTTCTGCATATCAAACGCACTGTGGAGTGGTGAAAACACCAGATAACGTGTTTCTCGCATTAAACAGCTCGAAAAGAGCGTTTTCGATGATTCTGCATACTTCTGACAGAAGAATCACCAGGATTATCGCAGAAAATGCATGTCTCAGTTTGAACCCCGACTAAAGCCAAGATGTCGCCGGTTCTGCATATCAAACGCACTGTGGAGTGGTGAAAACACCAGATAACGTGTTTCTCGCGTTAAATAACTCGGCAAGAGCGATCTAGATGATTCTGCATACTTCTGACTGAAGTCTCACCAAGATTATCGCAGAAAATGCATATCTCAGCTTGAATCCCGAACGTAACCAAGATATCTGCGGTTCTGCATGTCAAACGCACTGTGGAGTGGCGAAAACACCAGCTAACGTGTTTCTCGCATTAAGTAGCTCGAAAAGAGCGATCTCGATGATTCTGCATACTTCTGACAGAAGACTCACCAAGATTATCGCAGAAAATGCATATCTCAACTGGAAACACCACCAAAATCAAGATATCGCCGGTTCTGCATATCATACGCACTGTGGAATGTTGAAAACACCAGGAAACTTGTTTTGTTGCATTAAATAGCTCGACAAGAGCGATCTAGATGATTCTGCATACTTCTGACTGAAGTCTCACCAAGATAATCGCAGAAAATGCATATCTCAGCTTGAAACCCGACGAAATCCAAGATGTCGCCGGTTCTGCATATCAAACGCACTGTGGAGTGGTGAAAACACCAGATAACGTGTTTCTCGCATTAAACAGCTCGAAAAGAGCGTTTTCGATGATTCTGCATACTTCTGACAGAAGAATCACCAGGATTATCGCAGAAAATGCATGTCTCAGTTTGAACCCCGACTAAAGCCAAGATGTCGCCGGTTCTGCATATCAAACGCACTGTGGAGTGGTGAAAACACCAGATAACGTGTTTCTCGCGTTAAATAGCTCGGCAAGAGCGATCTAGATGATTCTGCATACTTCTGACTGAAGTCTCACCAAGATTATCGCAGAAAATGCATATCTCAGCTTGAATCCCGAACGTAACCAAGATATCTGCGGTTCTGCATGTCAAACGCACTGTGGAGTGGCGAAAACACCAGCTAACGTGTTTCTCGCATTAAGTAGCTCGAAAAGAGCGATCTCGATGATTCTGCATACTTCTGACAGAAGTCTCCCCAAGATAATCGCAGAAAATGCATATCTCAGCTTGAAACCCGACGAAATCCAAGATGTCGCCGGTTCTGCACATAAAACGTTCTGTGGAGTGGTGAAAACACCAGAAAACGTGTTTCTCGCATTAAGTAGCTCGAAAAGAGCGATCCCGATGATTCTGCATACTTCTGACAGAAGTCTCACCAAGATTATCGTAGAAAATGCATATCTCAGCTTGAAACCCGACGAAATCCAAGATATCTTCGGTTCTGCATGTCAAACGTACTGTGGAGTGGTGAATACACCAGAAAACGTGTTTCTCGCATTAAGTAGCTCGAAAAGAGCGTTCTCGAAGATTCTGCATACTTCTGACTGATGTCTCACCACTATTATCGCAGAAAATGCATATCTGAGCTGGAAACACCACGAAAATCAAGATATCGCCGGTTCTGCATATCAAACGCACTGTGGAATGTTGAAAACACCGGGAAACTTGTTTTTTTGCATTAAATAGCTCGACAAGAGCGATCTAGATGATTCTGCATACTTCTGAATGAAGTCATACCACGATTATCGCAGAAAATGCATATCTCACCTTGAAACCTCACGAAAATCAAGATGTCGCCGGTTCTGCATTTCAAACGCACTGTGGAGTGGTGAAAACACCAGATAACGTGTTTCTCGCATTAAACAGCTCGAAAAGAGCGTTTTCGATGATTCTGCATACTTCTGACAGAAGAATCACCAGGATTATCGCAGAAAATGCATGTCTCAGTTTGAACCCCGACTAAAGCCAAGATGTCGCCGGTTCTGCATATCAAACGCACTGTGGAGTGGTGAAAACACCAGATAACGTGTTTCTCGCGTTAAATAGCTCGGCAAGAGCGATCTAGATGATTCTGCATACTTCTGACTGAAGTCTCACCAAGATTATCGCAGAAAATGCATATCTCAGCTTGAATCCCGAACGTAACCAAGATATCTGCGGTTCTGCATGTCAAACGCACTGTGGAGTGGCGAAAACACCAGCTAACGTGTTTCTCGCATTAAGTAGCTCGAAAAGAGCGATCCCGATGATTCTGCATACTTCTGACAGAAGTCTCACCAAGATTATCGTAGAAAATGCATATCTCAGCTTGAAACCCGACGAAATCCAAGATATCTTCGGTTCTGCATGTCAAACGCACTGTGGAATGTTGAAAACACCGGGAAACTTGTTTTTTTGCATTAAATAGCTCGACAAGAGCGATCTAGATGATTCTGCATACTTCTGAATGAACTCATACCACGATTATCGCAGAAAATGCATATCTCACCTTGAAACCTCACGAAAATCAAGATGTCGCCGGTTCTGCATTTCAAACGCACTGTGGAGTGGTGAAAACACCAGATAACGTGTTTCTCGCATTAAACAGCTCGAAAAGAGCGATCCCGATGATTCTGCATACTTCTGTCAGAAGACTCACCAAGATTATCGCAGAAAATGCATATCTCAGTTTGAACCCCGACTAAAGCCAAGATGTCGCCGCTTCTGCATATCAAACGCACTGTGGAGTGGTGAAAACACCAGATAACGTGTTTCTCGCGTTAAATAGCTCGACAAGAGCGATCTAGATGATTCTGCATACTTCTGACTGAAGTCTCACCAAGATTTTCGCAGAAAATGCATATCTCAGCTTGAATCCCGAACGTAACCAAGATATCTGCGGTTCTGCATGTCAAACGCACTGTGGAGTGGTGAAAACAACCAGATAACGAGTTTCTCGCACTAAATAGCTCGAAAAGTGCGATCTCGATGATTCTGCATACTTCTGACAGAAGTCTCACCAAGATAATCGCAGAAAATGCATATCTCAGCTTGAAACCCGACGAAATCCAAGATGTCGCCGGTTCTGCACATAAAACGTTCTGTGGAGTGGTGAAAACACCAGAAAACGTGTTTCTCGCATTAAGTAGCTCGAAACGAGCGATCTAGATGATTCTGCATACTTCTGACTGAAGTCTCACGAATATTATCGCAAAAAATGCATATCTCGACTTGAAACCTCACGAAAATCAAGATGACGCCGGTTCTGCATATCAAACGCAATGTGGAGTGGTGAAAACAACCAGATAACGAGTTTCTCGCATTAAATAGCTCGAAAAGAGCGATCCCGATGATTCTGCATACTTCTGTCAGAAGACTCACCAAGATTATCGCAGAAAATGCATATCTCAACTGGAAACACCACCAAAATCAAGATATCGCCGGTTCTGCATATCATACGCACTGTGGAATGTTGAAAACACCGGGAAACTTGTTTTTTTGCATTAAATAGCTCGACAAGAGCGATCTAGATGATTCTGCATACTTCTGACTGAAGACTCACCAAGATAATCGCAGAAAATGCATATCTCAGCTTGAAACCTCACGAAAATCAAGATGTTGCCGGTTCTGCATATCAAACGCACTGTGGAGTGGTGAAAACACCAGATATCGTGTTTCTCGCATTAAATAGCTCGCAAAGAGGGATCTCGATGATTCTGCATACTTCTGACAGTAGACTCACCAAGATTATCGCAGAAAATGCATATCTCAGCTGGAAACACAACGAAAATCAAGATATCGCCGGTTCTGCATATAAAACGCGCTGTGGAATGTTGAAAACACCAGAAAACTTGTTGTTTCGCATTACATAGCTTGAAAACAGCGATCTAGATGATGCTGCATACTTCTGACTGAAGTGTCACCAAGATTATCGCAGAAAATCCATATCTCAGCTTGAAACATCACGAAAATTAAGATGTCGCCGGTTCTGCATATCAAACGCACTGTGGAGTGGTGAAAACACCAGATAACGTGTTTCTCGCATTAAACAGCTCGAAAAGAGCGTTTTCGATGATTCTGCATACTTCTGACAGAAGAATCACCAGGATTATCGCAGAAAATGCATGTCTCAGTTTGAACCCCGACTAAAGCCAAGATGTCGCCGGTTCTGCATATCAAACGCACTGTGGAGTGGTGAAAACACCAGATAACGTGTTTCTCGCGTTAAATAACTCGGCAAGAGCGATCTAGATGATTCTGCATACTTCTGACTGAAGTCTCACCAAGATTATCGCAGAAAATGCATATCTCAGCTTGAATCCCGAACGTAACCAAGATATCTGCGGTTCTGCATGTCAAACGCACTGTGGAGTGGCGAAAACACCAGCTAACGTGTTTCTCGCATTAAGTAGCTCGAAAAGAGCGATCTCGATGATTCTGCATACTTCTGACAGAAGACTCACCAAGATTATCGCAGAAAATGCATATCTCAACTGGAAACACCACCAAAATCAAGATATCGCCGGTTCTGCATATCATACGCACTGTGGAATGTTGAAAACACCAGGAAACTTGTTTTGTTGCATTAAATAGCTCGACAAGAGCGATCTAGATGATTCTGCATACTTCTGACTGAAGTCTCACCAAGATAATCGCAGAAAATGCATATCTCAGCTTGAAACCCGACGAAATCCAAGATGTCGCCGGTTCTGCATATCAAACGCACTGTGGAGTGGTGAAAACACCAGATAACGTGTTTCTCGCATTAAACAGCTCGAAAAGAGCGTTTTCGATGATTCTGCATACTTCTGACAGAAGAATCACCAGGATTATCGCAGAAAATGCATGTCTCAGTTTGAACCCCGACTAAAGCCAAGATGTCGCCGGTTCTGCATATCAAACGCACTGTGGAGTGGTGAAAACACCAGATAACGTGTTTCTCGCGTTAAATAGCTCGGCAAGAGCGATCTAGATGATTCTGCATACTTCTGACTGAAGTCTCACCAAGATTATCGCAGAAAATGCATATCTCAGCTTGAATCCCGAACGTAACCAAGATATCTGCGGTTCTGCATGTCAAACGCACTGTGGAGTGGCGAAAACACCAGCTAACGTGTTTCTCGCATTAAGTAGCTCGAAAAGAGCGATCTCGATGATTCTGCATACTTCTGACAGAAGTCTCCCCAAGATAATCGCAGAAAATGCATATCTCAGCTTGAAACCCGACGAAATCCAAGATGTCGCCGGTTCTGCACATAAAACGTTCTGTGGAGTGGTGAAAACACCAGAAAACGTGTTTCTCGCATTAAGTAGCTCGAAAAGAGCGATCCCGATGATTCTGCATACTTCTGACAGAAGTCTCACCAAGATTATCGTAGAAAATGCATATCTCAGCTTGAAACCCGACGAAATCCAAGATATCTTCGGTTCTGCATGTCAAACGTACTGTGGAGTGGTGAATACACCAGAAAACGTGTTTCTCGCATTAAGTAGCTCGAAAAGAGCGTTCTCGAAGATTCTGCATACTTCTGACTGATGTCTCACCACTATTATCGCAGAAAATGCATATCTGAGCTGGAAACACCACGAAAATCAAGATATCGCCGGTTCTGCATATCAAACGCACTGTGGAATGTTGAAAACACCGGGAAACTTGTTTTTTTGCATTAAATAGCTCGACAAGAGCGATCTAGATGATTCTGCATACTTCTGAATGAAGTCATACCACGATTATCGCAGAAAATGCATATCTCACCTTGAAACCTCACGAAAATCAAGATGTCGCCGGTTCTGCATTTCAAACGCACTGTGGAGTGGTGAAAACACCAGATAACGTGTTTCTCGCATTAAACAGCTCGAAAAGAGCGTTTTCGATGATTCTGCATACTTCTGACAGAAGAATCACCAGGATTATCGCAGAAAATGCATGTCTCAGTTTGAACCCCGACTAAAGCCAAGATGTCGCCGGTTCTGCATATCAAACGCACTGTGGAGTGGTGAAAACACCAGATAACGTGTTTCTCGCGTTAAATAGCTCGGCAAGAGCGATCTAGATGATTCTGCATACTTCTGACTGAAGTCTCACCAAGATTATCGCAGAAAATGCATATCTCAGCTTGAATCCCGAACGTAACCAAGATATCTGCGGTTCTGCATGTCAAACGCACTGTGGAGTGGCGAAAACACCAGCTAACGTGTTTCTCGCATTAAGTAGCTCGAAAAGAGCGATCCCGATGATTCTGCATACTTCTGACAGAAGTCTCACCAAGATTATCGTAGAAAATGCATATCTCAGCTTGAAACCCGACGAAATCCAAGATATCTTCGGTTCTGCATGTCAAACGCACTGTGGAATGTTGAAAACACCGGGAAACTTGTTTTTTTGCATTAAATAGCTCGACAAGAGCGATCTAGATGATTCTGCATACTTCTGAATGAACTCATACCACGATTATCGCAGAAAATGCATATCTCACCTTGAAACCTCACGAAAATCAAGATGTCGCCGGTTCTGCATTTCAAACGCACTGTGGAGTGGTGAAAACACCAGATAACGTGTTTCTCGCATTAAACAGCTCGAAAAGAGCGATCCCGATGATTCTGCATACTTCTGTCAGAAGACTCACCAAGATTATCGCAGAAAATGCATATCTCAGCTTGAAACCCGACGAAATCCAAGATGTCGCCGGTTCTGCATATCAAACGCACTGTGGAGTGGTGAAAACACCAGATAACGTGTTTCTCGCATTAAACAGCTCGAAAAGAGCGTTTTCGATGATTCTGCATACTTCTGACAGAAGAATCACCAGGATTATCGCAGAAAATGCATGTCTCAGTTTGAACCCCGACTAAAGCCAAGATGTCGCCGGTTCTGCATATCAAACGCACTGTGGAGTGGTGAAAACACCAGATAACGTGTTTCTCGCGTTAAATAGCTCGGCAAGAGCGATCTAGATGATTCTGCATACTTCTGACTGAAGTCTCACCAAGATTATCGCAGAAAATGCATATCTCAGCTTGAATCCCGAACGTAACCAAGATATCTGCGGTTCTGCATGTCAAACGCACTGTGGAGTGGCGAAAACACCAGCTAACGTGTTTCTCGCATTAAGTAGCTCGAAAAGAGCGATCTCGATGATTCTGCATACTTCTGACAGAAGACTCACCAAGATTATCGCAGAAAATGCATATCTCAACTGGAAACACCACCAAAATCAAGATATCGCCGGTTCTGCATATCATACGCACTGTGGAATGTTGAAAACACCAGGAAACTTGTTTTGTTGCATTAAATAGCTCGACAAGAGCGATCTAGATGATTCTGCATACTTCTGACTGAAGTCTCACCAAGATAATCGCAGAAAATGCATATCTCAGCTTGAAACCCGACGAAATCCAAGATGTCGCCGGTTCTGCATATCAAACGCACTGTGGAGTGGTGAAAACACCAGATAACGTGTTTCTCGCATTAAACAGCTCGAAAAGAGCGTTTTCGATGATTCAGCATACTTCTGACAGAAGAATCACCAGGATTATCGCAGAAAATGCATGTCTCAGTTTGAACCCCGACTAAAGCCAAGATGTCGCCGGTTCTGCATATCAAACGCACTGTGGAGTGGTGAAAACACCAGATAACGTGTTTCTCGCGTTAAATAGCTCGGCAAGAGCGATCTAGATGATTCTGCATACTTCTGACTGAAGTCTCACCAAGATTATCGCAGAAAATGCATATCTCAGCTTGAATCCCGAACGTAACCAAGATATCTGCGGTTCTGCATGTCAAACGCACTGTGGAGTGGCGAAAACACCAGCTAACGTGTTTCTCGCTTTAAGTAGCTCGAAAAGAGCGATCTCGATGATTCTGCATACTTCTGACAGAAGTCTCCCCAAGATAATCGCAGAAAATGCATATCTCAGCTTGAAACCCGACGAAATCCAAGATGTCGCCGGTTCTGCACATAAAACGTTCTGTGGAGTGGTGAAAACACCAGAAAACGTGTTTCTCGCATTAAGTAGCTCGAAAAGAGCGATCCCGATGATTCTGCATACTTCTGACAGAAGTCTCACCAAGATTATCGTAGAAAATGCATATCTCAGCTTGAAACCCGACGAAATCCAAGATATCTTCGGTTCTGCATGTCAAACGTACTGTGGAGTGGTGAATACACCAGAAAACGTGTTTCTCGCATTAAGTAGCTCGAAAAGAGCGTTCTCGAAGATTCTGCATACTTCTGACTGATGTCTCACCACTATTATCGCAGAAAATGCATATCTGAGCTGGAAACACCACGAAAATCAAGATATCGCCGGTTCTGCATATCAAACGCACTGTGGAATGTTGAAAACACCGGGAAACTTGTTTTTTTGCATTAAATAGCTCGACAAGAGCGATCTAGATGATTCTGCATACTTCTGACAGAAGAATCACCAGGATTATCGCAGAAAATGCATGTCTCAGTTTGAACCCCGACTAAAGCCAAGATGTCGCCGGTTCTGCATATCAAACGCACTGTGGAGTGGTGAAAACACCAGATAACGTGTTTCTCGCGTTAAATAGCTCGGCAAGAGCGATCTAGATGATTCTGCATACTTCTGACTGAAGTCTCACCAAGATTATCGCAGAAAATGCATATCTCAGCTTGAAACCCGACGAAATCCAAGATATCTTCGGTTCTGCATGTCAAACGTACTGTGGAGTGGTGAATACACCAGAAAACGTGTTTCTCGCATTAAGTAGCTCGAAAAGAGCGTTCTCGAAGATTCTGCATACTTCTGACTGATGTCTCACCACTATTATCGCAGAAAATGCATATCTGAGCTGGAAACACCACGAAAATCAAGATATCGCCGGTTCTGCATATCAAACGCACTGTGGAATGTTGAAAACACCGGGAAACTTGTTTTTTTGCATTAAATAGCTCGACAAGAGCGATCTAGATGATTCTGCATACTTCTGAATGAAGTCATACCACGATTATCGCAGAAAATGCATATCTCACCTTGAAACCTCACGAAAATCAAGATGTCGCCGGTTCTGCATTTCAAACGCACTGTGGAGTGGTGAAAACACCAGATAACGTGTTTCTCGCATTAAACAGCTCGAAAAGAGCGTTTTCGATGATTCTGCATACTTCTGACAGAAGAATCACCAGGATTATCGCAGAAAATGCATGTCTCAGTTTGAACCCCGACTAAAGCCAAGATGTCGCCGGTTCTGCATATCAAACGCACTGTGGAGTGGTGAAAACACCAGATAACGTGTTTCTCGCGTTAAATAGCTCGGCAAGAGCGATCTAGATGATTCTGCATACTTCTGACTGAAGTCTCACCAAGATTATCGCAGAAAATGCATATCTCAGCTTGAATCCCGAACGTAACCAAGATATCTGCGGTTCTGCATGTCAAACGCACTGTGGAGTGGCGAAAACACCAGCTAACGTGTTTCTCGCATTAAGTAGCTCGAAAAGAGCGATCCCGATGATTCTGCATACTTCTGACAGAAGTCTCACCAAGATTATCGTAGAAAATGCATATCTCAGCTTGAAACCCGACGAAATCCAAGATATCTTCGGTTCTGCATGTCAAACGCACTGTGGAATGTTGAAAACACCGGGAAACTTGTTTTTTTGCATTAAATAGCTCGACAAGAGCGATCTAGATGATTCTGCATACTTCTGAATGAACTCATACCACGATTATCGCAGAAAATGCATATCTCACCTTGAAACCTCACGAAAATCAAGATGTCGCCGGTTCTGCATTTCAAACGCACTGTGGAGTGGTGAAAACACCAGATAACGTGTTTCTCGCATTAAACAGCTCGAAAAGAGCGATCCCGATGATTCTGCATACTTCTGTCAGAAGACTCACCAAGATTATCGCAGAAAATGCATATCTCAGCTTGAAACCCGACGAAATCCAAGATGTCGCCGGTTCTGCATATCAAACGCACTGTGGAGTGGTGAAAACACCAGATAACGTGTTTCTCGCATTAAACAGCTCGAAAAGAGCGTTTTCGATGATTCTGCATACTTCTGACAGAAGAATCACCAGGATTATCGCAGAAAATGCATGTCTCAGTTTGAACCCCGACTAAAGCCAAGATGTCGCCGGTTCTGCATATCAAACGCACTGTGGAGTGGTGAAAACACCAGATAACGTGTTTCTCGCGTTAAATAGCTCGGCAAGAGCGATCTAGATGATTCTGCATACTTCTGACTGAAGTCTCACCAAGATTATCGCAGAAAATGCATATCTCAGCTTGAATCCCGAACGTAACCAAGATATCTGCGGTTCTGCATGTCAAACGCACTGTGGAGTGGCGAAAACACCAGCTAACGTGTTTCTCGCATTAAGTAGCTCGAAAAGAGCGATCTCGATGATTCTGCATACTTCTGACAGAAGACTCACCAAGATTATCGCAGAAAATGCATATCTCAACTGGAAACACCACCAAAATCAAGATATCGCCGGTTCTGCATATCATACGCACTGTGGAATGTTGAAAACACCAGGAAACTTGTTTTGTTGCATTAAATAGCTCGACAAGAGCGATCTAGATGATTCTGCATACTTCTGACTGAAGTCTCACCAAGATAATCGCAGAAAATGCATATCTCAGCTTGAAACCCGACGAAATCCAAGATGTCGCCGGTTCTGCATATCAAACGCACTGTGGAGTGGTGAAAACACCAGATAACGTGTTTCTCGCATTAAACAGCTCGAAAAGAGCGTTTTCGATGATTCTGCATACTTCTGACAGAAGAATCACCAGGATTATCGCAGAAAATGCATGTCTCAGTTTGAACCCCGACTAAAGCCAAGATGTCGCCGGTTCTGCATATCAAACGCACTGTGGAGTGGTGAAAACACCAGATAACGTGTTTCTCGCGTTAAATAGCTCGGCAAGAGCGATCTAGATGATTCTGCATACTTCTGACTGAAGTCTCACCAAGATTATCGCAGAAAATGCATATCTCAGCTTGAATCCCGAACGTAACCAAGATATCTGCGGTTCTGCATGTCAAACGCACTGTGGAGTGGCGAAAACACCAGCTAACGTGTTTCTCGCATTAAGTAGCTCGAAAAGAGCGATCTCGATGATTCTGCATACTTCTGACAGAAGTCTCCCCAAGATAATCGCAGAAAATGCATATCTCAGCTTGAAACCCGACGAAATCCAAGATGTCGCCGGTTCTGCACATAAAACGTTCTGTGGAGTGGTGAAAACACCAGAAAACGTGTTTCTCGCATTAAGTAGCTCGAAAAGAGCGATCCCGATGATTCTGCATACTTCTGACAGAAGTCTCACCAAGATTATCGTAGAAAATGCATATCTCAGCTTGAAACCCGACGAAATCCAAGATATCTTCGGTTCTGCATGTCAAACGTACTGTGGAGTGGTGAATACACCAGAAAACGTGTTTCTCGCATTAAGTAGCTCGAAAAGAGCGTTCTCGAAGATTCTGCATACTTCTGACTGATGTCTCACCACTATTATCGCAGAAAATGCATATCTGAGCTGGAAACACCACGAAAATCAAGATATCGCCGGTTCTGCATATCAAACGCACTGTGGAATGTTGAAAACACCGGGAAACTTGTTTTTTTGCATTAAATAGCTCGACAAGAGCGATCTAGATGATTCTGCATACTTCTGACAGAAGAATCACCAGGATTATCGCAGAAAATGCATGTCTCAGTTTGAACCCCGACTAAAGCCAAGATGTCGCCGGTTCTGCATATCAAACGCACTGTGGAGTGGTGAAAACACCAGATAACGTGTTTCTCGCGTTAAATAGCTCGGCAAGAGCGATCTAGATGATTCTGCATACTTCTGACTGAAGTCTCACCAAGATTATCGCAGAAAATGCATATCTGAGCTTGAGACCCCACGAAAACCAAGATATCGTCGGTTCTGCATATCATACGCACTGTGGAGTGGTGAAATCACCGGACAACGTTTTGTCGCATTAAATAGCTCGAATAGAGCGATCTCGATGATTCTGCATACTTCGGACAGAAGTCTCACCAAGATTATCCTAAAAAATTCATTTCTCAGCTTGAAACCCCACGAAAACCAAGATATCGCTGGTACTGCATATCAAACGCACTGTGGAGTGGTGAAAACACCAGATAACGTGTTTCTCGCATTAAATAGCTCGAAAAGAGCGATGTCGATGATTCTGCATACTTCGGAAAGAAGTCTCACCAAGTTTATCGCAGAAAATCCATATCTCAGCTTGAAACCCCTCCAAACCCAAGATATCACCTGTTCTGCATATCCAACGAACTGTGGTGTGGTGAAAGCCCCAGAAAACGTGTTTCTCGCATTAAATAGCTTGAAAAGTGCGATCTCGATGATTCTGCACACTTCGGACAGAAGTCTCACCAAGATTATCGCAGATAATGCATATCTCAGCTTGAAACCCTACGAAAACCAAGATATCTCCGGTTCTGCATATCATGCGCACTGTGGAGTGGTGAAAGCACCAGATAACGTGTTTCTCGCATTAAATAGCTCGAAAAGAGCGATCTCGATGATTCTGCATACTTCTAACAGAAGTCTCACAAAGGTTATCTCAGAAAATGCATATCTCTGCTTGAAAACCCACGCAAACCAAGATATCTCCTGTTCTACATATCCAAAGAGCTGTGGAGTGGTGAAAAAACCAGAAAACGTGTTTCTCGCATTAAATAGCTCGAAAAGAGCGCTCCCGATGTTTCTGCATACTTCGGACAAATGTCTCACCATGCTTATCGCAGAAAATGCATATCTCAGCTTGAAACCCCACGAAAGCCAAGATATCGCTGGTTCTGCATATCAAACGCACTGTGGTGTGGTGAAAACCCCAGAAAACGTGTTTCTCGCATTAAATAGCTCGAATAGAGCGATCTCGATGATTCTGCATACTTCTAACTGAAGTCTCACCAATATTATCGCAGAAAATGCATATCTCAGCTTGAAACCCGACCGAAACCAAGGTATCTCCGTTTCTGCATGTCAAACGTACTGTTGAGTGGTCAAAACACCACAAAACGTGTTTCTCGCATTAAGTAGCTCGAAAAGAGCGATCTAGATGATTCTGCATACTTCGGACAGAAGTCTCACCAATATTATCGCAGAAAATGCATATCTCAGCTTGAAACCTCACGAAAATCAAGATGTCGCCGGTTCTGCATATCAAACGCACTGTGGAGTGGTGAAAGCAACCAGATAACGTGTTTCTCGCATTAAATAGCTCGAAACGAGCGAAATAGATCATTCTGCATACTTCTGACTGAAGTCTCACCAATATTATCGCAGAAAATGCATATCTCAGCTTGAAACCCGACCGAAATCAAGGTATCTCCGTTTCTGCATGTCAAACGTACTGTGGAGTGGTGAATACACCAGAAAACGTGTTTCTCGCATTAAGTAGCTCGAAAAGAGCGATCTAGATGATTCTGCATACTTCGGACAGAAGTCTCACCAATATTATCGCAGAAAATGCATATCTCAGCTTGAAACCTCACGAAAATCAAGATGTCGCCGGTTCTGCATATCAAACGCACTGTGGAGAGGTGAAAGCAACCAGATAACGTGTTTCTCGCATTAAATAGCTCGAAACGAGCGAAATAGATCATTCTGCATACTTCTGACTGAAGTCTCACCAATATTATCGCAGAAAATGCATATCTCAGCTTGAAACCCGTCGAAAAAAAAGATGTCGCCGGTTCTGCATATCAAACGCACTGTGGGGTGGTGAAAACACCAGAAAACGTGTTTCTCGCATTAAATAGCTCCAAAAGAGCGATCTCGAAGATTCTGCATACTTCGGACAGAAGTCTCACCAAGATTATCGCAGAAAATGCATATCTCAGCTTGATACCCCACGAAAACCAAGATATCGTCGGTTCTGCGTATCATACGCACTGTGGAGTAGTGACAACACCGGATAACGTTTTGTCGTATTAAATAGCTCGAATAGAGCGATCTCGATGATTCTGCATACTTCGGACAGAAGTCTCACCAAGATTATCGCAGAAAATGCATATCTCAGCTTGAAACCCGTCGAAAAAAAAGATGTCGCCGGTTCTGCATATCAAACGCACTGTGGGGTGGTGAAAACACCAGAAAACGTGTTTCTCGCATTAAATAGCTCCAAAAGAGCGATCTCGAAGATTCTGCATACTTCGGACAGAAGTCTCACCAAGATTATCGCAGAAAATGCATATCTCAGCTTGATACCCCACGAAAACCAAGATATCGTCGGTTCTGCGTATCATACGCACTGTGGAGTAGTGACAACACCGGATAACGTTTTGTCGTATTAAATAGCTCGAATAGAGCGATCTCGATGATTCTGCATACTTCGGACAGAAGTCTCACCAAGATTATCGTAAAAAATGCATATCTCAGCTTGAAACCCCACGAAAACCAAGATATCGCCGGTTCTGCATATCCAACGAACTGTGGTGTGGTGAAAG
Organism: Anthophora plumipes; assembly: GCA_951804975.1. Taxonomy (NCBI): domain Eukaryota; kingdom Metazoa; phylum Arthropoda; class Insecta; order Hymenoptera; family Apidae; genus Anthophora; species Anthophora plumipes. The sequence goes on from CATORF010000732.1 coordinate 445,314, forward strand.
CACCAGAACACGTGTTTCTCGCATTAAATAGCTTGAAAAGTGCGATCTCGATGATTCTGCACACTTCGGACAGAAGTCTCACCAAGATTATCGCAGATAATGCATATCTCAGCTTGAAACCCCACGAAAACCAAGATATCGCCGGTTCTGCATATCATAGGCACTGTGGTGTGGTGAAAACACCAGATAACGTGTTTCTCGCATTAAATAGCTCGAAAAGAGCGATCTCGATGATTCTGCATACTTCTAACAGAAGTCTCACCGAGATTATCGCAGAAAATGCATATCTCTGCTTGAAACCCCACGCAAACCAAGATATCTCCTGTTCTGCATATCCAACGAACTGTGGTGTGGTGAAAACCCCAGAAAACGTGTTTCTCGCATTAAATAGCTCGAAAAGAGCGCTCTCGATGTTTCTGCATACTTCGTACAGAAGTCTCACCAGGATTATCGCAGAAAATGCATATCTCAGCTTGAAACCCCCCGAAAACCAAGATATCTCCGGTTCTGCACATCCAACGAACTGTGTTGTGGTGAAAACTCCAGAAAACGTGTTTCTCGCATTAAATAGCTCGAAAAGAGCGCTCTTGATGTTTCTGCATACTTCGGACAGACGTTTCACCAAGAGTATCGTAGAAAATGCATATCTCAACTTGAAACCCGACGAAAACCAAACATCGCCGGTTCTGCATATCAAACCAACTGTGGAGTGGTGAAAACACCAGACAACGTGTTTCTCGCATTAAATAGATCGAAAAGTGCGATCTCGATGATTCTGCATACTTCTAACAGAAGTCTCACCATGATTATCGCAGAAAATGCATATCTCTGCTAGAAACCCCACGAAAACCAAGATATCTCCTGTCCTGCATATCCAACGAACTGTGGAGTGGTGAAAACCCCAGAAAACGTGTTTCTCGCATTAAATAGCTCGAAAAGAGCGCTCTCGATGTTTCTGCATTCTTCGGACAAACGTCTCACCAAGCTTATCGCTGAAAATGCATATCTCAGCTTGAAACCCCACGAAAGCCAAGATATCTCTGGTTCTGCATATCAAACGCACTGTGGAGTGGTGAAAGCAACCAGATAACGTGTTTCTCGCATTAAATAGCTCGAAAGGAGCGATCTCGATGATTCTGCATACTTCGGACAGAAGTCTCACCAAGATTATCGTAAAAAATGCATATCTCAGCTTGAAACCCCACGAAAACCAAGATATCGCCGGTTCTGCATATCAAACGCACTGTGGAGTGGTGAAAGCAACCAGATAACGTGTTTCTCACATTAAATAGCTCGAAACGAGCGAACTAGATCATTCTGCATACTTCTGACTGAAGTCTCACCAAGTTTATCGCAGAAAATCCATATCTCAGCTTGAAACCCCTCGAAACCCAAGATATCACCTGTTCTGCATATCCAACGAACTGTGGTGTGGTGAAAGCACCAGAACACGTGTTTCTCGCATTAAATAGCTTGAAAAGTGCGATCTCGATGATTCTGCACACTTCGGACAGAAGTCTCACCAAGATTATCGCAGATAATGCATATCTCAGCTTGAAACCCCACGAAAACCAAGATATCGCCGGTTCTGCATATCATAGGCACTGTGGTGTGGTGAAAACACCAGATAACGTGTTTCTCGCATTAAATAGCTCGAAAAGAGCGATCTCGATGATTCTGCATACTTCTAACAGAAGTCTCACCAAGGTTATCGCAGAAAATGCATATCTCTGCTTGAAACCCCACGCAAACCAAGATATCTCCTCTTCTGCATATCCAAAGAACTGTGGAGTGGTGAAAAACCCAGAAAACGTGTTTCGCGCATTAAATAGCTCGAAAAGAGCGCTCCCGATGTTTCTGCATACTTCGGACAAATGTCTCACCAAGCTTATCGCAGAAAATGCATATCTCAGCTTGAAACCCCACGAAAGCCAAGATATCGCTGGTTCTGCATATCAAACGCCCTGTGGAGTGATGAAAACACCAGATAACGTGTTTCTCGCATTAAATAGCTTGAAAAGTGCGATCTCGATGTTTCTGCATACTTCGGACAGAAGTCTCACCAAGATTATCGTAGATAATGCATATCTCACCATGAAACCCCACGAAAACCAAGATATCGCCGGTTCTGCATATCATACGCACTGTGGAGTGGTGAAAACACCAGATAACGTGTTTCTCGCATTAAATAGCTCGAAAAGAGCGATCTCGATGATTCTGCATACTTCTAACAGAAGTCTCACCGAGATTATCGCAGAAAATGCATATCTCTGCTTGAAACCCCACGCAAACCAAGATATCTCCTGTTCTGCATATCCAACGAACTGTGGTGTGGTGAAAACCCCAGAAAACGTGTTTCTCGCATTAAATAGCTCGAAAAGAGCGCTCTCGATGTTTCTGCATACTTCGTACAGAAGTCTCACCAGGATTATCGCAGAAAATGCATATCTCAGCTTGAAACCCCCCGAAAACCAAGATATCTCCGGTTCTGCACATCCAACGAACTGTGGTGTGGTGAAAACTCCAGAAAACGTGTTTCTCGCATTAAATAGCTCGAAAAGAGCGCTCTTGATGTTTCTGCATACTTCGGACAGACGTTTCACCAAGAGTATCGTAGAAAATGCATATCTCAACTTGAAACCCGACGAAAACCAAACATCGCCGGTTCTGCATATCAAACCAACTGTGGAGTGGTGAAAACACCAGACAACGTGTTTCTCGCATTAAATAGATCGAAAAGTGCGATCTCGATGATTCTGCATACTTCTAACAGAAGTCTCACCATGATTATCGCAGAAAATGCATATCTCTGCTAGAAACCCCACGAAAACCAAGATATCTCCTGTCCTGCATATCCAACGAACTGTGGAGTGGTGAAAACCCCAGAAAACGTGTTTCTCGCATTAAATAGCTCGAAAAGAGCGCTCTCGATGTTTCTGCATTCTTCGGACAAACGTCTCACCAAGCTTATCGCTGAAAATGCATATCTCAGCTTGAAACCCCACGAAAGCCAAGATATCTCTGGTTCTGAATATCAAACGCACTGTGGAGTGGTGAAAGCAACCAGATAACGTGTTTCTCGCATTAAATAGCTAGAAAGGAGCGATCTCGATGATTCTGCATACTTCGGACAGAAGTCTCACCAAGATTATCGTAAAAAATGCATATCTCAGCTTGAAACCCCACGAAAACCAAGATATCGACGGTTCTGCATATCATACGCACTGTGGAGTGGTGAAACACCGGATAACGTTTTGTAGCATTAAATATCTCGAATAGAGCGATCTCGATGAATCTGCATACTTCGGAAAGAAGTCTCACCAAGATTATCGTAAAAAATGCATATCTCAGCTTGAAACTCCACGAAAACCAAGATATCGCTGGTACTGCATATCAAACGCACTGCGGAGTGGTGAAAACACCAGATAACGTGTTTCTCGAATTAAATAGCTCGAAAAGAGCGATCTCGATGATTCTGCATACTTCGGACAGAAGTCTCACCAAGATTATCGTAAAAAATGCATATCTCAGCTTGAAACCCCACGAAAACCAAGATATCGTCGGTTCTGCATATCATACGCACTGTGGAGTGGTGAAACACCGGATAACGTTTTGTAGCATTAAATATCTCGAATAGAGCGATCTCGATGAATCTGCATACTTCGGAAAGAAGTCTCACCAAGATTAGCGTAGATAATGCATATCTCACCATGAAACCCCACGAAAACCAAGATATCGCCGGTTCTGCATATCATACGCACTGTGGAGTGGTGAAAACACCAGATAACGTGTTTCTCGCATTGAATAGCTCGAAAAGAGCGATCTCGATGATTCTGCATACTTCTAACAGAAGTCTCACCGAGATTATCGCAGAAAATGCATATCTCTGCTTGAAACCCCACGCAAACCAAGATATCTCCTGTTCTGCATATCCAACTAACTGTGGTGTGGTGAAAACCCCAGAAAACGTGTTTCTCGCATCAAATAGCTCGAAAAGAGCGCTCTCGATGTTTCTGCATACTTCGTACAGAAGTCTCACCAGGATTATCGCAGAAAATGCATATCTCAGCTTGAAACCCCCCGAAAACCAAGATATCTCCGGTTCTGCACAACCAACGAACTGTGGTGTGGTGAAAACTCCAGAAAACGTGTTTCTCGCATTAAATAGCTCGAAAAGAGCGCTCTTGATGTTTCTGCATACTTCGGACAGACGTTTCACCAAGAGTATCGTAGAAAATGCATATCTCAACTTGAAACCCGACGAAAACCAAACATCGCCGGTTCTGCATATCAAACCAACTGTGGAGTGGTGAAAACACCAGACAACGTGTTTCTCGCATTAAATAGATCGAAAAGTGCGATCTCGATGATTCTGCATACTTCTAACAGAAGTCTCACCATGATTATCGCAGAAAATGCATATCTCTGCTAGAAACCCCACGAAAACCAAGATATCTCCTGTCCTGCATATCCAACGAACTGTGGAGTGGTGAAAACCCCAGAAAACGTGTTTCTCGCATTAAATAGTTCGAAAAGAGCGCTCTCGATGTTTCTGCATTCTTCGGACAAACGTCTCACCAAGCTTATCGCTGAAAATGCATATCTCAGCTTGAAACCCCACGAAAGCCAAGATATCTCTGGTTCTGCATATCAAACGCACTGTGGAGTGGTGAAAGTAACCAGATAACGTGTTTCTCGCATTAAATAGCTCGAAAGGAGCGATCTCGATGATTCTGCATACTTCGGACAGAAGTCTCACCAAGATTATCGTAAAAAATGCATATCTCAGCTTGAAACCCCACGAAAACCAAGATATCGTCGGTTCTGCATATCATACGCACTGTGGAGTGGTGAAACACCGGATAACGTTTTGTAGCATTAAATATCTCGAATAGAGCGATCTCGATGAATCTGCATACTTCGGACAGAAGTCTCACCAAGATTATCGTAAAAAATGCATATCTCAGCTTGAAACTCCACGAAAACCAAGATATCGCTGGTACTGCATATCATACGCACTGTGGAGTGGTGAAAACACCAGATAACGTGTTTCTCGAATTAAATAGCTCGAAAAGAGCGATCTCGATGATTCTGCATACTTCGGACAGAAGTCTCACCAAGTTTATCGAAGAAAATGCATATCTCAGCTTGAAACCCCTGGAAAACCAAGATATCACCTGTTCTGCATATCCAATGAACTGTGGTGTTGTGAAAACCCCAGAAAACGTGTTTCTCGCATGAAATAGCTTGAAAAGAGCGATCTCGATGATTCTGCACACTTCGGACAGAAGTCTCACCAAGATTATCGCAGATAATGCATATCTCAGCATGAAACCCCACGAAAACCAAGATATCGCCGGTTCTGCATATCATACGCACTGTGGAGTGGTGAAAACACCAGATAACGTGTTTCTCGCATTAAATAGCTCGAAAAGAGCGATCTCGATGATTCTGCATACTTCTAACAGAAGTCTCACCAAGATTATCGCAGAAAATGCATATATGAGCTTGAAACCCCACGAAAACCAAGATATCTTCGGTTCCGCATATCATACGCACTGTGGAGTGGGGAAAACACCGGATAACGTTTTGTCGCATTAAATAGCTCGAATAGAGCGATCTCGATGATTCTGCATACTTCGGACAGAAGTCTCACCAAGATTATCCTAAAAAATTCATATCTCAGCTTGAAACCCCACGAAAACCAAGATATCGCTGGTACTGCATATCAAACGCACTGTGGAGTGGTGAAAACACCAGATAACATGTTTCTCGCATTAAATAGCTCGAAAAGAGCGATGTCGATGATTCTGCATACTTCGGACAGATGTATCACGTAGTTTATCGCAGAAAATCCATATCTCAGCTTGAAACCCCTCGAAACCCAAGATATCACCTGTTCTGCAAATCCAACGAACTGTGGTGTGTTGAAAGCCCCAGAAAACGTGTTTCCCGCATTAAATAGCGTGAAAAGTGCGATCTCGATGATTCTGCACACTTCGGACAGAAGTCTCACCAAGATTATCGCAGATAATGCATATCTCAGCTTGAAACCCCACGAAAACCAAGATATCGCCGGTTCTGCATATCATACGCACTGTGGAGTGGTGAAAACACCAGATAACGTGTTTCTCGCATTAAATAGCTCGAAAAGAGCGATGTCGATGATTCTGCATACTTCTAACAGAAGTCTCACCAAGGTTATCGCAGAAAATGCATATCTCTGCTTGAAACCCCTCGAAACCCAAGATATCACCTGTTCTGCAAATCCAACGAACTGTGGTGTGTTGAAAGCCCCAGAAAACGTGTTTCCCGCATTAAATAGCGTGAAAAGTGCGATCTCGATGATTCTGCACACTTCGGACAGAAGTCTCACCAAGATTATCGCAGATAATGCATATCTCAGCTTGAAACCCGACCGAAACCAAGGTATCTCCGTTTCTGCATGTCAAACGTACTGTGGAGTGGTCAAAACACCAGAAAACTTGTTTTTTCGCATTAAATAGCTCGAAACGAGCGATCTAGTTGATTCTGCATACTTCTGACTGAAGTCTCACCAAGATTATCGCAGGAAATGCATATCTCAGATGGAAACTCCACGAAAACCAACATATCGCCGGTTCTGCATATCAAACGCCCTGTGGAGTGATGAAAACACCAGATAACGTGTTTCTCGCATTACATAGCTCGAATGGAGCGATCTCGATGATTCTGCATACTTCTAACTGAAGTCTCACCAATATTATCGCAGAAAATGCATATCTCAGCTTGAAACCCGACCGAAATCAAGGTATCTCCGTTTCTGCATGTCAAACGTACTGTGGAGTGGTGAACACACCAGAAAACGTGTTTCTCGCATTAAATAGCTCGAAAAGAGCGATCTAGATGATTCTGCATACTTCGGACAGAAGTTTCACCAATATTATCGCCGAAAATGCATATCTCAGCTTGAAACCCGTCGAAAAAAAAGATGTCGCCGGTTCTGCATATCAAACGCACTGTGGGGTGGTGAAAACACCAGAAAACGTGTTACTCGCATTAACTAGCTCGAAAAGAGCGTTCTGGATGATTCTGCATACTTCTCATAGATGAAACACAAAGATTATCGCAGAAAATGCATATTTCAGCTGGAAACCCCACGAAAACCAATTTGTCGGTGGCTCTACATATCAAACGCACTGTGGAGTGGTGAAAAAACCAGATAACGTGTTTCTCGCATTAAATAGCTCGAAAAGAGCGATATCGATGAATCTGCATACTTCGGACAGAAGTCTCACCAAGATTATCGTAAAAAATGCATATCTCGGCTTGAAACCCCACGAAAACCAAGATATCGCTGGTACTGCATATCAAACGCACTGTGGAGTGGTGAAAACACCAGATAACGTGTTTCTCGCATTAAACAGCTCGAAAAGAGCGATCGCGATGAATCTGCATACTTCGGACAGTAGTCTCACCAAGATTATCGTAAAAAATGCATATCTCACCTGGAAACACCACGAAAATCAAGATATCGCCGGTTCTGCATATCAAACGAACTGTGGAGTGGTGAAAACAGCCAGATAACGTGTATCTCGCATTAAAAAGCTCGAAAAGAGGGATCTCGGTGATTCTGCATACTTCTGACAGAAGACTCACCAAGATTATCGCAGAAAATGCATATCTCAGCTGGAAACACCACGAAAATCAAGATATCGCCGGTTCTGCATATCAAACCAACTGTGGAGTGGTGAAAACACCAGACAACGTGTTTCTCGCATTAAATAGATCGAAAAGAGCGTTCTGGATGATTCTGCATACTTCTCATAGATGAAACACAAAGATTATCGCAGAAAATGCATATTTCAGCTGGAAACCCCACGAAAACCAAGATATCTCCTGTTCTGCATATACAACGAACTGTGGAGTGGTGAAAACACCAGATAACGTGTTTCTCGCATTAACTAGCTCGAAATGAGCGATCTCGTAGATTCTGCATACCTCTGACTGAAGTCTCACCAAGATTATCGCAGAAAATGCATATCTCAGCTTGAAACCCGACGAAAACCAAACATCGCCGGTTCTGCATATCAAACCAACTGTGGAGTGGTGAAAAAACCAGACAACGTGTTTCTCGCATTAAATAGATCGAAAAGTGCGATCTCGATGATTCTGCATACTTCTAACAGAAGTCTCACCATGATTATCGCAGATAATGCATATCTCTGCTAGAAACCCCACGAAAACCAAGATATCTCCTGTTCTGCATATACAACGAACTGTGGAGTGGTGAAAACACCAGATAACGTGTTTCTAGCATTAACTCGCTCGAAATGAGCGATCTCGAAGATTCTGCATACTTCTGACAGAAGACTCACCAAGATTATCGCAGAAAATGCATATCTCAGCTGGACACACCACGAAAATCAAGATATCGCCGGTTCTGCATATCAAACGCACTGTGAAGTGGTGAAAATACCAGATAACGTGTTTCTCGCATTAAATAGCTCGAAAAGAGCGATCTAGATGATTCTGCATACTTCTGACAGAAGACTCACCAAGATTATCGCTGAAAATGCATATCTCAGCACAAAAAACCACGAAAATCAAGATATCGCCGGTTCTGCATATCAAACGAACTGTGGAGTGGTGAAAACAACCAGATAACGTGTTTCTCGCATTAAATAGCTCGAAAAGAGGGATCTCGATGATTCTGCATACTTCTGACAGAGGACTCACCAAGATTATCGCTTAAAATGCATATCTCAGCACGAAAAACCACGAAAATCAAGATATCGCCGGTTCTGCATATCAAACCAACTGTGGAGTGGTGAAAAAACCAGACAACGTGTTTCTCGCATTAAATAGATCGAAAAGTGCGATCTCGATGATTCTGCATACTTCTAACAGAAGTCTCACCATGATTATCGCAGATAATGCATATCTCTGCTAGAAACCCCACGAAAACCAAGATATCTCCTGTTCTGCATATACAACGAACTGTGGAGTGGTGAAAACACCAGATAACGTGTTTCTAGCATTAACTCGCTCGAAATGAGCGATCTCGAAGATTCTGCATACTTCTGACAGAAGACTCACCAAGATTATCGCAGAAAATGCATATCTCAGCTGGACACACCACGAAAATCAAGATATCGCCGGTTCTGCATATCAAACGCACTGTGGAGTGTTGAAAACACAAGAAAACGTGTTTCTCGCATTAAATAGCTCGAACAGAGCGATCTAGATGATTCTGCATACTTCTGACAGAAGACTCACCAAGATTATCGCAGAAAATGCATATCTCAGCTACAAACCCCACGAAAACCAAGATATCTCCGGTTCTGCATATCAAACGCACTGTGGGGTGGTGAAAACACAAGAAAACGTGTTTCTCGCATTAAATAGCTCGAAAAGAGCGATCTAGATGATTCTGCATACTTCTGACAGAAGACTCACCAAGATCATCGCAGAAAATGCATATCTCAGCTACAAACCCCACCAAAACCAAGATATCTCCGGTTCTGCATATCAAACGCACTGTGGGGTGGTGAAAACACAAGAAAACGTGTATCTCGCATTAAATAGCTCGAGAAGAGAGATCTAGATGGTTCTGCATACTTCTGACAGAAGACTCACCAAGATTATCGCAGAAAATGCATATCTCAGCTTGAAAACCCACGAAAACCCAGATATCGCCGGTTCTGCATATCAAACCAACTGTGGAGTGGTGAAAACACCAGACAACGTGTTTCTCGCATTAAATAGATCGAAAAGAGCGTTCTGGATGATTCTGCATACTTCTCATAGATGAAACACATAGATTATCGCTGAAAATGCATATTTCAGCTGGAAACCCCACGAAAACCAATTTATCGGTGGCTCTACATATCAAACGCACTGTGGAGCGGTCAAAACACCAGAAATCTTGTTTTTTCACATTAAATAGCTCGAAACGAGCGATCTCGATGATTCTGCATACTTCGGACAGAAGGCTCACCAAGATTGCCGCAGAAAATGCATATCTCACCTGGAAACACCACGAAAATCAAGATATCGCCGGTTCTGCATATCAAACGAACTGTGGAGTGGTGAAAACAGCCAGATAACGTGTATCTCGCATTAAAAAGCTCGAAAAGAGGGATCTCGGTGATTCTGCATACTTCTGACAGAAGACTCACCAAGATTATCGCAGAAAATGCATATCTCAGCTTGAAACCCGACGAAAACCAAGATGTCGCCGGTTCTGCATATCAAACGTACTGTGGAGTGGTCAATACACCAGAAAACGTGTTTGTCGAATTAAATGGCTCGAGAAGAGCGATCTAGATGATTCTGCATACTTCTGACTGAAGTCTCACCAATATTATCGCAGAAAATGCATATCTCAGCTTGAAACCCGACGAAAACCAAGATGTCGCCGGTTCTGCATATCAAACGCACTGTGGGGTGGTGAAAACACCAGAAAACGTGTTACTCGCATTAACTAGCTCGAAAAGAGCGTTCTGGATGATTCTGCATACTTCTCATAGATGAAACACAAAGATTATCGCAGAAAATGCATATCTCAGCTTGAAACCCAACGAAAGCCAAGATATCGCTGGTTCTGCATATCAAACGCACTGTGGAGTGGTAAAAACACCAGACAAGGTTTTTCTCGCATTAACTAGCTCGAAAAGAGCGATCTCGATGATTCTGCATACTTCTGACAGAAGACTCACCTAGATTATCGCAGAAAATGCATATCTCACCTGGAAACACCACGAAAATCAAGATATCGCCGGTTCTGCATATTAAACGAACTGTGGAGTGGTGAAAACAGCCAGATAACGTGTATCTCGCATTAAAAAGCTCGAAAAGAGGGATCTAGATGACTCTGCATACTTCGGACTGAAGTCTCACCAAGATTATCGCAGAAAATGCATATCTGAGCTTGAAACCACACGAAAACCAGGATATCGTCGGTTCTGCATATCATACGCACTGTGGAGTGGTGAAAGCACCAGATAACGTGTTTCTCGCATTAAATAGATCGAAACGAGCGATCTCGATGATTAAGCATACTTCGGACAGATGTCTCACCAAGATTATCGCAGAAATTGCATATCTCAGCTTGTAACCCCACGAAAACCTAGATATCGCTGGTTCTGCATATTAAACGCAGTGTTGAGTGCTGGAAACACCAGATAACGTGTTTCTCACATTAAATAGCTCGAATAGAGCGATCTCGATGATTAAGCATACTTCGGACAGAAGTCTCACCAAGATTATCGTAAAAAGTGTATATCTCAGCTTGAAACCCCACGAAAACTGAGATATCGCTGGTTCTGCATATCAAACGCACTGTGGAGTGGTGAAAACACCAGATAACGTGTTTCTCGCATTAAATAGCTCGAAAAGAGCGATCTCGATAAATCTGCATACTTCGGACAGAAGTCTCACCAAGATTATCGTAAAAAATGCATATCTCGGCTTGAAACCCCACGAAAACCAAGATATCGCTGGTACTGCATATCAAACGCACTGTGGAGTGGTGAAAACACCAGATAACGTGTTTCTCGCATTAAACAGCTCGAAAAGAGCGATCGCGATGAATCTGCATACTTCGGACAGAAGTCTCACCAAGATTATCGTAAAAAATGCATATCTCAGCTTGAAACCCAACGAAAGCCAAGATATCGCTGGTTCTGCATATCAAACGCACTGTGGAGTGGTAAAAACACCAGACAAGGTTTTTCTCGCATTAACTAGCTCGAAAAGAGCGATCTCGATGATTCTGCATACTTCTGACAGAAGACTCACCTAGATTATCGCAGAAAATGCATATCTCACCTGGAAACACCACGAAAATCAAGATATCGCCGGTTCTGCATATCAAACGAACTGTGGAGTGGTGAAAACAGCCAGATAACGTGTATCTCGCATTAAAAAGCTCGAAAAGAGGGATCTCGGTGATTCTGCATACTTCTGACCGAAGACTCACCAAGATTATCGCAGAAAATGCATATCTCTGCTGGAAACACCACGAAAATCAAGATATCGCCGGTTCTGCATATCAAACGCACTGTGGAATGTTGAAAACACCAGAAAACTTGTTTTTTCGCATTAAATAGCTCGAAAAGAGCGATCTAGCTGATTGTGCATACTTCTGACTGAAGTCTCACCAAGATTATCGCAGAAAATGCATATCTCAGCTTGAAACCTCACGAAAATCAAGACGTCGCCGGTTCTGCATATCAAACGCACTGTAGAGTGGTGAAAACAACCAGATAACGTCTTTCTCGCATTAAATAGCTCGAAAAGAGCGATCTAGATGATTCTGCTTACTTCTGGCAGAAGACTCACCTAGATTATCGCAGAAAATGCATATGTCAGCTGGAAACACCACGAAAATCAAGATATCGCCGGTTCTGCATATCAAACGCACTGTGGAATGTTGAAAACACCAGAAAACTTGTTTTTTCGCATTAAATAGCTCGAAAAGAGCGATCTAGATCATTCTGCATACTTCTGACTGAAGTCTCACCAAGATTATCGCAGAAAATGCATATCTGAGCTTGAAACCACACGAAAACCAGGATATCGTCGGTTCTGCACATCATACGCACTGTGGAGTGGTGAAAGCACCAGATAACGTGTTTCTCGCATTAAATAGCTCGAAACGAGCGATCTCGATGATTAAGCATACTTCGGACAGAAGTCTCACCAAGATTATCGTAAAAATTGCATATCTCAGCTTGAAACCCCACGAAAACCTAGATATCGCTGGTTCTGCATATTAAACGCAGTATTGAGTGCTGGAAACACCAGATAACGTGTTTCTCACATTAAATAGCTCGAATAGAGCGATCTCGATGATTAAGCATACTTCGGACAGAGGTCTCACCAAGATTATCGCAGAAAATGCATATCTCAGCTTGAAACCCCACGAAAACCCAGATATCGCCGGTTCTGCATTTCATACGCACTGTGGAGTGCTGAAAACACCAGATATCGTGTTTCTCGCATTAAATAGCTCGAAAAGTGCGATCTCGATGATTCAGCATACTTCGGACAGAAGTCTCTCCAAGTTTATCGCAGAAGATGCATATCTCAGCTTGAAACCCCTCGAAAACCAAGATATCACCTGTTCTGCATATCCAACGAACTGTGGTGTGGTGAAAACCCCAGAAAACGTGTTTCTCGCGTTAAATAGCTCGAAAAGAGCGATCTCGATGATTCTGCACACTTCGGACAGAAGTCTCACCAAGATTATCGCAGACAATGCATATCTCAGCTTGAAACCCCACGAAAACCAAGATATCGCCGGTTCTGCATTTCATACACACTGTGGAGTGCTGAAAACACCAGATATCGTGTTTCTCGCATTAAATAGCTCGAAAAGTGCGATCTCGATGATTCTGCATACTTCTGACAGAAGTCTCACCATGATTATCGTAAAAAATGCATATCTCAGCTTGAAACCCCACGAAAACCAAGATATCGCTGGTTCTGCATATCAAACGCACTGTGGAGTGGTGAAAACACCAGATAACGTGTTTCTCGCATTAAATAGGTCGAAAAGAGCGATCTCGATGTTTCTGCATACTTCGGACAGAAGTCTCACCAAGATTATCGCAGACAATGCATATCTCATCTTGAAACCCCACGAAAACCCAGATATCGCCGGTTCTGCATATCAAACGCACTGTGGAGTGGTGAAAACACCAGATAAGGTTTTTCTCGCATTAACTAGCTCGAAAGGTGCTATCTCGATGATTCAGCATACTTCGGACAGAAGTCTCTCCAAGTTTATCGCAGAAAATGCATATCTCTGCTTGAAACCCCTTGAAAACCAAGATATCACCTGTTCTGCATATCCAACAAACTGTGGTGTGGTGAAAACCCCAGAAAACGTGTTTCTCGCATTACATAGCTCGAAAAGAGCGATCTCGATGATTCTGCACACTTCGGACAGAAGTCTCACCAAGATTATCGCAGAGAATGCATATCTCAGCTTGAAACCCCACGAAAACCAAGACATCGCCGGTTCTGCATATCATACGCACTGTGGAGTGCTGAAAACACCAGATATCGTGTTTCTCGCATTAAATAGCTCGAAAAGTGCGATCTCGATGATTCTGCATACTTCGGACAGAAGTCTCACCAAGATTATCGTAAAAATTGCATATCTCAGCTTGAAACCCCACGAAAACCTAGATATCGCTGGTTCTGCATATTAAACGCAGTATTGAGTGCTGGAAACACCAGATAACGTGTTTCTCACATTAAATAGCTCGAATAGAGCGATCTCGATGATTAAGCATACTTCGGACAGAAGTCTCACCAAGATTATCGTAAAAAGTGCATATCTCAGCTTGAAACCCCACGAAAACTGAGATATCGCTGGTTCTGCATATCAAACGCACTGTGGAGTGCTGAAAACACCAGATAACGTTTTGTCGCATTAAATAGCTCGAATAGAGCGATCTCGATGATTCTGCATACTTCGGAAAGAAGTCTCACCATGATTATCGTAAAAAATGCATATCTCAGCTTGAAACCCCACGAAAACCAAGATATCGCTGGTTCTGCATTTCAATCGCACTGTGGAGTGGTGAAGTCACAAGATAACGTGTTTCTCGCATTAAATAGGTCGAAAAGAGCGATCTCGATGTTTCTGCATACTTCGGACAGAGGTCTCACCAAGATTATCGCAGAAAATGCATATCTCAGCTTGAAACCCCACGAAAACCCAGATATCGCCGGTTCTGCATATCAAACGCACTGTGGGGTAGTGAAAACACCAGATAAGGTTTTTCTCGCATTAACTAGCTCGAAAAGTGCGATATCGATGATTCAGCATACTTCGGACAGAAGTCTCACCATGATTATCGTAAAAAATGCATATCTCAGCTTGAAACCCCACGAAAACCAAGATATCGCTGGTTCTGCATATCAAACGCACTGTGGAGTGGTGAAAACCCCGCAAAACGTGTTTCTCGCATTAAATAGCTCGAAAAGTGCGCTCTTGATGTTTCTGCATACTTCGGACAGATGTTTCACCAAGATTATCGTAGAAAATGGATATCTGAGCTTGAAACCCGACGAAAACCAAACATCGCGGGTTCTGCATTTCATACGCACTGTGGAGTGCTGAAAACACCAGATATCGTGTTTCTCGCATTAAATAGCTCGAAAAGTGCAATCTCGATGATTCTGCATACTTCTGACAGAAGTCTCACCAAGATTATCGCAGAAAATGCATATCTCTGCTTGAAACCCCTCGAAAACCAAGATATCACCTGTTCTGCATATCCAACGAACTGTGGTGTGGTGAAAACCCCAGAAAACGTGTTTCTCGCATTAAATAGCTCGAAAAGAGCGATCTCGATGATTCTGCACACTTCGGACAGAAGTCTCACCAAGATTATCGCAGACAATGCATATCTCAGCTTGAAACCCCACGAAAACCAAGATATCGCCGGTTCTGCATTTCATACGCACTGTGGAGTGCTGAAAACACCAGATATCTTGTTTCTCGCATTAAATAGCTCGAAAAGTGCGATCTCGATGATTCTGCATACTTCTGACAGAAGTCTCACCAAGATTATCGCAGACAATGCATATCTCAGCTTGAAACCCCACGAAAACCAAGATATCGCCGGTTCTGCATATCATACGCACTGTGGAGTGCTGAAAACACCAGATATCGTTTTTCTCGCATTAAATAGCTCGAAAAGTGCGATCTCGATGATTCAGCATACTTCGGACAGAAGTCTCTCCAAGTTTATCGCAGAAGATGCATATCTCAGCTTGAAACCCCTCGAAAACCAAGATATCACCTGTTCTGCATATCCAACGAACTGTGGTGTGGTGAAAACCCCAGAAAACGTGTTTCTCGCATTAAATAGCTCGAAAAGAGCGATCTCGATGATTCTGCACACTTCGGACAGAAGTCTCACCAAGATTATCGCAGACAATGCATATCTCAGCTTGAAACCCCACGAAAACCAAGATATCGCCGGTTCTGCATTTCATACACACTGTGGAGTGCTGAAAACACCAGATATCGTATTTCTCGCATTAAATAGCTCGAAAAGTGCGATCTCGATGATTCTGCATACTTCTGACAGAAGTCTCACCATGATTATCGTAAAAGATGCATATCTCAGCTTGAAACCCCACGAAAACCAAGATATCGCTGGATCTGCATATCAAACGCACTGTGGAGTGGTGAAAACACCAGATAACGTGTTTCTCGCATTAAATAGGTCGAAAAGAGCGATCTCGATGTTTCTGCATACTTCGGACAGAAGTCTCACCAAGATTATCGCAGACAATCTATATCTCAGCTTGAAACCCCACGAAAACCAAGATATCGCCGGTTCTGCATATCATACGCACTGTGGAGTGCTGAAAACACCAGATATCGTGTTTCTCGCATTAAATATCTCGAAAAGTGCGATCTCGATGATTCAGCATACTTCGGACAGAAGTCTCTCCAAGTTTGTCGCAGAAGATGCATATCTCAGCTTGAAACCCCTCGAAAACCAAGATGTCACCTGTTCTGCATATCCAACGAACTGTGGTGTGGTGAAAACCCCAGAAAACGTGTTTCTCGCATTAAATAGCTCGAAAAGAGCGATCTCGATGATTCAGCATACTTCGGACAGAAGTCTCTCCAAGTTTATCGCAGAAGATGCATATCTCAGCTTGAAACCCCTCGAAAACCAAGATATCACCTGTTCTGCATATCCAACGAACTGTGGTGTGGTGAAAACCCCAGAAAACGTGTTTCTCGCATTAAATAGCTCGAAAAGAGCGATCTCGATGATTCTGTACACTTCGGACTGAAGTCTCACCAAGATTATCGCAGACAATGCATATCTCAGCTTGAAACCCCACGAAAACCAAGATATCGCCGGTTCTGCATTTCATACGCACTGTGGAGTGCTGAAAACACCAGATATCGTGTTTCTCGCATTAAATAGCTCGAAAAGTGCGATCTCGATGATTCTGCATACTTCTGACAGAAGTCTCACCATGATTATCGTAAAAAATGCATATCTCAGCTTGAAACCCCACGAAAACCAAGATATCGCTGGTTCTGCATATCAAACGCACTGTGGAGTGGTGAAAACACCAGATAACGTGTTTCTCGCATTAAATAGGTCGAAAAGAGCGATCTCGATGTTTCTGCATACTTCGGACAGAAGTCTCACCAAGATTATCGCAGAGAATGCATATCTCAGCTTGAAACCCCACGAAAACCAAGATATCGCCGGTTCTGCATATCATACGCACTGTGGAGTGCTGAAAACACCAGATATCGTGTTTCTCGCATTAAATAGCTCGAAAAGTGCGATCTCGATGATTCTGCATACTTCGGACAGAAGTCTCACCATGATTATCGTAAAAAATGCATATCTCAGCTTGAAACCCCACGAAAACCAAGATATCGCTGGTTCTGCATATCAAACGCACTGTGGAGTGGTGAAAACACCAGATAACGTGTTTCTCGCATTAAATAGGTCGAAAAGAGCGATCTCGATGTTTCTGCATACTTCGCACAGAAGTCTCACCAAGATTATCGCTGAAAATGCATATCTCAGCTTGAAACCCCACGAAAACCAAGATATCGCTGGTTCTGCATATCAAACGCACTGTGGACTGGTGAAAACACCAGATAACGTGTTTCTCGCATTAAACAGCTCGAAAAGAGCGATCGCGATGAATCTGCATACTTCGGACAGAAGTCTCACCAAGATTATCGTAAAAAATGCATATCTCAGCTTGAAACCCAACCAAAGCCAAGATATCGCTGGTTCTGCATATCAAACGCACTGTGGAGTGGTAAAAACACCAGACAAGGTTTTTCTCGCATTAACTAGCTCGAAAAGAGCGATCTCGATGATTCTGCATACTTCTGACAGAAGACTCACCTAGATTATCGCAGAAAATGCATATCTCACCTGGAAACACCACGAAAATCAAGATATCGCCGGTTCTGCATATCAAACGAACTGTGGAGTGGTGAAAACAGCCAGATAACGTGTATCTCGCAGTAAAAAGCTCGAAAAGAGGGATCTCGGTGATTCTGCATACTTTTGACCGAAGACTCACCAAGATTATCGCAGAAAATGCATATCTCAGCTGGAAACACCACGAAAATCAAGATATCGCCGGTTCTGCATATCAAACGCACTGTGGAATGTTGAAAACACCAGAAAACTTGTTTTTTCGCATTAAATAGCTCGAAAAGAGCGATCTAGATGATTCTGCATACTTCTGACTGAAGTCTCACCAAGATTATCGCAGAAAATGCATATCTCAGCTTGAAACCTCACGAAAATCAAGACGTCGCCGGTTCTGCATATCAAACGCACTGTAGAGTGGTGAAAACAACCAGATAACGTCTTTCTCGCATTAAATAGCTCGAAAAGAGCGATCTAGATGATTCTGCATACTTCTGGCAGAAGACTCACCTAGATTATCGCAGAAAATGCATATCTCAGCTGGAAACACCACGAAAATCAAGATATCGCCGGTTCTGCATATCAAACGCACTGTGGAATGTTGAAAACACCAGAAGACTTGTTTTTTCGCATTAAATAGCTCGAAAAGAGCGATCTAGATGATTCTGCATACTTCTGACTGAAGTCTCACCAAGATTATCGCAGAAAATGCATATCTGAGCTTGAAACCACACGAAAACCAGGATATCGTCGGTTCTGCACATCATACGCACTGTGGAGTGGTGAAAGCACCAGATAACGTGTTTCTCGCATTAAATAGCTCGAAACGAGCGATCTCGATGATTAAGCATACTTCGGACAGAAGTCTCACCAAGATTATCGTAAAAATTGCATATCTCAGCTTGAAACCCCACGAAAACCTAGATATCGCTGGTTCTGCATATTAAACGCAGTATTGAGTGCTGGAAACACCAGATAACGTGTTTCTCACATTAAATAGCTCGAATAGAGCGATCTCGATGATTAAGCATACTTCGGACAGAAGTCTCACCAAGATAATCGCAGAAATTGCATATCTCAGCTTGAAACCCCACGAAAACCTAGATATCGCTGGTTCTGCATATTAAACGCAGTATTGAGTGCTGGAAACACCAGTTAACGTGTTTCTCACATTAAATAGCTCGGATAGAGCGATCTCGATGATTAAGCATACTTCGGACAGAAGTCTCACCAAGATTATCGTAAAAAGTGCATATCTCAGCTTGAAACCCCACGAAAACCCAGATATCGCCGGTTCTGCATATCAAACGCACTGTGGAGTGCTGAAAACACCAGATAACGTTTTGTCGCATTAAATAGCTCGAATATAGCGGTCTCGATGATTCTGCATACTTCGGAAAGAAGTCTCACCAAGATTATCGTAAAAAATGCATATCTCAGCTTGAAACCCCACGAAAACCAAGATATCGCTGGTACTGCATATCGAACGCACTGTGGAGTGGTGAAAACCCCACAAAACGTGTTTCTCGCATTAAATAGCTCGAAAAGTGCGCTCTTGATGTTTCTGCATACTTCGGACAGATGTTTCACCAAGATTATCGTAGAAAATGCATATCTGAGCTTGAAACCCGACGAAAACCAAACATCGCGGGTTCTGCATTTCATACGCACTGTGGAGTGCTGAAAACACCAGATATCGTGTTTCTCGCATTAAATAGCTCGAAAAGTGCGATCTCGATGATTCTGCATACTTCTGACAGAAGTCTCACCAAGATTATCGCAGAAAATGCATATCTCTGCTTGAAACCCCACGAAAACCCAGATATCGCCGGTTCTGCATATCAAACGCACTGTGGAGTGGTGAAAAAACCAGATAACGTTTTGTCGCATTAAATAGCTCGAATAGAGCGATCTCGATGATTCTGCATACTTCGGACAGAAGTCTCACCAAGATTATCGTAAAAAATGCATATCTCAGCTTGAAACCCCACGAAAACCAAGATATCGCTGGTACTGCATATCGAACGCACTGTGGAGTGGTGAAAACCCCACAAAACGTGTTTCTCGCATTAAATAGGTCGAAAAGAGCGATCTCGATGTTTCTGCATACTTCGCACAGAAGTCTCACCAAGATTATCGCAGACAATGCATATCTCAGCTTGAAACCCCACGAAAACCAAGATATCGCCGGTTCTGCATATCATACGCACTGTGGAGTGCTGAAAACACCAGATATCGTGTTTCTCGCATTAAATAGCTCGAAAAGTGCGATCTCTATGATTCAGCATACTTCGGACAGAAGTCTCTCCAAGTTTATCGCAGAAGATGCATATCTCAGCATGAAACCCCTCGAAAACCAAGATATCACCTGTTCTGCATATCCAACGAACTGTGGTGTGGTGAAAACCCCAGAAAACGTGTTTCTCGCATTAAATAGCTCGAAAAGAGCGATCTCGATGATTCTGCACACTTCGGACAGAAGTCTCACCAAGATTATCGCAGACAATGCATATCTCAGCTTGAAACCCCACGAAAACCAAGATATCGCCGGTTCTGCATTTCATACGCACTGTGGAGTGCTGAAAACACCAGATATCTTGTTTCTCGCATTAAATAGCTCGAAAAGTGCGATCTCGATGATTCTGCATACTTCTGACAGAAGTCTCACCAAGATAATCGCAGACAATGCATATCTCAGCTTGAAACCCCACGAAAACCAAGATATCGCCGGTTCTGCATATCATACGCACTGTGGTGTGCTGAAAACACCAGATATCGTTTTTCTCGCATTAAATAGCTCGAAAAGTGCGATCTCGATGATTCAGCATACTTCGGACAGAAGTCTCACCATGATTATCGTAAAAAATGCATATCTCAGCTTGAAACCCCACGAAAACCAAGATATCGCTGGTTCTGCATTTCAATCGCACTGTGGAGTGGTGAAGTCACAAGATAACGTGTTTCTCGCATTAAATAGGTCGAAAAGAGCGATCTCGATGTTTCTGCATACTTCGGACAGAGGTCTCACCAAGATTATCGCAGAAAATGCATATCTCAACTTGAAACCCCACGAAAACCCAGATATCGCCGGTTCTGCATATCAAACGCACTGTGGGGTAGTGAAAACACCAGATAAGGTTTTTCTCGCATTAACTAGCTCGAAAAGTGCGATATCGATGATTCAGCATTCTTCGGACAGAAGTCTCACCATGATTATCGTAAAAAATACATATCTCAGCTTGAAACCCCACGAAAACCAAGATATCGCTGGTTCTGCATATCAAACGCACTGTGGAGTGGTGAAAACACCAGATAACGTGTTTCTCGCATTAAATAGGTCGAAAAGAGCGATCTCGATGTTTCTGCATACTTCGCACAGAAGTCTCACCAAGATTATCGCAGACAATGCATATCTCAGCTTGAAACCCCACGAAAACCAAGATATCGCCGGTTCTGCATATCATACGCACTGTGGAGTGCTGAAAACACCAGATATCGTGTTTCTCGCATTAAATAGCTCGAAAAGTGCGATCTCTATGATTCAGCATACTTCGGACAGAAGTCTCTCCAAGTTTATCGCAGAAGATGCATATCTCAGCTTGAAACCCCTCGAAAACCAAGATATCACCTGTTCTGCATATCCAACGAACTGTGGTGTGGTGAAAACCCCAGAAAACGTGTTTCTCGCATTAAATAGCTCGAAAAGAGCGATCTCGATGATTCTGCACACTTCGGACAGAAGTCTCACCAAGATTATCGCAGACAATGCATATCTCAGCTTGAAACCCCACGAAAACCAAGATATCGCCGGTTCTGCATTTCATACGCACTGTGGAGTGCTGAAAACACCAGATATCTTGTTTCTCGCATTAAATAGCTCGAAAAGTGCGATCTCGATGATTCTGCATACTTCTGACAGAAGTCTCACCAAGATAATCGCAGACAATGCATATCTCAGCTTGAAACCCCACGAAAACCAAGATATCACCTGTTCTGCATATCCAACGAACTGTGGTGTGGTGAAAACCCCAGAAAACGTGTTTCTCGCATTAAATAGCTCGAAAAGAGCGATCTCGATGATTCAGCATACTTCGGACAGAAGTCTCTCCAAGTTTATCGCAGAAGATGCATATCTCAGCTTGAAACCCCTCGAAAACCAAGATATCACCTGTTCTGCATATCCAACGAACTGTGGTGTGGTGAAAACCCCAGAAAACGTGTTTCTCGCATTAAATAGCTCGCAAAGAGCGATCTCGATGATTCTGCACACTTCGGACTGAAGTCTCACCAAGATTATCGCAGACAATGCATATCTCAGCTTGAAACCCCACGAAAACCAAGATATCGCCGGTTCTGCATTTCATACGCACTGTGGAGTGCTGAAAACACCAGATATCGTGTTTCTCGCATTAAATAGCTCGAAAAGTGCGATCTCGATGATTCTGCATACTTCTGACAGAAGTCTCACCATGATTATCGAAAAAAATGCATATCTCAGCTTGAAACCCCACGAAAACCAAGATATCGCTGGTTCTGCATATCAAACGCACTGTGGAGTGGTGAAAACACCAGATAACGTGTTTCTCGCATTAAATAGGTCGAAAAGAGCGATCTCGATGTTTCTGCATACTTCGGACAGAAGTCTCACCAAGATTATCGCAGACAATGCATATCTCAGCTTGAAACCCCACGAAAACCAAGATATCGCCGGTTCTGCATTTCATACGCACTGTGGAGTGCTGAAAACACCAGATATCGTGTTTCTCGCATTAAATAGCTCGAAAAGTGCGATCTCGATGATTCTGCATACTTCTGACAGAAGTCTCACCATGATTATCGAAAAAAATGCATATCTCAGCTTGAAACCCCACGAAAACCAAGATATCGCTGGTTCTGCATATCAAACGCACTGTGGAGTGGTGAAAACACCAGATAACGTGTTTCTCGCATTAAATAGGTCGAAAAGAGCGATCTCGATGTTTCTGCATACTTCGGACAGAAGTCTCACCAAGATTATCGCAGAGAATGCATATCTCAGCTTGAAACCCCACGAAAACCAGGATATCGCCGGTTCTGCATATCATACGCACTGTGGAGTGCTGAAAACACCAGATATCGTGTTTCTCGCATTAAATAGCTCGAAAAGTGCGATCTCGATGATTCTGCATACTTCGGACAGAAGTCTCACCATGATTATCGTAAAAAATGCATATCTCAGCTTGAAACCCCACGAAAACCAAGATATCGCTGGTTCTGCATATCAAACGCACTGTGGAGTGGTGAAAACACCAGATAACGTGTTTCTCGCATTAAATAGGTCGAAAAGAGCGATCTCGATGTTTCTGCATACTTCGGACAGAAGTCTCACCAAGATTATCGCAGACAATGCATATCTCAGCTTGAAACCCCACGAAAACCAAGATATCGCCGGTTCTGCATTTCATACGCACTGTGGAGTGCTGAAAACACCAGATATCGTGTTTCTCGCATTAAATATATCGAAAAGTGCGATCTCGATGATTCAGCATACTTCGGACAGAAGTCTCTACAAGTTTATCTCAGAAAATGCATATCTCAGC
The DNA here is from genome assembly GCA_951804975.1 of Anthophora plumipes. Classification (NCBI taxonomy): domain Eukaryota; kingdom Metazoa; phylum Arthropoda; class Insecta; order Hymenoptera; family Apidae; genus Anthophora; species Anthophora plumipes. Next base: position 468,829 of record CATORF010000732.1, read on the forward strand.
TTGAAACCCCACGAAAACCCAGATATCGCCGGTTCTGCATATCAAACCAACTGTGGAGTGGTGAAAACACCAGACAACGTGTTTCTCGCATTAAATAGTTCGAAATGTGCGATCTCGATGATTCTGCATACTTCTAACAGAATTCTCACCATGATTATCGCAGAAAATGCATATCTCTGCTAGAAAACCCACGAAAACCAAGATATCTCCTGTTCTGCATATCCAACGAACTGTGCAGTGGTGAAAACCCCAGGAAACGTGTTTCTCGCATAAAATAGCTCGAAAAGTACGATCTCGAAGATTCTGCATACTTCTAACAGAAGTCTCAACATGATTATCGCAGATAATGCATATCTCTGCTAGAAACCCCACGAAAACCAAGATGTCGCCGGTTCTGCATATCAAACGCACTGTGGAGTGGTGAAAACACCAGATAACGTGTTTCTCGCATTAACTAGCTCGAAATGAGCGATCTCGAAGATTCTGCATACTTCTGACAGAAGACTCACCAAGATTATCGCTGAAAATGCATATCTCAGCTGGAAAAACCACGAAAATCAAGATATCTCCTGTTCTGCATATCCTACGAACTGTGGAGTGGTGAAAACCCCAGAAAACGTGTTTCTCGCATTAAATAGCACGAAAAGAGCGATCCCGATGATTCTGCATACTTCGGACAGAAGTCTCACCAAGATTATCGCAGAAAATGCATATCTGAGCTTGAAGCCCCACGAAAACCAAGATATCGTCCGTTCTGCATATCATACGCACTGTTGAGTGGTGAAAACGCCAGATAACGTGTTTCTCGCATTAACTAGCTCGAAAAGAGCGATCTAGATGATTCAGCATACTTCGGACAGAAGTCTCACTAAGATTATCCTAGAAAATGCATATCTCAGCTTGAAACCCCACGAAAACCAAGATATCGATGGTACTGCATATCAAACGCTCTGTGGAGTGGTGAAAACAATAGACAACGTGTTTCTCGCATTAAATAGATCGAAATGAGCGATCTCGAAGATTCTGCATACTTCTGACAGAGGTCTCACCAAGATTATCGTAGAAAATGCATATCTCAGCTTGATACCCTACGACAGCCAAGATGTCGCCGCTTCTGCATATCAAACGCACCGTGGAGTGGTGAAAACACCGGATAACGTGTTTCTCGCATTAAATAGCTCGAACAGAGCGATCTAGATGATTCAGCATACTTCGGACAGAAGTCTCACCAAGATTATCCTAGAAAATGCATATCTCAGCTTGAAACCCCACGAAAACCAAGATATCGATGGTACTGCATATCAAACGCTCTGTGGAGTGGTAGAAACACCAGATAACGTGTTTCTCGCATTAAATAGCTCGAAAAGAGCGATCTCGATGATTCTGCATACTTCGGACAGAAGTCTCACCAAGATTATCGTAAAAAGTGCATATCTCAGCTTGAAACCCCACGAAAACAGAGATATCGCTGGTTCTGCATATCAAACGCACTGTGGAGTGCTGAAAACACGAGATAACGTTTTGTCGCATTAAATAGTTCGAATAGAGCGATCTCGATGATTCTGCATACTTCGGACAGATGTCTCACCAAGATTATCGTAAAAAATGCATATCTCAGCTTGAAACCCCACGAAAACCAAGATATCGCTGGTACTGCATATCAAACGCACTGTGGAGTGGTGAAAACACCAGATAAGGTTTTTCTCGCATTAACTAGCTCGAAAAGTGCGATCTCGATGATTCAGCATACTTCGGACAGAAATCTCTCCAAGTTTATCGCAGAAAATGCATATCTCAGCTTGAAACCCCTCGAAACCCAAGATATCACCTGTTCTGCATATCCAACGAACTGTGGATTGGTGAAAACCCCAGAAAACGTGTTTCTCGCATTAAATAGCTCGAAAAGAGCGATCTCGATGATTCTGCACACTTCGGACTATAGTCTCACCATGATTATCGTAAAAAATGCATATCTCAGCTTGAAACCCCTCGAAACCCAAGATATCACCTGTTCTGCATATCCAACGAACTGTGGAGTGGTGAAAACCCCAGAAAACGTGTTTCTCGCATGAAATGGCTCGAAAAGTACGATCTCGATGAATCTGCATACTTCGGACAGAAGTCTCACCTAGATTATCGCAGACAATGCATATCTCAGCTTGAAACCCCACGAAAGCCAAGATATCGCTGGTTCTGCATATAAAACGCACTGTGGAGTGCTGGAAACACCAGATAACGTGTTTCTCACATTAAATAGCTCGAATAGAGCGATCTCGATGATTAAGCCTACTTCGGACAGAAGTCTCACCAAGATTATCGTAAAAAATGCATATCTCAGCTTGAAACCCCACGAAAACCAAGATATCGCTGGTGCTGCATATCAAAGGCACTGTGTAGTGGTGAAAAAACCAGATAACGTGTTTCTCGCAATAAATAGCTCGAAAAGAGCGATCTCGATGATTCTGCATACTTCGGACAGAAGTCTCACCAAGATTATCCTAAAAAATGCATATCTCAGCTAGAAACCCCACGAAAACCAAGATATCGCTGGTGCTGCATATCAAAGGCACTGTGTAGTGGTGAAAAAACCAGATAACGTGTTTCTCGCAATAAATAGCTCGAAAAGAGCGATCTCGATGATTCTGCATACTTCGGACAGAAGTCTCACCAAGATTATCCTAAAAAATGCATATCTCAGCTTGAAACCCCACGAAAGCCAAGATATCGCTGGTTCTGCATATAAAACGCACTGTGGAGTGGTGAAAACCCCAGAAAACGTGTTTCTCGCATTAAATAGCTCGAAAATAGCGATCCCGATGATTCTGCATACTTCTGACAGAACTCTCACCAAGATTATGGTAGAAAATGCATATCTCAGCTTGATACCCTACGACAGCCAAGATGTCGCCGGTTCTGCATATCAAACGCACTGTGGAGTGGTGAAAACACCAGATAACGTGTTTCTCGCATTAACTAGCTCGAAAAGAGGGACCTCGATGATTCTGCATACTTCTGACAGAAGACTCCCCAAGATTATCGCAGAAAATGCATGTCTCAGCTTGAAACCCGACGAAATCCAAGATGTCGCTGGTTCCGCATATCAAACGCACTGTGGAGTGGTGAAAACACCAATTAACGTGTTTCTCGCATTGAATAGCTCGAAAAGAGGGATCTCGATGATTCTGCATACTTCCGACAGAAGACTCACCAAGATTATCGCAGAAAATGCATATCTCAGCTGGAAAAACCACGAAAATCAAGATGTCGCCCGTTCTGCATATCAAACGCACTGTGGAGTGGTGAAAACAACCAGATATCGTGTTTCTCGCATTAAGTTGCTCGAAAAGAGCGATCTCGAAGATTCTGCATACTTCTGACAAAAGACTCACCAAGATTATCGCTGATAATGCATATCTCAGCTTGAAACCTCACGAAAATCAAGATGTCGCCGGTTCTGCATATCAAACCCACTGTGGAGTGGTGAAAACAACCAGAGAACGTGTTTCTCGCATTAAATAGGTCGAAAAGGGAGATGCCGATGATTCTGCATACGTCTGACAGAAGTCTCACCAAGATTATCGCAGAAAATGCATATCTCAGCTTGAAACCCCTCGAAAACCAAGATATCACCTGTTCTGCATATCCAAAGAACTGTGGAGTGGTGAAAACCCCAGAAAACGTGTTTCTCGCATAAAATAGCTCGAAAAGTACGATCTCGATGAATCTGCATCCTTCGGACAGAAGTCTCACCTAGATTATCGCAGACAATGCATATCTCAGCTGGAAACACCACGAAAATCAAGATGTCGCCCGTTCTGCATATCAAACGCACTGTGGAGTGGTGAAAACAACCAGATATCGTGTTTCTCGCATTAAGTTGCTCGAAAAGGGCGATCTCGAAGATTCTGCATACTTCTGACAAAAGACTCACCAAGATTATCGCTGAAAATGCATATCTCAGCTTGAAACCTCACGAAAATCAAGATGTCGTCGGTTCTGCATATCAAACCCACTGTGGAGTGGTGAAAACAACCACAGAACGTGTTTCTCGCATTCAATAGGTCGAAAAGGGAGATGCCGATGATTCTGCATACGTCTGACAGAAGTCTCACCAAGATTATCGCAGAAAATGCATATCTCAGCTTGAAACCCCTCGAAAACCAAGATATCACCTGTTCCGCATATCCAACGAACTGTGGAGTGGTGAAAACCCCAGAAAACGTGTTTCTCGCATAAAATAGCTCGAAAAGTACGATCTCGATGAATCTGCATACTTCGGACAGAAGTCTCACCTAGATTATCGCAGACAATGCATATCTCAGGTTGAAACCCCACGAAAGCCAAGATATCGCTGTTTCTGCATATAAAACGCACTGTGGAGTGCTGGAAACACCAGATAACGTGTTTCTCACATTAAATAGCTCGAATAGAGCTATCTCGATGATTAAGCATACTTCGGACAGAAGTCTCACCAAGATTATCGTAAAAAATGCATATCTCAGCTTGAAACCCCACGAAAACCAAGATATCGCTGGTACTGCATATCAAAGGCACTGTGTAGTGGTGAAAAAACCAGATAACGTGTTTCTCGCATTAACTAGCTCGAAAAGAGGGATCTCGATGATTCTGCATACTTCTGACAGAAGACTCACCAAGATTATCGCTGAAAATGCATGTCTCTGCTAGAAACCCCACGAAAACCAAGATATCTCCTGTTCTGCATATCCAACGAACTGTGGAGTGGTGAAAACACCAGAAAACTTGTTTTTTCGCATTAAATAGCTCGAAAAGAGCGATCTAGAAGATTCTGCATATTTCTGACTGAAGTCTCACCAAGATTATCGCAGAAAATGCATATCTCAGCTTGAAACCCGACGAAAACCAAACATCGCCTGTTCTGCATATCAAACCAACTGTGGAGTGGTGAAAACACCAGACAACGTGTTTCTCGCATTAAATTGATGAAAAGTGCGATCTCGATGATTCTGCATACTTCTAACAGAAGTCTCACAATGATTATCGCAGAAAATGCATATCTCTGCTAGAAACCCCACGAAAACCAAGATATCTCCTGTTCTGCATATCCAACGAACTGTGGAGTGGTGAAAACCCCAGAAAACGTGTTTCTCGCATTAACTAGCTCGAAAAGAGGGATCTCGATGATTCTGCATACTTCTAACAGAAGTCTCACTATGATTATCGCAGAAAATGCATATCTCTGCTAGAAACCCCACGAAAACCAAGATATCTCCTGTTCTGCATATCCAACGAACTGTGGAGTGGTGAAAACCCCAGAAAACGTGTTTCTCGCATTAACTAGCTCGAAAAGAGGGATCTCGATGATTCTGCATACTTCTGACAGAAGACTCACCAAGATTATCGCAGAAAATGCATGTCTCTGCTAGAAACCCTACGAAAACCAAGATATCTCCTGTTCTGCATATCCAACGAACTGTGGAGTGGTGAAAACCCCAGATAACGTGTTTCTCGCATTAACTAGCTCGAAAAGAGGGAACTCGATGATTCTGCATACTTCTGACAGAAGACTCACCAAGATTATCGCAGAAAATGCATGTCTCAGCTTGAAACCCGACGAAATCCAAGATGTCGCTGGTTCCGCATATCAAACGCACTGTGGAGTGGTGAAAACACCAGAAAATGTGTTTCTCGCATTAACTAGCTCGAAAAGAGGGATCTCGATGATTCTGCATACTTCTGACAGAAGACTCACCAAGATTATCGCAGAAAATGCATATCTCAGCTGGAAACACCACGAAAATCAAGATGTCGCCCGTTCTGCATATCAAACGCACTGTGGAGTGGTGAAAACAACCAGATATCGTGTTTCCCGCATTAAGTTGCTCGAAAAGAGCGATCTCGAAGATTGTGCATACCTCTGACAAAAGACTCACCAAGATTATCGCTGAAAATGCATATCTCAGCTTGAAACCTCACGAAAATCAAGATGTCGCCGGTTCTGCATATCAAACCCACTGTGGAGTGGTGAAAACAACCAGAGAACGTGTTTCTCGCATTAAATAGGTCGAAAAGGGAGATGCTGATGATTCTGCATACGTCTGACAGAAGTCTCACCAAGATTATCGCAGAAAATGCATATCTCAGCTGGAAACACCACGAAAATCAAGATATCGCCGGTTCTGCATATCAATCGCACTCTGGAGTGGTGAAAACAACCAGAGAACGTGTTTCTCGCATTAAATAGGTCGAAAAGGGAGATGCCGATGATTCTGCATACTTCTGACAGAAGTCTCACCAAGATTATCATAGAATGTGCATATCTCAGATTGAACCCCCACGAAAACCAAGATATCGCTGGTTCTGCATATCAAACGCACTGTGGAGTGGTGAAAACACCAGATAACGTGTTTCTCGCATTAAATAGGTCGAAAAGAGCGATCTCGATGTTTCTGCATACTTCGGACAGAAGTCTCTCCAAGTTTATCGCAGCAAATGCATATCTCAGCTTGAAACCCCTCGAAAACCAAGATATCACCTGTTCTGCATATCCAACGAACTGTCGAGTGGTGAAAACCCCAGAAAACGTGTTTCTCGCATAAAATGGCTCGAAAAGTACGATCTCGATGAATCTGCATACTTCGGACAGAAGTCTCACCTTGATTATCGCAGACAATGCATATCTCAGCTTGAAACCCCACCAAAGCCAAGATATCGCTGGTTCTGCATATAAAACGCACTGTGGAGTGCTGGAAACACCAGATAACGTGTTTCTCACATTAAATAGCTCGAATAGAGCGATCTCGATGATTAAGCATACTTCGGACAGAAGTCTCACCAAGATTATCGTAAAAAATGCATATCTCAGCTTGAAACCCCACGAAAACCAAGATATCGCTGGTACTGCATATCAAAGGCACTGTGTAGTGGTGAAAAAACCAGATAACGTGTTTCTCGCAATAAATAGCTCGAAAAGAGCGATCTCGATGATTCTGCATACTTCGGACAGAAGTCTCACCTAGATTATCGCAGACAATGCATATCTCAGCTTGAAACCAAACGAAAGCCAAGATATCGCTGGTTCTGCATATAAAACGCACTGTGGAGTGCTGGAAACACCAGATAACGTGTTTCTCACATTAAATAGCTCGAATAGAGCGATCTCGATGTTTCTGCATACTTCGGACAGAAGTCTCACCAAGATTATCGCAGAAAATGCATATCTCAGCTGGACACACCACGAAAATCAAGATATCGCCGATTCTGCATGTCAAACGTACTGTGGAGTGGTGAATACACCAGAAAACGTGTTTCTCGCATTAAATAGCTCGAAAAGAGCGATCTAGATGATTCTGCATACTTCTGACAGAAGTCTCACCAAGATTATCATAGAATGTGCATATCTCAGATTGAACCCCGACGAAATCCAAGATGTCGCCGGTTCTGCATATCAAACGGACTGTAGTGTGGTGAAAACACCAGAAAACTTGTTTTTTCGCATAAAATAGCTCGAAAAGTACGGTCTCGATGAATCTGCATTCTTCGGACAGAAGTCTCACCTAGATTATCGCAGACACTGCATATCTCAGCTTGAAACCCCACGAAAGCCAAGATATCGCTGGTTCTGCATATAAAACGCACTGTGGAGTGCTGGAAACACCAGATAACGTGTTTCTCACATTAAATAGCTCGTATAGAGCGATCTCGATGATTAAGCATACTTCGGACAGAAGTCTCACCAAGATTATCGTAAAAAATGCATATCTCAGCTTGAAACCCCACGAAAACCAAGATATCGCTGGTACTGCATATCAAAGGCACTGTGTAGTGGTGAAAAAACCAGATAACGTGTTTCTCGCATTAAATAGCTCGAAAAGAGCGATCTAGAAGATTCTGCATATTTCTGACTGAAGTCTCACCAAGATTATCGCAGAAAATGCATATCTCAGCTTGAAACCCGACGAAAACCAAACATCGCCTGTTCTGCATATCAAACCAACTGTGGAGTGGTGAAAACACCAGACAACGTGTTTCTCGCATTAAATAGATTGAAAAGAGCGATCTCGATGATTCTGCATACTTCTAACAGAAGTCTCACCATGATTATCGCAGAAAATGCATATCTCTGCTAGAAACCCCACGAAAACCAAGATATCTCCTGTTCTGCATATCCAACGAACTGTGGAGTGGTGAAAACCCCAGAAAACTTGTTTCTCGCATTAAATAGCTCGAAAATAGCGTTCCCGATGATTCTGCATACTTCTGACAGAAGTCTCACCAAGATTATTTTAGAAAATGCATATCTCAGCTTGATAGCCTACGACAGCCAAGATGGCGCCGGTTCTGCATATCAAACGCACTGTGGAGTGGTGAAAACACCAGATAACGTGTTTCTCGCATTAACTAGCTCGAAAAGAAGAATCTCGATGATTCTGCATACTTCTGACAGAAGACTCACCAAGATTATCGCACAAAATGCATGTCTCAGCTTGAAACCCGACGAAATCCAAGATGTCGCTGGTTCCGCATATCAAACGCACTGTGGAGTGGTGAAAACACCAATTAACGTGTTTCTCGCATTAAATAGCTCGAAAAGAGGGATCTCGATGATTCTGCATACTTCTGACAGAAGACTCACCAAGATTATCGCAGAAAATGCATGTCTCTGCTAGAAACCCTACGAAAACCAAGATATCTCCTGTTCTGCATATCCAACGAACTGTGGAGTGGTGAAAACCCCAGAAAACGTGTTTCTCGCATTAAATAGCTCGAAAATAGCGATCCCGATGATTCTGCATACTTCTGACAGAAGTCTCACCAAGATTATGGTAGAAAATGCATATCTCAGCTAGATACCCTACGACAGCCAAGATGTCGCCGGTTCTGCATATCAAGCGCACTGTGGAGTGGTGAAAACACCAGATAACGTGTTTCTCGCATTAACTAGCTCGAAAAGAGGGATCTCGATGATTCTGCATACTTCTGACAGAAGACTCACCAAGATTATCGCACAAAATGCATGTCTCAGCTTGAAACCCGACGAAATCCAAGATGTCGCTGGTTCCGCATATCAAACGCACTGTGGAGTGGTGAAAACACCAATTAACGTGTTTCTCGCATTAAATAGCTCGAAAAGAGGGATCTCGATGATTCTGCATACTTCTGACAGAAGACTCACCAAGATTATCGCAGAAAATGCATATCTCAGCTGGAAAAACCACGAAAATCAAGATATCGCCTGTTCTGCATACCAAACGAACTGTGGAGTGGTGAAAACAACCAGATAACGTGTTTCTCGCATTAAATAGCTCGAAAAGAGGGATCTCGATGATTCTGCATACTTCTGACAGAAGACTCACCAAGATTATCGCAGAAAATGCATATCTCAGCTGGACACACCACGAAAATCAAGATATCGCCGATTCTGCATATCAAACGCACTGTGGAGTGGTGAAAACACCAGATAACGTGTTTCTCGAATTAAATAGCTCGAAATGAGCGATCTCGAAGATTCTGCATACTTCTGACAGAAGACTCAACAAGATTATCGCTGAAAATGCATATCTCAGCTGGAAAAACCACGAAAATCAAGATATCTCCGGTTCTGCATGTCAAACGTACTGTGGAGTGGTGAATACACCAGAAAACGTGTTTCTCGCATTAAATAGCTCGAAAAGAGCGATCTAGATGATTCTGCATACTTCTGACAGAAGTCTCACCAAGATTATAGTAGAATGTGCATATCTCAGCTTGAACCCCGACGAAATCCAAGATGTCGCCGGTTCTGCATATCAAACGCACTGTGGAGTGGTGAAAACACCAGAAAACTTGTTTTTTCGCATTAAATAGCTCGAAACGAGCGATCCCGATGATACTGCATACTTCTAACTGAAGTCTCACCAAGATTCTCGTAGAAAATGCATATCTCAGCTTGAAACCCGACGAAATCCAAGATGACGCCGGTTCTGTATAGCAAACGCACTGTGGAATGTTGAAAACATCAGAAATCTTGTTTTTTCGCATTAGATAGCTCGAAACGAGCGATCTAGATGATTCTGCATACATATGACTGAAGTCTCACCAATATTATCGCAGAAAATGCATATCTCAGCTTGAAACCTCACCAAAATCATGATGTCGCCGGTTCTGCATATAAAACGCACTGTGGAGTGGTGAAAACACCAGATAACGTGTTTCTCGCATTAAATAGCTCGAAAAGAGGGGTCTCGATGATTCTGCATACTACTGACAGAAGTCTCACCAAGAATATCGCAGAATGTGCATATCTCAGCTTGAACCCCGACGAAATCCAAGATGTCGCCGGTTCTGCACATCAAACCCACTGTGGAGTGGTGAAAACAACCAGAGAACGTGTTTGTCGCATTAAATAGGTCGAAAAGGGAGATGCCGATGATTCTGCATACGTCTGACAGAAGTCTCACCAAGATTATCGCAGAAAATGCATATCTCAGCTGGAAACACCACGAAAATCAAGATTTCGCCGGTTCTGCATATCAAACGCACTGTGGAGTGGTGAAAACAACCAGAGAACGTGTTTCTCGCATTAAATAGGTCGAAAAGGGAGATACCGATGATTCTGCATACTTCTGACAGAAGTCTCACCAAGATTATCGCAGAAAATGCATATCTCAGCTGGAAACACCACGAAAATCAAGATATCGCCGGTTCTGCATATCAAACGCACTGTGGAATGTTGAAGACACCAGAAAACTTGTTTTTTCGCATTAAATAGCTCGAAAAGAGCGATCTAGATGATTCTGCATACTTCTGACTGAAGTCTCACCAAGTTTATCGCAGAAAATGCATGTCTCAGCTGGAAACACCACGAAAATCAAGATATCGCCGGTTCTGCATATCAAACGCACTGTGGAATGTTGAAAACACCAGAAAACTTGTTTGTTCGCATTAAATAGCTCCAAAAGAGCGATTTAGATGATTCTGCATACTTCTGACTGAAGTCTCACCAAGATTATCGCAGAAAATGCATATCACAGCTTGAAACCCGACGAAAACCAAACATCGCCGGTTCTGCGTATCAAACCAACTGTGGAGTGGTGAAAAAACCAGACAACGTGTTTCTCGCATTAAATAGATCGAAAAGTGCGATCTCGATGGTTCTGCATACTTCTAACAGAAGTCTCACCATGATTATCGCAGATAATGCATATCTCTGCTAGAAACCCCACGAAAACCAAGATATCTCCTGTTCTGCATACCAAACGGACTGTGGTGTGGTGAAAACACCAGAAAACTTGTTTTTTCGCATTAGATAGCTCGAAACGTGCGATCTAGATGATTCTGCATACTTCTGACAGAAGTCTCACCAAGCTTATCGCAGAAAATGCATTCCTCAGCTTGAAATCTCACGAAAATCAAGATGTCGCCACTTCTGCATATCAAACGCACTGTGGAGTGGTGAAAACAACCAGATAACGTGTTTCTCGAATTAAATAGCTCGAAAAGAACGATCTAGATGATTCTGCATACTTCTGACAGAAGTCTCACCAAGATTATCGTAGAAAATGCATATCTCAGCTTGAACCCCGACGAAATCCAAGATGTCGCCGGTACTGCATGTCAAACGCACTGTGGAGTGGTGAAAACACCAGATAACGTGTTTCTCGCATTAAGTAGCTCGAAAAGAGCGAGCTCGAAGATTCTGCATACTTCTGACAGATGTCTCACCAAGATTATCATAGAAAATTCATATCTCAGCTTGAAATCTCACGAAAACCAAGTTATCTCCGGTTCTGCACATCAAACGGACTGTGGTGTGGTGAAAACACCAGAAAACGTGTTTCTCGAATGAAATAGCTCGAAAAGAGCGATCTAGATGATTCTGCATACTTCTGACAGAAGTCTCACCAAGATTATCGCAGAAAATGCATATCTCAGCTTGAGAACCGACCGATACCAAGATATCTCCGGTTCTGCATATCAAACGCACTGTGGAATGTTGAAAACACAAGAAAACTTGTTTTTTCGCATTGCATAGCTCGAAAAGAGCGATCTAGATGATTCTGCACACTTCTGACAGAAGTCTCACCAAGATTATCGCAGAAAATGCATACCTCAGTTTGAAATCTCACGAAAATCAAGATGTCGCCACTTCTGCATATCAAACGCACTGTGGAGTGGTGAAAACAACCAGATAACGTGTTTCTCGAATTAAATAGCTCGAAAAGAACGATCTAGATGATTCTGCATACTTCTGACAGAAGTCTCACCAAGATTATCGTAGAAAATGCATATCTCAGCTTGAACCCCGACGAAATCCAAGATGTCGCCGGTACTGCATGTCAAACGTACTGTGGAGTGGTGAATACACCAGACAACGTGTTTCTCGCATTAAATAGCTCGAAAAGAGCGATCTAGATGATTCTGCATACTTCTGCCAGAAGTCTCACCAAGATTATCGTAGAAAATGCATATCTCAACTTGATACCCGAAGAAAGCCAAGATGTCGCCGGTTCTGCATATCAAACGCACTGTGGAGTGGTGAAAACACCAGATAACGTGTTTCTCGCATTAAATAGCTCGAAAAGAGCGATCCCGATGATTCTGCATACTTCTGACAGACGTCTCACCAAGATTATTGCAGAAAATGCATATCTCAGCTTGAAACCCGACGAAATCCAAGATGTCGCCGGTTCTGCATATCAAACGCACTGTGGAGTGGTGAAAACACCAGATAACGTGTTTCTCGCATTAAGTAGCTCGAAACGAGCGAACTAGATGATTCTGCATATTTCGGACAGAAGTCTCACCAAGATTGAAGCAGAAAATGCATATCTCAGCTTGAAACCCGACGAAATCCAAGATGTCGCCGGTTCTGCATATCAAACGCACTGTGGAGTGGTGAAAACACCAGATAACGTGTTCCTCGAATTAAATAGCTTTAAAAGAGCGCTCTTGATGTTTCTGCATACTGCGGACAGACGTTTCACCAAGATTATCGTAGCAAATGCATATCTCAGCTTGAAAAACGACGAAAACCAAACATCGCCGGTTCAGCATATCAAACCAACTGTGGAGTGGTGAAAACACCAGATAACGTGTTTCTCGCATTAAATAGGTCGAAAAAAGCGATCTCGATGTTTCTGCATACTTCGGACAGAGGTCTCACCAAGATTATCGCAGAAAAAGCATATCTCTGCTAGAAACCCCACGAAAACCAAGATTTCGCTGGTTCTGCATATCAAACGCACTGTGGAGTGGTGAAAACACCAGATAACGTGTTTGTCGCATTAAATAACTCGAAAAGTGCGATCTCGATGTTTTTACATACTTCGGACAGAGGTCTCACCAAGATTATCGCAGAAAATGCAGATCTCATCTTGAAACCCGACGAAATCCAAGATGTCGCCGGTTCTGCATATCAAACGCACTGTAGAGTGGTGAAAACAACCAAATAACGTGTTTCTCGCATTAAATAGCTCGAAAAGAGAGTTCTCGATGATTCTGCATACTTCTGACAGAACACTCACCAAGATTATCGCAGAAAATGCATATCTCAGCTGGAAACCCCACGAAAACCAAGATATCGTCGGTTCTGCATATCAGACGCACTGTGGAATGTTGAAAACACCAGAAAACGTGTTTCTCGTATTAGCTAACACGAAAAGAGCGTTCTCGATGATTCTGCATACTTCTCATAGATGAATCAGCAATATTATCGCAGAAAATGCATATCTCAGCTTGAAACCTCACGAAAATCAAGATGTCGCCGGTTCTGTACATCAAACGTACTGTGGAGTGGTGAAAACACCAGAAAACGTGTTTCTCGCATTAAATAGCTCGAAAAGAGCGATATCGATGATTCTGCACACTTCGGACAGCAGTCTCACCAAGATTATCGCAGAAAATGCAGATCTCAGCTTGAAACCCCACGAAAACCAAGATATCGCCGGTTCTGCATATCATACGCACTGTGGAGTGGTGAAAACACCAGATAACGTGTTTCTCGCATTAAATAGGTCGAAACGAGCGATCTCGATGATTAAGCATACTTCGGACAGAAGTCTCACCAAGATTATCGTAAAAAATGCATATCTCAGCTTGAAACCCCACGAAAACCCAGATATCGCTGGTTCTGCATATCCAACGCACTGTGGAGTGGTGAAAACACCAGATAACGTGTTTCTCGCATTAAATAGCTCGAAACGAGCGATCTCGATGATTCTGCATACTTCGGACAGAAGTCTCACCAAGATTATCGCAGATAATTCATATCTCAGCTTGAAACCCCAAGAAAACCAAGATTTCGCTATGTCTGCATATCAAACGCACTGTGGAGTGGTGAAAACACCAGATAACGTGTTTGTCGCATTAAATAACTCGAAAAGTGCGATCTCGATGTTTTTACATACTTCGGACAGAGGTCTCACCAAGATTATCGCAGAAAATGCAGATCTCATCTTGAAACCCGACGAAATCCAAGATGTCGCCGGTTCTGCATATCAAATGCACTGTAGAGTGGTGAAAACAACCAAATAACGTGTTTCTCGCATTAACTAGCTCGAAAAGAGAGTTCTCGATGATTCTGCATACTTCTGACAGAACACTCACCAAGATTATCGCAGAAAATGCATATCTCATCTTGAAAACCGACGAAAGCCAAGATGTCGCCGGTTCTGCATATCAAACGCACTGTGGAGTGGTGAAAACAACCAAATAACGTGTTTCTCGCATCAAATAGCTCGAAACGAGCGATCTCGATGATTCTGCATACTTCTGACAGAACACTCACCAAGATTATCGCAGAAAATGCATATCTCAGCTGGAAACCCCACGAAAACCAAGATATCGTCGGTTCTGCATATCAGACGCACTGTGGAATGTTGAAAACACCAGAAAACGTGTTTCTCGTATTATCTAACACGAAAAGAGCGTTCTCGATGATTCTGCATACTTCTCATAGATGAATCAGCAAGATTATCGCAGAAAATGCATATTTCAGCTGGAAACCCCACGAAAAACAAGCTATCGGCGGCTCTACATATCAAACGCACTGTGGAGTGGTCAAAACACAAGAAAACTTGTTTTTTCGCAAATAATAACTCGAAAATAGCGATATCGATGGTTCTGCATACTTCGGACAGAAGTCTCACCAATATTATCGCAGAAAATGCATATCTCAGCTTGAAACCTCACGAAAATCAAGATGTCGCCGGTTCTGCACATCAAACGTACTGTGGAGTGGTGAAAACACCAGAAAACGTGTTTCTCGCATTAAATAGATCGAAAAGAGCGATATCGATGATTCTGCACACTTCGGACAGCAGTCTCACCAAGATTATCGCAGAAAATGCAGATCTCAGCTTGAAACCCCACGAAAACCAAGATATCGCCGGTTCTGCATATCATACGCACTGTGGAGTGGTGAAAATACCAGATAACGTGTTTCTCGCATTAAATAGGTCGAAACGAGCGATCTCGATGATTAAGCATACTTCGGACAGAAGTCTCACCAAGATTATCGTAAAAAATGCATATCTCAGCTTGAAACCCCACGAAAACCCAGATATCGCTGGTTCTGCATATCCAACGCACTGTGGAGTGGTGAAAACACCAGATAACGTGTTTCTCGCATTAAATAGCTCGAAACGAGCGATCTCGATGATTCTGCATACTTCTGACAGACGTCTCACCAAGATTATCGTAGAAAATGCATATCTCAGCTTGAAACCCGACGAAATCCAAGATGTCGCCGGTTCTGCATATCAAACGCACTGTGGAGTGGTGAAAACACCAGATAACGTGTTCCTCGAATTAAATAGCTTTAAAAGAGCGCTCTTGATGTTTCTGCATACTGCGGACAGACGTTTCACCAAGATTATCGTAGCAAATGCATATCTCAGCTTGAAAAACGACGAAAACCAAACATCGCCGGTTCTGCATATCAAACCAACTGTGGAGTGGTGAAAACACCGGATAACGTGTTTCTCGCATTAAATAGGTCGAAAAAAGCGATCTCGATGTTTCTGCATACTTCGGACAGAGGTCTCACCAAGATTATCGCAGAAAAAGCATATCTCTGCTAGAAACCCCACGAAAACCAAGATTTCGCTGGTTCTGCATATCAAACGCACTGTGGAGTGGTGAAAACACCAGATAACGTGTTTGTCGCATTAAATAACTCGAAAAGGGCGATCTCGATGTTTTTACATACTTCGGACAGAGGTCTCACCAAGATTATCGCAGAAAATGCAGATCTCATCTTGAAACCCGACGAAATCCAAGATGTCGCCGTTTCTGCATATCAAACGCACTGTAGAGTGGTGAAAACAACCAAATAACGTGTTTCTCGCATTAAATAGCTCGAAAAGAGAGTTCTCGATGATTCTGCATACTTCTGACAGAACACTCACCAAGGTTATCGCAGAAAATGCATATCTCAGCTGGAAACCCCACGAAAACCAAGATATCGTCGGTTCTGCATATCAGACGCACTGTGGAATGTTGAAAACACCAGAAAACGTGTTTCTCGTATTAGCTAACACGAAAAGAGCGTTCTCGATGATTCTGCATACTTCTCATAGATGAATCAGCAATATTATCGCAGAAAATGCATATCTCAGCTTGAAACCTCACGAAAATCAAGATGTCGCCGGTTCTGCACATCCAACGTACTGTGGAGTGGTGAAAACACCAGAAAACGTGTTTCTCGCATTAAATAGCTCGAAAAGAGCGATATCGATGATTCTGCACACTTCGGACAGCAGTCTCACCAAGATTATCGCAGAAAATGCAGATCTCAGCTTGAAACCCCACGAAAACCAAGATATCGCCGGTTCTGCATATCATACGCACTGTGGAGTGGTGAAAACACCAGATAACGTGTTTCTCGCATTAAATAGGTCGAAACGAGCGATCTCGATGATTAAGCATACTTCGGACAGAAGTCTCACCATGATTATCGTAAAAAATGCATATCTCAGCTTGAAACCCCACGAAAACCCAGATATCGCTGGTTCTGCATATCCAACGCACTGTGGAGTGGTGAAAACACCAGATAACGTGTTTCTCGCATTAAATAGCTCGAAACGAGCGATCTCGATGATTCTGCATACTTCGGACAGAAGTCTCACCAAGATTATCGCAGATAATTCATATCTCAGCTTGAAACCCCAAGAAAACCAAGATTTCGCTATGTCTGCATATCAAACGCACTGTGGAGTGGTGAAAACACCAGATAACGTGTTTGTCGCATTAAATAACTCGAAAAGTGCGATCTCGATGTTTTTACATACTTCGGACAGAGGTCTCACCAAGATTATCGCAGAAAATGCAGATCTCATCTTGAAACCCGACGAAATCCAAGATGTCGCCGGTTCTGCATATCAAACGCACTGTAGAGTGGTGAAAACAACCAAATAACGTGTTTCTCGCATTAAATAGCTCGAAAAGAGAGTTCTCGATGATTCTGCATACTTCTGACAGAACACTCACCAAGATTATCGCAGAAAATGCATATCTCATCTTGAAAACCGACGAAAGCCAAGATGTCGCCGGTTCTGCATATCAAACGCACTGTGGAGTGGTGAAAACAACCAAATAACGTGTTTCTCGCATCAAATAGCTCGAAACGAGCGATCTCGATGATTCTGCATACTTCTGACAGAACACTCACCAAGATTATCGCAGAAAATGCATATCTCAGCTGGAAACCCCACGAAAACCAAGATATCGTCGGTTCTGCATATCAGACGCACTGTGGAATGTTGAAAACACCAGAAAACGTGTTTCTCGTATTAGCTAACACGAAAAGAGCGTTCTCGATGATTCTGCATACTTCTCATAGATGAATCAGCAAGATTATCGCAGAAAATGCATATTTCAGCTGGAAACCCCACGAAAAACAAGCTATCGGCGGCTCTACATATCAAACGCACTGTGGAGTGGTCAAAACACAAGAAAACTTGTTTTTTCGCAAATAATAACTCGAAAATAGCGATATCGATGGTTCTGCATACTTCGGACAGAAGTCTCACCAATATTATCGCAGAAAATGCATATCTCAGATTGAAACCTCACGAAAATCAAGATGTCGCCGGTTCTGCACATCAAACGTACTGTGGAGTGGTGAAAACACCAGAAAACGTGTTTCTCGCATTAAATAGCTCGAAAAGAGCGATATCGATGATTCTGCACACTTCGGACAGCAGTCTCACCAAGATTATCGCAAAAAATGCAGATCTCAGCTTGAAACCCCACGAAAACCAAGATATCGCCGGTTCTGCATATCATACGCACTGTGGAGTGGTGAAAATACCAGATAACGTGTTTCTCGCATTAAATAGGTCGAAACGAGCGATCTCGATGATTAAGCATACTTCGGACAGAAGTCTCACCAAGATTATCGTAAAAAATGCATATCTCAGCTTGAAACCCCACGAAAACCCAGATATCGCTGGTTCTGCATATCCAACGCACTGTGGAGTGGTGAAAACACCAGATAACGTGTTTCTCGCATTAAATAGCTCGAAACGAGCGATCTCGATGATTCTGCATACTTCGGACAGAAGTCTCACCAAGATTATCGCAGAAAATGCATATCTCAGCTTGAAACCCCACGAAAACCAAGATATCGCCGGTTCTGCATATCAAACGCACTGTGGAGTGGTGAAAACTCCAGATAACTTGTTTCTCGCATTAAATCGCTCGAAAAGAGCGATCTCGATGGTTCTGCACACTTCGGACAGAAGTCTCACCAAGATTATCGCAGATAATTCATATCTCAGCTTGAAACCTCAAGAAAACCAAGATATCGCAGGTTCTGCATATCATACGCACTGTGGAGTGTTGAAAACACCAGATAACGTGTTTCTCGCATTAAATAGGTCGAAACGAGCGATCTCGATGACTCTGCATACTTGGGACAGAAGTCTCACCAAGATTATCGCAGAAAATGCATATCTGAGCTTAAAACCCCACGAAAACCAAGATATCGCTGGTTCTGCATATCAAACGCACTGTGGCGTGCTGAAAACACCAGATAACGTGTTTTTCGCATTAAATAGCTCGAAAAGAGCGATCTCGAAGACTCTGCATACTTCGGACAGAAGTCTCACCAAGATTATCACAGAAAATGCATATCTGAGCTTGAAACCCCACGAAAACCAAGATATCGCTGGTTCTGCATATCAAACGCACTGTGGCGTGCTGAAAACACCAGATAACGTGTTTCTCACATTAAATAGGTCGAAAAGAGCGATCTCGATGATTAAGCATACTTCGGACAGATGTCTCATCAAGATTATCGTAAAAAATGCATATCCCAGCTTGAAACCCGACGAAAACCAAACATCGCCGGTTCTGCATATCAAACCAACTGTGGAGTGGTGACAACACCAGACGACGTGTTTCTCGCATTAAATAGCTCGAATAGAGCGATCTCGATGATTAAGCATACTTCGGACAGAAGTCTCACCAAGATTATCGTAAAAAATGCATATCTCAGCTTGAAACCCCACGAAAACCAAGCTATCTACTGTTCTGCATATCCAACGAACTGTGGAGTGGTGAAAACCCCAGAAAACGTGTTTCTCGCATTAAATAGCTCGAAAAGTGCGATCGCGATGATTCTGCATACTTCGGACAGAAGTCTCACCAATATTATCGCAGAAAATGCATATCTGAGCTTGAAACCCCACGAAAACCAAGATATCGCTGGTTCTGCATATCAAACGCACTGTGGCGTGCTGAAAACACCAGATAGCGTGTTTCTCGCATTAAATAGCTCGAAACGAACGATCTAGATGATTCTGCATACTTCTGACTGAAGTCTCACCAATATTATCGCAGAAAATGCATATCTCAGCTTGAAACCCGACGAAAACCAAGATGTCGCCGGTTCTACATATCAAACGCACTGTGGGGTGGTGAAAACACCAGAAAACGTGTTACTCGCATTAACTAGCTCGAAAAGAGCGTTCTGGATGATTCTGCATACTTCTCATAAATGAAACACAAAGATTATCCCAGAAAATGCATATTTCAGCTGGAAATCCCACGAAAACCTAGTTACCGGCTGCTCAACATATCAAACGCACTGTGGAGTGGTCAAAACACCAGACAACGTGTTTCCCGCATTAAATAGCTCGAAAAGAGCGATCTCGATGATTCTGCATACTTCAGACAGAAGTCTCACCAAGATTATCGCAGAAAATGCATATCTCAGCTTGAAACCCGACCGAAACCAAGATGTCGCCGGTTCTGCATGTCAAACGTACTGTGGAGTGGTCAATACACCAGAAAACGTGTTTCTCGAATTGAATAGCTCGAAAAGAGCGATCTAGATGATTCTGCATACTTCTGAGAGAAGACTCACCAAGATTATCGCAGAAAATGCATATCTCAGCTGAAAACCTCACGAAAATCAAGATGTCGCCGGTTCTGCATATCAAACGCACTGTGGAGTGGTGAAAACACCAGATAACGTGTTTCTCGCATCAAATAACTCGAATAGAGTGTTCTCGATTATTCTGCATACTTCTGACTGAAGTCTCACCAAGATTATCGCAGAAAAGGCATATGTCAGCTTGAACCCCGACGAAATCAAAGATGTCGCCGGTTCTGCATATCAAACGCACTGTGGAGTGGTGAAAATACCAGATAACGTGTTTCTCGCATTAAGTAGCTCGAAACGAGCGATCTAGATGATTCTGCATACTTCTGACTGAAGTCTCACCAAGATTATCGCAGAAAAGGCATATGTCAGCTTGAACCCCGACGAAATCAAAGATGTCGCCGGTTCTGCATATCAAACGCACTGTGGAGTGGTGAAAATACCAGATAACGTGTTTCTCGCATTAAGTAGCTCGAAACGAGCGATCTAGATGATTCTGCATACTTCTGACTGAAGTCTCACCAAGATTATCGCAGAAAATGCATATCTCAGCTTGAAACCCGAACCGAAACCAAGATATTTCCGGTTCTGCATGTCAAACGTACTGTGGAGTGGTGAATACACCAGATAACGTGTTTCTCGCATTAAATAACTCGACAAGAAGGTTCTCGATGATTCTGCATACTTCTGACTGATGTCTCACCAAGATTATCGCAGAAAATGCATATCTCAGCTTGAACCCCGACGAAAGCCAAGATGTCGCCGGTTCTGCATATCAAACGCACTGTGGAGTGGTGAAAACACCAGATAACGTGTTTCTCGCATTAAATAGCTCGAAAAGAGCGGTCCCGATGATTCTGCATACTTCTGACAGAAGTCTCGCCAAGATTATCGTAGAAAATGCATATCTCAGCTTGATACCCGACGAAAGCCACGATGTCGCCGGGTCTGCATATCAAACGCACTGTGGAGTAGTGAAAACACCAGATAACGTGTTTCTCGCATTAAAGAGCTCGAAAAGAGGGATCTCGATGATTCTGCATACTTCTGATAGAAGTCTCACCAAGATTATCGTAGAAAATGTATATCTCAGCTTGATACCCGACGAAAGCCAAGATGTCGCCGGTTCTGCATATCAAACGCACTGTGGAGTGGTGAAAACACCAGATAACGTGTTTCTCGCATTAAATAGCCCGAAATGAGGGATCTCGATGATTCTGCATACTTCTGACAGAAGACTCACCAAGATTATCGCAGAAAATGCATATCTCAAATGGAAACACCACGGAAATCAAGATATCGCCGGCTCTGCATATCAAACGCACTGTGGAATGTTGAAAACACCAGGAAACTGATTTTTTTGCATTAAATAGCTCGACAAGAGCGATCTAGATGATTCTGCATACTTCTGACTGACGTCTCACCAAGATTATCGCAGAAAATGCATATCTCAGCTTGAATCCCACCGTAACCAAGATATCTGCGGTTCTGCATGGCAAACGCACTGTGGAGTGGCGAAAACACCAGAAAACGTGTATCTCGCATTAAGTAGCTCGAAACGATCGATCTAGATGATTCTGCATACTTCTGACAGAATTCTCACCAAGATTATCGTAGAAAATGCATATCCCAGCTTGAAACCCGACGAAAGCCAAGATATTTCCGGTTCTGCATGTCAAACGTACTGTGGAGTGGTGAATACACCAGATAATGTGTTTCTCGCATTAATTAACTCGAAAAGAGGGTTCTCGATGATTCTGTATACTTCTGACAGGAGACTCACCAAGATTATCGCAGAAAATGCATATCTCAACTGGAAACACCACGAAATTCAAGATATCGCCGGTTCTGCATATCAAACGCACTGTGGAATGGTGAAACACCAGATAACGTGTTTTTCGCAACAAATAACTCGAAAAGAGGGTTCTCGATTATTCTGCATACTTCGGACAGAAGTCTCACCAAGATTATCGCAGAAAATGCATATCTCACCTTGAAACCCCACGAAAACCAAGATATCGCCGGTTCTGCATATCAAACGCACTGTGGAGTGGTGAATACTCCAGATAACTTGTTTCTCGCATTAAATCGCTCGAAAAGAGCGATCTCGATGGTTCTGCACACTTCGGACAGAAGTCTCACCAAGATTATCGCAGATAATTCATATCTCAGCTTGAAACCCCAAGAAAACCTAGATATCGCAGGTTCTGCATATCATACGCACTGTGGAGTGTTGAAAACACCAGATAACGTGTTTCTCGCATTAAATAGGTCGAAACGAGCGATCTCGATGACTCTGCATACTTGGGACAGAAGTCTCACCAAGATTATCGCAGAAAATGCATATCTGAGCTTAAAACCCCACGAAAACCAAGATATCGCTGGTTCTGCATATCAAACGCACTGTGGCGTGCTGAAAACACCAGATAACGTGTTTTTCGCATTAAATAGCTCGAAAAGAGCGATCTCGATGGTTCTGCATACTTCTAACAGAAGTCTCACCATGATTATCGCAGAAAATGCATATCTCTGCTAGAAACCCCACGAAAACCAAGATATCTCCTGTTCTGCATATCCAACGAACTGTGGAGTGGTGAAAACCCCAGAAAACGTGTTTCTCGCATTAAATAGCTCGAAAAGTACGATCTCGATGACTCTGCATACTTCGGACAGAAGTCTCACCAAGATTATCGCAGAAAATGCATATCTGAGCTTGAAACCCCACGAAAACCAAGATATCGCCGGTTCTGCATATCATACGCACTGTGGAGTGGTGAAAACACCAGATAACGTGTTTCTCGCATTAAATAGGTCGAAACGAGCGATCTCGATGATTAAGCATACTTCGGACAGAAGTCGCCCCAAGATTATCGCAGAAAATGCATATCTCAGATGGAAACCCCACGAAAACCAAGATATCGCCGGTTCTGCATATCAAACGCCCTGTGGAGTGATGAAAACACCAGACAACGTGTTTCTCGCATTAAATAGCTCGAATAGAGCGATCTCGATGATTAAGCATACTTCGGACAGAAGTCTCACCAAGATTATCGCAGAAAATACATATTTCAGCTGGAAACCCCACGAAAACCAAGATATCGCTGGTACTGCATATCAAACGCACTGTGGAGCGGTGAAAACACCAGATAACGTGTTTCTCGCATTAAATAGCTCGAAAAGAGCGATCTCGATGATGCTGCATACTTCGGACAGAAGTCTCACCAAGTTTATCGCAGAAAATGCATATCTCAGCTTGAAACCCCTCGAAAACCAAGATATCACCTGTTCTGCATATCCAGCGAACTGTGGTGTGGTGAAAACCCCAGAAACCGTGTTTCTCGCATTAAATAGCTTGAAAAGAGCGATCTCGATGATTCTGCACACTTCGGACAGAAGTCTCACCAAGATTATCGCAGATAATGCATATCTCAGCTCGAAACCCCACGAAAACCAAGATATCGCCGGTTCTGCATATCATACGCACTGTGGAGTGGTGAAAACACCAGATAACGTGTTTGTCGCATTAAATAGGTCGAAACGAGCGATCTCGCTGATTAAGCATACTTCGGACAGAAGTCTCATCAAGATTATTGTAAAAAATACATATCTCAGCTTGAAACCCCACGAAAACCCAGATATCGCTGGTTCTGCATATCAAACACACTGTGGAGTGCTGAAAACACCAGATAACGTGTTTCTCGCATTAAATCGCTCGAAAAGGGCGATCTAGATGATTCAGCATACTTCGGACAGAAGTCTCACCAAGGTTATCGCAGACAATGCATATCTCAGCTTGAAACCCCACGAAAACCAAGATATCGCCGGTTCTGCATATCCAACGCACTGTGGAGTGCTGAAAACACCAGATAACGTGTTTCGCGCATTAAATAGCTCGAATAGAGCGATCTCGATGATTAAGCATACTTCGGACAGAAGTCTCACCAAGATTATCGCAGAAAATACATATTTCAGCTGGAAACCCCACGAAAACCAAGATATCGCTGGTACTGCATATCAAACGCACTGTGGAGTGGTGAAAACACCAGATAACGTGTTTGTCGCATTAAATAGGTCGAAACGAGCGATCTCGATGATTAAGCATACTTCGGACAGAAGTCTCACCAAGATTATCGCAGAAAATACATATTTCAGCTGGAAACCCCACGAAAACCAAGATATCGCTGGTACTGCATATCAAACGCACTGTGGAGCGGTGAAAACACCAGATAACGTGTTTCTCGCATTAAACAGCTCGAAAAGAGCGATCTCGATGATGCTGCATACTTCGGACAGAAGTCTCACCAAGTTTATCGCAGAAAATGCATATCTCAGCTTGAAACCCCACGAAAACCCAGATATCGCTGGTTCTGCATATCAAACACACTGTGGAGTGCTGAAAACACCAGATAACGTGTTTCTCGCATTAAATCGCTCGAAAAGTGCGATCTCAATGATTCTACATACTTCGGACAGAAGTATCACCCAGATTATCGCAGAAAATGCATATCTCAGCTTGAAACCCCACGAAAACCAAGATATCTCCGGTTCTGCACATCCAACGAACTGTGGTGTGGTGAAAACCCCAGAAAACGTGTTTCTCGCATTAAACAGCTCGAAAAGAGCGCTCTTGATGTTTCTGCATACTTCGGACAGACGTTTCACCAAGAGTATCGTAGAAAATGCATATCTCAACTTGAAACCCGACGAAAACCAAACATCGCCGGTTCTGCATATCAAACCAACTGTGGAGTGGTGAAAACACCAGACAACGTGTTACTCGCATTAAATAGCTCGAAACGAGCGATCTCGATGATTCTGCATACTTCGGACAGAAGTTTCACCAAGATTATCGTAAAAAATGCATATCTCAGCTTGAAACCCCACGAAAACCAAGATATCGCAGGTTCTGCATATCAAACGCACTGTGGAGTGGTGAAAACACCAGATAACGTGTTTCTCGCATTAAATAGATCGAAAAGTGCGATCTCGATGATTCTGCATACTTCTAACAGAAGTCTCACCATGATTATCGCAGTAAATGCATATCTCTGCTAGAAACCCCACGAAAACCAAGATATCTCCTGTTCTGCATATCCAACGAACTGTGGAGTGGTGAAAACCCCAGAAAACGTGTTTTTCGCATTAAATAGCTCGAAAAGTACGATGTTGATGACGCTGCATACTTCGGACAGAAGTCTCACCAAGATTATCGCAGAAAATGCATATCTGAGCTTGAAACCCCACGAAAACCAAGATATCGTCGGTTCTGCATATCATAGGCACTGTGGAGTGGTGAAAAGACCAGATAACGTGTTTCTCGCATTAAATAGCACGAAACGAGCGATCTCGATGATTAAGCATACTTCGGACAGAAGTCACACCAAGATTATCGCAGAAAATGCATATCTGAGCTTGAAACCCCACGAAAACCAAGATATCGTCGGTTCTGCATATCATACGCATGGTGGAGTAGTGAAAAGACCCGATAACGTGTTTCTCGCATTAAATAGCACGAAACGAGCGATCTCGATGATTAAGCATACTTCGGACAGAAGTCTCACCAAGATTATCGCAGAAATTGCATATCTCAGCTTGAATCCCCACGAAAACCAGGATATCGCTGGTTCTGCATATCAAACGCACTGTGGAGTGCTGAAAACACCAGATAACGGGTTTCTAGCATTAAATAGCTCGAATAGAGCGATATCGATGGTTAAGCATACTTCGGACAGAAGTCTCACCAAGATTATCGTAAAAATTGCATATCTCAGCTTGAAACCCCACGAAAACCAAGATATCGCTGGTTCTGCATATCAAACGCACTGTGGAGTGGTGAAAACACCAGATAACGTGTTTCTCGCATTAAATAGCTCGAAAAGAGCGATCTAGATGATTCAGCATACTTCGGACAGAAGTCTCACCAAGGTTATCGCAGACAATGCATATCTCAGCTTGAAACCCCACGAAAACCAAGATATCGCCGGTTCTGCATATCCAACGCACTGTGGAGTGGTGAAAACACCAGATAACGTGTTTCTCGCATTAAATAGGTCGAAACGAGCGATCTCGATGATTAAGCATTCTTCGGACAGAAGTGTCATCAAGATTATCGTAAAAAATGCATATCTCAGCTTGAAACCCCACGAAAACCAAGATATCGCTGGTACTGCATATCAAACGCCCTGTGGAGTGGTGAAAACACCAGATAACGTGTTTCTCGCATTAAATAGCACGAAAAGAGCGATCTAGATGATTCTGCATACTTCTGACAGAAGACTCACCAAGATTATCGCAGAAAAAGCATATCTCAGCTGGAAACCCCACGAAAACCAAGATATCGCCGGTTCTGCATATCAGACGCACCGTGGAGTGGTGAAAACACCAGAAAACGTGTTACTCGCATTAACTAGCTCGAAAAGAGCGTTCTCGATGATTCTGCATACTTGTCATAGATGAAACACCAAGATTATCGCAGAAAATGCATATTTCAGCTGTAAACCCCACGAAAACAAAATTATCGGCGGCTCTACATATCAAACGCACTGTGGAGTGGTCAAAACACCAGATAACGTGTTTCTCGCGTTAAATAGCTCGAAAATAGCGATATCGATGATTCTGCATACTCCGGACAGATGTCTCACCAATATTATCGCAGAAAATCCATATCTCAGCTAGAAACCTCACGAAAATCAAGATGTCGCGGGTTCTGCATATCAAACGCACTGTGGAATGTTGAAAACACCAGAAAACTGGTTTTTTCGCATTAAATAGCTCGATAAGAGCGATCTATTTGATTCTGCATACTTCTGACAGAGGTCTCACCATTATTATCGTAGAAAATGCATATCTCAGCTTGAATCCCGACCGAAACGAAGATATCTCCGGTTCCTCATGTCTAACGTACTGTGGAGTGGTGAATACACCAGAAAACGTGTTTCGCGCTTTAAATAGCTCGAAAAGAGCGATCTAGATGATTCTGCATACTTCTCATAGATGAAACACCAAGATTATCGCAGAAAATGCATATCTCAGCTGGAAACACCACGAAAATCAAGATATCCCCGGTTCTGCATATCAGACGCACCGTGGAGTGGTGAAAACACCTGAAAACGTGTTACTTGCATTAACTAGCTCGAAAAGAGCGTTCTGGATGATTCTGCATACTTCTCATAGATGAAACACAAAGATTATCGCAGAAAATGCATATTTCAGCTGGAAACCCCACGAAAACCAAGTTATCGGCGGCTCTACATTTCAAACGCACTGTGGAGTGGTCAAAACACCAGAAAACTTGTTTTTTCGCATTAAATAGCTCGAAACGAGCGATCCAGATGATTCTGCATACTTCTGACAGAGGTCTCACTAATTTTATCGTAGAAAATGCATATATCAGCTTGAAACCCGACCGAAACGAAGATATCTCCGGTTCTGCATGTCAAACGTACTGTGGAGTGGTGAATACACCAGAAAACGTGTTTCTCGCATTAAATAGCTCGAAAAGAGCGATCTAGATGATTCTGCATACTTCTGGCAGGAGACTCACCAAGATTATCGCAGAAAATGCCTATCTCAACTGGAAACCCCACGAAAACCAGATATCGCCGGTTCTGCATATCAGACGCACTGTGGAATGTTGAAAACACCAGAAAACGAGTTTTTCGCACTAAATAGCACGAAAACAGCGATTTCTCTGATTCAGCAAACTTCTCACAGAAGAATATCCAATATTATCGCAGAAAATGCATATCTCAGCTAGAAACATCACGAAAATCAAGATGTCGCCGGTTCTGCATATCAAACGCACTGTGGAATGTTGAAAACACCAGAAAACTGGTTTTTCGCATTAAATAGCTCGATAAGAGCGATCTATTTGATTCTGCATACTTCCGACTGACGTCTCACCAAGATTATGGCAGAAAATGCATATCTCAGATTGAAACCTCACGAAAATCAAGATGTCGCAGGTTCTGCATATCAAACGCACTGTGGAGTCGTGAAAACAACCACATAACGTGTTTCTCGCATTATATAGCTCGAAACGAGCGATCTAGATGATTCTGCATACTTCTGACTGAAGTCTCACCAATATTATCGCAGAAAATGCACATCTCAGCTAGAAACATCACGAAAATCAAGATGTCGCCGGTTCTGCATATCAAACGCACTGTGGGATGGTGAAAACACCAGCAAACGTGTTTCTCGCATTAAATAGCTCGAAAAGAGCGATCTCGATGATTCTGCATACTTCGGACAGAATTCTCACCAAGATTATCGCAGAAAATGCATATCTGAGCTTGAAACCCCACGAAAACCAAGATATCGCTGGTTCTGCATATGAAACGCACTGTGGAGTGGTGAAAACACCAGATAACATGTTTCTCGCATTAAATAGCTCGAAAAGAGCGATCTCGATGATTAAGCATACTTCGGACAGAAGTCTCACCAAGATTATCGCAGGAATTGCATATCTCAGCTTGAAACCACACGAAAACCAAGATATCGCTGGTTCTCCATATCAAACGCACTGTGGAGTGCTGAAAACACCAGATAACGTGTTTCTCGCATTAAATAGCTCGAAAAGTGCGATCTCGATGATTCTGCATTCTTCGGACAGAAGTCTCACCAAGATTATCGCAGAAAATGCATATCTCAGCTAGAAACCCCACGAAAGCCAAGATATCTCCGGTTCTGCATATCAAACCAACTGTGGAGTGGTGAAAACACCAGATAACGTGCTTCTCGCATTAAATAGCTCGAAAAGAGCGATCTGGATGATTCTGCATACTTCGGACAGAAGTCTCACCAAGATTATAGCAGAAAATGCATATCTCAGCTTGAAACCCCACGAAAACCAAGATATCTCCGGTTCTGCACATCCAACGAACTGTGGTGTGGTGAAAACCCCAGAAAACGTGTTTCTCGCATTAAATAGCTCGAAAAGAGCGCTCTTGATGTTTCTGCATATTTCGGACAGATGTTTCACCAAGATTATCGTAGAACAAGCATATCTCAACTTGAAACCCCACGAAAACCAAGATTTCGCTGGTTCTGCATATCAAACGCACTGTGGATTGCTGAAAACACCAGATAACGTGTTTCTGGAATTAAATAGCTCGAAAAGTGCGGTCTCGATGATTCTGCATACTTCGTACAGAAGTCTCACCATGATTATCGTAAAAAATGCATATCTCAGCTTGAAACCCCACGAAAACCAGGATATCGTCGGTTCTGCATATTAAACGCACTGTGGAGTGGTGAAAACACCAGATAACGTGTTTCTCGCATTAAATAGCTCGAAAAGAGCGATCTCGATGATTAAGCATAATTCGGACAGAAGTCTCACCAAGATTATCGCAGGAATTGCATATCTCAGCTTGAAACCACACGAAAACCAAGATATCGCTGGTTCTCCATATCAAACCAAATGTGGAGTGGTGAAAACCCCAGAAAACGTGTTCCTCGCATTAAATAGCTCGAAAAGTACGATCTCGATGACTCTGCATACTTCGGACAGAAGTCTCACCAAGATTATCGCAGAAAATGCATATCTGAGCTTGAATCCCCACGAAAACCAAGATATCGCCGGTTCTGCATATCAGACGCACTGTGGAGTGGTCAAAACACCAGAAAACTGGTTTTTTTCTCATTAAATAGCTCGAAACGAGCGATCTAGATGATTCTGCATACTTCTGACTGAAGTCTCAACAATATTATCGCAGAAAATGCATATCTCAACTAGAAACATTACGAAAATCAAGATGTCGCCGGTTCTGCATATCAAACGTACTGTGGAGTGGTGAAAACACCAGATAACGTGTTTCTCGCATTAAATAGGTCGAAAAGAGCGATCTCGATGTTTCTGCATACTTCGGACAGAGGTCACACCAAGATTATCGCAGAAAATGCATATCTCAGCTTGAAACCCCACGGAAACCAAGATATCTCCGGTTCTGCATATCAAACGTACTGTGGAGTGGTGAATACACCAGAAAACGTGTTTCTCGCATTAAATAGCTCGAAAGGAGCGTTCTCGATGATTCTGCATACTTCTGACAGACGAATCACCAAGATTATCGCAGAAAATGCATATCTCAGCTGGAAACCCCACGAAAACCAAGATATCGCCGGTTCTGCATATCAAACGCACTGTGGAGTGGTCAAAACACCAGATAACGTGTTTCCCGCATTAAATAGCTCGAAAAGAGCGATCTCGATGATTCTGCATACTTCGGACAGAAGTCTCACCAAGATTGCCGCAGAAAATGCATATCTCAGCTGGAAATCCCACGAAAACCAAGATATCGCCGGTTCTGCATATCAGACGCACTGTGGAGTGGTGAAAACAACCAGAGAACGTGTTTCTCGCATTAAATGGCTCGAAAAGAGGGATCTCGATGATTCTGCATACTTCTGACAGAAGACTCTCCAAGATTATCGCAGAAAATGCATATCTCAGCTGGAAACACCACGAAAATCAAGATATCGCCGGTTCTGCATATCAAACGCACTGTGGAATGTTGAAAACACCAGAAAACTTGTTTTTTCGCATTAAATAGCTCGAAACGAGCGATCTCGATGATTCTGCATAATTCGGACAGAAGTCTCACCAAGATTATCGTAAAAAATGCATATCTCAGCTTGAAACCCCACGAAAACCAAGATATCGCCGGTTCTGCATATCAAACGCACTGTGGAGTGGTGTAAACACCAGATAACGTGTTTCTCGCATTAAATAGCTCGAAAAGCGAGATCCCGATGATTCTGCATACTTCTGACAAAAGACTCACCAAGATTATCGCTGAAAATGCATATCTCAGCTTGAAACCCCACGAAAACCCAGATATCGCCGGTACTGCATATCAAACCAACTGTAAAGTGGTGAAAACAACCAGAAAAATTGTTTTTTCGCATTAAATCGCTCGAAAAGAGCGATCTAGATGATTCTGCATACTTCTGACAAAAGACTCACCAAGATTATCGCTGAAAATGCATATCTCATCTTGAAACCCCACGAAAACCCAGATATCGCCTGTTCTGCATATCAAACCAACTGTGGAGTGGTGAAAACACCAGACAACGTGTTTCTCGCATTAAATAGATCGAAATGTGCGATCTCGATGATTCTGCATACTTCTAACAGAAGTCTCACCATCATTATCGCAGAAAATGCATATCTCTGCTAGAAACTCCACGAAAACCAAGATATCTCCTGTTCTGCATATCCAACGAACTGTGGAGTGGTGAAAACCCCAGAAAACATGTTTCTCGCATTAAATAGCTCGGAAAGAGCGATCTAGATGATTCAGCATACTTCTGACAGAAGTCTCACCAAGATTATCGTAAAAAATGCATATCTCAGCTTGAAACCCCACGAAAACCAAGATATCGCCGGTTCTGCATATCAAACGCACTGTGGAGTGGTGTAAACACCAGATAACGTGTTTCTCGCATTAAATAGCTCGAAAAGCGAGATCCCGATGATTCTGCATACTTCTGACAAAAGACTCACCAAGATTATCGCTGAAAATGCATATCTCAGCTTGAAACCCCACGAAAACCCAGATATCGCCGGTACTGCATATCAAACCAACTGTAAAGTGGTGAAAACAACCAGAAAAATTGTTTTTTCGCATTAAATCGCTCGAAAAGAGCGATCTAGATGATTCTGCATACTTCTGACAAAAGACTCACCAAGATTATCGCTGAAAATGCATATCTCATCTTGAAACCCCACGAAAACCCAGATATCGCCGGTTCTGCATATCAAACCAACTGTGGAGTGGTGAAAACACCAGACAACGTGTTTCTCGCATTAAATAGATCGAAATGTGCGATCTCGATGATTCTGCATACTTCTAACAGAAGTCTCACCATCATTATCGCAGAAAATGCATATCTCTGCTAGAAACTCCACGAAAACCAAGATATCTCCTGTTCTGCATATCCAACGAACTGTGGAGTGGTGAAAACCCCAGAAAACATGTTTCTCGCATTAAATAGCTCGGAAAGAGCGATCTAGATGATTCAGCATACTTCTGACAGAAGTCTCACCAAGATTATCGTAGAAAATGCATATCTCAGCTTGATACCCTACGACAGCCAAGATGTCGCCGGTTCTGCATATCAAACGCACTGTGGAGTGGTGAAAACGCCAGATAACGTGTTTCTCGCATTAAATAGCTCGAAAAGAGCGATCTCGATGATTCTGCATACTTCTGACAGAACACTCACCAAGATTATCGCAGAAAATGCATATCTCAGCTTGAAACCCGTCCGAAACCAAGATATCTCCGGTTCTGCATGTCAAACGTACTGTGGAGTGGTGAATACACCAGAAAACGTGTTTCTCGCATTAAATAGGTCGAAAAGAGCGATCTCGATGTTTCTGCATACTTCGGACAGAGGTCACACCAAGATTATCGCAGAAAATGCATATCTCAGCTTGAAACCCCACGGAAACCAAGATATCTCCGGTTCTGCATATCAAACGTACTGTGGAGTGGTGAATACACCAGAAAACGTGTTTCTCGCATTAAATAGCTCGAAAGGAGCGTTCTCGATGATTCTGCATACTTCTGACAGACGAATCACCAAGATTATCGCAGAAAATGCATATCTCAGCTGGAAACCCCACGAAAACCAAGATATCGCCGGTTCTGCATATCAAACGCACTGTGGAGTGGTCAAAACACCAGATAACGTGTTTCCCGCATTAAATAGCTCGAAAAGAGCGATCTCGATGATTCTGCATACTTCGGACAGAAGTCTCACCAAGATTGCCGCAGAAAATGCATATCTCAGCTGGAAATCCCACGAAAACCAAGATATCGCCGGTTCTGCATATCAGACGCACTGTGGAGTGGTGAAAACAACCAGAGAACGTGTTTCTCGCATTAAATGGCTCGAAAAGAGGGATCTCGATGATTCTGCATACTTCTGACAGAAGACTCTCCAAGATTATCGCAGAAAATGCATATCTCAGCTGGAAACACCACGAAAATCAAGATATCGCCGGTTCTGCATATCAAACGCACTGTGGAATGTTGAAAACACCAGAAAACTTGTTTTTTCGCATTAAATAGCTCGAAACGAGCGATCTCGATGATTCTGCATACTTCGGACAGAAGTCTCACCAAGATTATCGTAAAAAATGCATATCTCAGCTTGAAACCCCACGAAAACCAAGATATCGCCGGTTCTGCATATCAAACGCACTGTGGAGTGGTGTAAACACCAGATAACGTGTTTCTCGCATTAAATAGCTCGAAAAGCGAGATCCCGATGATTCTGCATACTTCTGACAAAAGACTCACCAAGATTATCGCTGAAAATGCATATCTCAGCTTGAAACCCCACGAAAACCCAGATATCGCCGGTACTGCATATCAAACCAACTGTAAAGTGGTGAAAACAACCAGAAAAATTGTTTTTTCGCATTAAATCGCTCGAAAAGAGCGATCTAGATGATTCTGCATACTTCTGACAAAAGACTCACCAAGATTATCGCTGAAAATGCATATCTCATCTTGAAACCCCACGAAAACCCAGATATCGCCGGTTCTGCATATCAAACCAACTGTGGAGTGGTGAAAACACCAGACAACGTGTTTCTCGCATTAAATAGATCGAAATGTGCGATCTCGATGATTCTGCATACTTCTAACAGAAGTCTCACCATCATTATCGCAGAAAATGCATATCTCTGCTAGAAACTCCACGAAAACCAAGATATCTCCTGTTCTGCATATCCAACGAACTGTGGAGTGGTGGAAACCCCAGAAAACATGTTTCTCGCATTAAATAGCTCGGAAAGAGCGATCTAGATGATTCAGCATACTTCTGACAGAAGTCTCACCAAGATTATCGTAGAAAATGCATATCTCAGCTTGATACCCTACGACAGCCAAGATGTCGCCGGTTCTGCATATCAAACGCATTGTGGAGTGGTGAAAACGCCAGATAACGTGTTTCTCGCATTAAATAGCTCGAAAAGAGCGATCTCGATGATTCTGCATACTTCTGACAGAACACTCACCAAGATTATCGCAGAAAATGCATATCTCAGCTTGAAACCCGTCCGAAACCAAGATATCTCCGGTTCTGCATGTCTAACGTACTGTGGAGTGGTGAATACACCAGAAAACGTGTTTCTCGCATTAAATAGCTCGAAAGGAGCGTTCTCGATGATTCTGCATACTTCTGACAGAAGAATCACCAAGATTATCGCAGAAAATGCATATCTCAGCTGGAAACCCCACGAAAACCAAGATATCGCCGGTTCAGCATATCAGACGCACTGTGGAGTGGTGAAAGCACCAGAAAACGTGTTTCTCGCATTAACTATCTCGAAAAGAGCGTTCTCGATGATTCTGCATTCTTCGGACAGAAGTCTCACCAAGATTGCCGCTGAAAATGCATATCCCAGCTGGAAACCCCGCGAAAACCAAGATATCGCCGGTTCTGCATATCAGACGCACTGTGGAGTCGTGAAAACGCCAGAAAACGTGTTTCTCGCATCAACTAGCTCGAAAAGAGCGATCTCGATTATTCTGCATACTTCTGACTGAAGTCTCAGCAAGATTATCGCAGAAAATGCATATCTCAGCTTGAAACCCGACCGAAACCAAGATATCTCCGGTTCTGCATATCAAACGCACTGTGGGGTGGTGAAAACACAAGAAAACGTGTTTCTCGCATTAAATAGCTCGAAAAGAGAGATCTAGACGATTCTGCATACTTCTGACAGAAGACTCACCAAGATTATCGCAGAAAATGCATATCTCAGCTACAAACCCCACGAAAACCAAGATATCGCCGGTTCTGCATTTCAGACGCACTGTGGAGCGGTGAAAAAACCAGAAAACGTGTTTCTCGCATTAGGTAGTTCGAAAAGAGCGTTCTCGATGTTTCTGCATCCTTCTGACAGAAGAATCACCAAGATTATCGCAGAAAATGCATGTCTCAGCTTGATACCCGACGAAAGCCAAGATATCTCCGGTTCTGCATATCAAACGCACTGTGGAGTGGTGAACATACAAGAAAACGTGTTTCTCGCATTAAATAGCTCGAAAAGAGCGATCTCGATGATTCTGCATTCTTCGGACAGAAGTCTCACCAAGATTATCGCAGAAAATGCATATCTCAGCTAGAAACCCCACGAAAACCAAGATATCTCCGGTTCTGCATATCAAACCAACTGTGGAGTGGTGAAAACACCAGATAACGTGCTTCTCGCATTAAATAGCTCGAAAAGTGCGATCTGGATGATTCTGCATACTTCGGACAGAAGTCTCACCAAGATTATCGCAGAAAATGCATATCTCAGCTTGAAACCCCACGAAAACCAAGATATCTCCGGTTCTGCACATCCAACGAACTGTGGTGTGGTGAAAACCCCAGAAAACGTGTTTCTCGCATTAAATAGCTCGAAAAGAGCGCTCTTGATGTTTCTGCATATTTCGGACAGATGTTTCACTAAGATTATCGTAGAACATGCATATCTCCACTTGAAACCCCACGAAAACCAAGATTTCGCTGGTTCTGCATATCAAACGCACTTTGGATTGCTGAAAACACCAGATAACGTGTTACTGGCATTAAATAGCTCGAAAAGTGCGGTCTCGATGTTTCTGCATACTTCGTACAGAAGTCTCACCAGGATTATCGTAAAAAATGCATATCTCAGCTTGAAACCCCACGAAAACCAAGATATCTCCGGTTCTGCATATCAAACCAACTGCGGAGTGGTGAAAACACCAGATAACGTGTTTCTCGCATTAAACAGCTCGAAAAGAGCGATCTCGATGATTAAGCATACTTCGGACAGAAGTCTCACCAAGATTATCGCAGGAATTGCATATCTCAGCTTGAAACCACACGAAAACCAAGATATCGCTGGTTCTCCATATCAAACGCACTGTGGAGTGCTGAAAACACCAGATAACGTGTTTCTCGCATTAAATAGCTCGAAAAGTGCGATCTCGGTGATTCTGCATACTTCGGACAGAAGTCTCACCATGATTATCGTAAAAAATGCATATCTCAGCTTGAAACCCCACGAAAACCAGGATATCGCTTGTTCTGCATATCAGACGCACTGTGGAATGTTGAAAACACCAGAAAACTTGTTTTTGCGCATTAAATAGCTCGAAAAGAGCGATCTAGATGATTCTGCATACTTCTGTCTGAGGTCTCACCAATATTATCGCAGAAAATGCATATCTGAGCTTGAAACCCCACGAAAACCAAGATATCGTCGGTTCTGCACATCATACGCACTGTGGAGTGGAGAAAACATCAGATAACCTGTTTCTCCCATTAAATAGCTCGAAACGAGCGATCTCGATGATTAAGCATACTTCGTACAGAAGTCTCACCAAGATTATCGAAGGAATTGCATATCTCAGCTTGAAACCCCACGAAAACCAAGATATCGCTGGTTCTGCATATCAAACGCACTGTGGAATGCTGAAAACACCAGATAACGTGTTTCTCGCATTAAATAGCTCGAAAAGAGCGATCTCGATGATTCTGCATACTTCGGACAGAAGTCTCACCAAGATTATCGCAGAAAATGCATATCTCAGCTGGAAACCCCACGAAAACCAAGATATCGCCGGTTCTGCATATCAAACGCACTGTGGAGTGGTCAAAACACCAGATAACGTGTTTCCCGCATTAAATAGCTCGAAAAGAGCGATCTCGATGATTCTGCATACTTCGGACAGAAGTCTCACCAAGATTGCCGCAGAAAATGCATATCTCAGCTGGAAATCCCACGAAAACCAAGATATCGCCGGTTCTGCATATCAGACGCACTGTGGAGTGGTGAAAACAACCAGAGAACGTGTTTCTCGCATTAAATGGCTCGAAAAGAGGGATCTCGATGATTCTGCATATTTCTGACAGAAGACTCTCCAAGATTATCGCAGAAAATGCATATCTCAGCTGGAAACACCACGAAAATCAAGATATCGCCGGTTCTGCATATCAAACGCACTGTGGAATGTTGAAAACACCAGAAAACTTGTTTTTTCGCATTAAATAGCTCGAAACGAGCGATCTCGATGATTCTGCATACTTCGGACAGAAGTCTCACCAAGATTATCGTAAAAAATGCATATCTCAGCTTGAAACCCCACGAAAACCAAGATATCGCCGGTTCTGCATATTAAACGCACTGTGGAGTGGTGTAAACACCAGATAACGTGTTTCTCGCATTAAATAGCTCGAAAAGCGAGATCCCGATGATTCTGCATACTTCTGACAAAAGACTCACCAAGATTATCGCTGAAAATGCATATCTCAGCTTGAAACCCCACGAAAACCCAGATATCGCCGGTACTGCATATCAAACCAACTGTAAAGTGGTGAAAACAACCAGAAAAATTGTTTTTTCGCATTAAATCGCTCGAAAAGAGCGATCTAGATGATTCTGCATACTTCTGACAAAAGACTCACCAAGATTATCGCTGAAAATGCATATCTCATCTTGAAACCCCACGAAAACCCAGATATCTCCGGTTCTGCATATCAAACCAACTGTGGAGTGGTGAAAACACCAGACAACGTGTTTCTCGCATTAAATAGATCGAAATGTGCGATCTCGATGATTCTGCATACTTCTAACAGAAGTCTCACCATCATTATCGCAGAATATGCATATCTCTGCTAGAAACTCCACGAAAACCAAGATATCTCCTGTTCTGCATATCCAACGAACTGTGGAGTGGTGAAAACCCCAGAAAACATGTTTCTCGCATTAAATAGCTCGGAAAGAGCGATCTAGATGATTCAGCATACTTCTGACAGAAGTCTCACCAAGATTATCGTAGAAAATGCATATCTCAGCTTGATACCCTACGACAGCCAAGATGTCGCTGGTTCTGCATATCAAACGCACTGTGGAGTGGTGAAAACGCCAGATAACGTGTTTCTCGCATTAAATAGCTCGAAAAGAGCGATCTCGATGATTCTGCATACTTCTGACAGAACACTCACCAAGATTATCTCAGAAAATGCATATCTCAGCTTGAAACCCGTCCGAAACCAAGATATCTCCGGTTCTGCATGTCAAACGTACTGTGGAGTGGTGAATACACCAGAAAACGTGTTTCTCGCATTAAATAGCTCGAAAGGAGCGTTCTCGATGATTCTGCATACTTCTGACAGAAGAATCACCAAGATTATCGCAGAAAATGCATATCTCAGCTGGAAACCCCACGAAAACCAAGATATCGCCGGTTCAGCATATCAGACGCACTGTGGAGTGGTGAAAGCACCAGAAAACGTGTTTCTCACATTAACTATCTCGAAAAGAGCGTTCTCGATGATTCTGCATTCTTCGGACAGAAGTCTCACCAAGATTGCCGCTGAAAATGCATATCCCAGCTGGAAACTCCGCGAAAACCAAGATATCGCCGGTTCTGCATATCAGACGCACTGTGGAGTCGTGAAAACGCCAGAAAACGTGTTTCTCGCATCAACTAGCTCGAAAAGAGCGATCTCGATTATTCTGCATACTTCTGACTGAAGTCTCAGCAAGATTATCGCAGAAAATGCATATCTCAGCTTGAAACCCGACCGAAACCAAGATATCTCCGGTTCTGCATATCAAACGCACTGTGGGGTGGTGAAAACACAAGAAAACGTGTTTCTCGCATTAAATAGCTCGAAAAGTGCGATCTCGATGATTCTGCATACTTCGGACAGAAGTCTCACCAAGATTGCCGCAGAAAATGCATATCTCAGCTGGAAATCCCACGAAAACCAAGATATCGCCGGTTCTGCATATCAGACGCACTGTGGAGTGGTGAAAACAACCAGAGAACGTGTTTCTCGCACTAAATGGCTCGAAAAGAGGGATCTCGATGATTCTGCATACTTCTGACAGAAGACTCTCCAAGATTATCGCAGAAAATGCATATCTCAGCTGGAAACACCACGAAAATCAAGATATCGCCGGTTCTGCATATCAAACGCACTGTGGAATGTTGAAAACACCAGAAAACTTGTTTTTTCGCATTAAATAGCTCGAAACGAGCGATCTCGATGATTCTGCATACTTCGGACAGAAGTCTCACCAAGATTATCGTAAAAAATGCATATCTCAGCTTGAAACCCCACGAAAACCAAGATATCGCCGGTTCTGCATATCAAACGCACTGTGGAGTGGTGTAAACACCAGATAACGTGTTTCTCGCATTAAATAGCTCGAAAAGCGAGATCCCGATGATTCTGCATACTTCTGACAAAAGACTCACCAAGATTATCGCTGAAAATGCATATCTCAGCTTGAAACCCCACGAAAACCCAGATATCGCCGGTACTGCATATCAAACCAACTGTAAAGTGGTGAAAACAACCAGAAAAATTGTTTTTTCGCATTAAATCGCTCGAAAAGAGCGATCTAGATGATTCTGCATACTTCTGACAAAAGACTCACCAAGATTATCGCTGAAAATGCATATCTCATCTTGAAACCCCACGAAAACCCAGATATCGCCGGTTCTGCATATCAAACCAACTGTGGAGTGGTGAAAACACCAGACAACGTGTTTCTCGCATTAAATAGATCGAAATGTGCGATCTCGATGATTCTGCATACTTCTAACAGAAGTCTCACCATCATTATCGCAGAAAATGCATATCTCTGCTAGAAACTCCACGAAAACCAAGATATCTCCTGTTCTGCATATCCAACGAACTGTGGAGTGGTGGAAACCCCAGAAAACATGTTTCTCGCATTAAATAGCTCGGAAAGAGCGATCTAGATGATTCAGCATACTTCTGACAGAAGTCTCACCAAGATTATCGTAGAAAATGCATATCTCAGCTTGATACCCTACGACAGCCAAGATGTCGCCGGTTCTTTATATCAAACGCATTGTGGAGTGGTGAAAACGCCAGATAACGTGTTTCTCGCATTAAATAGCT
Organism: Anthophora plumipes; assembly: GCA_951804975.1. NCBI lineage: Eukaryota > Metazoa > Arthropoda > Insecta > Hymenoptera > Apidae > Anthophora > Anthophora plumipes. The sequence goes on from CATORF010000732.1 coordinate 509,111, forward strand.
CGAAAAGAGCGATCTCGATGATTCTGCATACTTCTGACAGAACACTCACCAAGATTATCGCAGAAAATGCATATCTCAGCTTGAAACCCGTCCGAAACCAAGATATCTCCGGTTCTGCATGTCTAACGTACTGTGGAGTGGTGAATACACCAGAAAACGTGTTTCTCGCATTAAATAGCTCGAAAGCAGCGTTCTCGATGATTCTGCATACTTCTGACAGAAGAATCACCAAGATTATCGCAGAAAATGCATATCTCAGCTGGAAACCCCACGAAAACCAAGATATCGCCGGTTCAGCATATCAGACGCACTGTGGAGTGGTGAAAGCACCAGAAAACGTGTTTCTCGCATTAACTATCTCGAAAAGAGCGTTCTCGATGATTCTGCATTCTTCGGACAGAAGTCTCACCAAGATTGCCGCTGAAAATGCATATCCCAGCTGGAAACCCCGCGAAAACCAAGATATCGCCGGTTCTGCATATCAGACGCACTGTGGAGTCGTGAAAACGCCAGAAAACGTGTTTCTCGCATCAACTAGCTCGAAAAGAGCGATCTCGATTATTCTGCATACTTCTGACTGAAGTCTCAGCAAGATTATCGCAGAAAATGCATATCTCAGCTTGAAACCCGACCGAAACCAAGATATCTCCGGTTCTGCATATCAAACGCACTGTGGGGTGGTGAAAACACAAGAAAACGTGTTTCTCGCATTAAATAGCTCGAAAAGAGAGATCTAGACGATTCTGCATACTTCTGACAGAAGACTCACCAAGATTATCGCAGAAAATGCATATCTCAGCTACAAACCCCACGAAAACCAAGATATCGCCGGTTCTGCATTTCAGACGCACTGTGGAGCGGTGAAAAAACCAGAAAACGTGTTTCTCGCATTAGGTAGTTCGAAAAGAGCGTTCTCGATGTTTCTGCATCCTTCTGACAGAAGAATCACCAAGATTATCGCAGAAAATGCATGTCTCAGCTTGATACCCGACGAAAGCCAAGATATCTCCGGTTCTGCATATCAAACGCACTGTGGAGTGGTGAACATACAAGAAAACGTGTTTCTCGCATTAAATAGCTCGAAAAGAGCGATCTCGATGATTCTGCATTCTTCGGACAGAAGTCTCACCAAGATTATCGCAGAAAATGCATATCTCAGCTAGAAACCCCACGAAAACCAAGATATCTCCGGTTCTGCATATCAAACCAACTGTGGAGTGGTGAAAACACCAGATAACGTGCTTCTCGCATTAAATAGCTCGAAAAGTGCGATCTGGATGATTCTGCATACTTCGGACAGAAGTCTCACCAAGATTATCGCAGAAAATGCATATCTCAGCTTGAAACCCCACGAAAACCAAGATATCTCCGGTTCTGCACATCCAACGAACTGTGGTGTGGTGAAAACCCCAGAAAACGTGTTTCTCGCATTAAATAGCTCGAAAAGAGCGCTCTTGATGTTTCTGCATATTTCGGACAGATGTTTCACTAAGATTATCGTAGAACATGCATATCTCCACTTGAAACCCCACGAAAACCAAGATTTCGCTGGTTCTGCATATCAAACGCACTTTGGATTGCTGAAAACACCAGATAACGTGTTACTGGCATTAAATAGCTCGAAAAGTGCGGTCTCGATGTTTCTGCATACTTCGTACAGAAGTCTCACCATGATTATCGTAAAAAATGCATATCTCAGCTTGAAACCCCACGAAAACCAAGATATCTCCGGTTCTGCATATCAAACCAACTGCGGAGTGGTGAAAACACCAGATAGCGTGTTTCTCGCATTAAACAGCTCGAAAAGAGCGATCTCGATGATTAAGCATACTTCGGACAGAAGTCTCACCAAGATTATCGCAGGAATTGCATATCTCAGCTTGAAACCACACGAAAACCAAGATATCGCTGGTTCTCCATATCAAACGCACTGTGGAGTGCTGAAAACACCAGATAACGTGTTTCTCGCATTAAATAGCTCGAAAAGTGCGATCTCGATGATTCTGCATACTTCGGACAGAAGTCTCACCATGATTATCGTAAAAAATGCATATCTCAGCTTGAAACCCCACGAAAACCAGGATATCGCTTGTTCTGCATATCAGACGCACTGTGGAATGTTGAAAACACCAGAAAACTTGTTTTTGCGCATTAAATAGCTCGAAAAGAGCGATCTAGATGATTCTGCATACTTCTGTCTGAGGTCTCACCAATATTATCGCAGAAAATGCATATCTGAGCTTGAAACCCCACGAAAACCAAGATATCGTCGGTTCTGCACATCATACGCACTGTGGAGTGGAGAAAACATCAGATAACCTGTTTCTCCCATTAAATAGCTCGAAACGAGCGATCTCGATGATTAAGCATACTTCGTACAGAAGTCTCACCAAGATTATCGAAGGAATTGCATATCTCAGCTTGAAACCCCACGAAAACCAAGATATCGCTGGTTCTGCATATCAAACGCACTGTGGAATGCTGAAAACACCAGATAACGTGTTTCTCGCATTAAATAGCTCGAAAAGAGCGATCTCGATGATTCTGCATACTTCGGACAGAAGTCTCACCAAGATTATCGCAGAAAATGCATATCTCAGCTGGAAACCCCACGAAAACCAAGATATCGCCGGTTCTGCATATCAAACGCACTGTGGAGTGGTCAAAACACCAGATAACGTGTTTCCCGCATTAAATAGCTCGAAAAGAGCGATCTCGATGATTCTGCATACTTCGGACAGAAGTCTCACCAAGATTGCCGCAGAAAATGCATATCTCAGCTGGAAATCCCACGAAAACCAAGATATCGCCGGTTCTGCATATCAGACGCACTGTGGAGTGGTGAAAACAACCAGAGAACGTGTTTCTCGCATTAAATGGCTCGAAAAGAGGGATCTCGATGATTCTGCATATTTCTGACAGAAGACTCTCCAAGATTATCGCAGAAAATGCATATCTCAGCTGGAAACACCACGAAAATCAAGATATCGCCGGTTCTGCATATCAAACGCACTGTGGAATGTTGAAAACACCAGAAAACTTGTTTTTTCGCATTAAATAGCTCGAAACGAGCGATCTCGATGATTCTGCATACTTCGGACAGAAGTCTCACCAAGATTATCGTAAAAAATGCATATCTCAGCTTGAAACCCCACGAAAACCAAGATATCGCCGGTTCTGCATATCAAACGCACTGTGGAGTGGTGTAAACACCAGATAACGTGTTTCTCGCATTAAATAGCTCGAAAAGCGAGATCCCGATGATTCTGCATACTTCTGACAAAAGACTCACCAAGATTATCGCTGAAAATGCATATCTCAGCTTGAAACCCCACGAAAACCCAGATATCGCCGGTACTGCATATCAAACCAACTGTAAAGTGGTGAAAACAACCAGAAAAATTGTTTTTTCGCATTAAATCGCTCGAAAAGAGCGATCTAGATGATTCTGCATACTTCTGACAAAAGACTCACCAAGATTATCGCTGAAAATGCATATCTCATCTTGAAACCCCACGAAAACCCAGATATCTCCGGTTCTGCATATCAAACCAACTGTGGAGTGGTGAAAACACCAGACAACGTGTTTCTCGCATTAAATAGATCGAAATGTGCGATCTCGATGATTCTGCATACTTCTAACAGAAGTCTCACCATCATTATCGCAGAATATGCATATCTCTGCTAGAAACTCCACGAAAACCAAGATATCTCCTGTTCTGCATATCCAACGAACTGTGGAGTGGTGAAAACCCCAGAAAACATGTTTCTCGCATTAAATAGCTCGGAAAGAGCGATCTAGATGATTCAGCATACTTCTGACAGAAGTCTCACCAAGATTATCGTAGAAAATGCATATCTCAGCTTGATACCCTACGACAGCCAAGATGTCGCTGGTTCTGCATATCAAACGCACTGTGGAGTGGTGAAAACGCCAGATAACGTGTTTCTCGCATTAAATAGCTCGAAAAGAGCGATCTCGATGATTCTGCATACTTCTGACAGAACACTCACCAAGATTATCTCAGAAAATGCATATCTCAGCTTGAAACCCGTCCGAAACCAAGATATCTCCGGTTCTCCATGTCAAACGTACTGTGGAGTGGTGAATACACCAGAAAACGTGTTTCTCGCATTAAATAGCTCGAAAGGAGCGTTCTCGATGATTCTGCATACTTCTGACAGAAGAATCACCAAGATTATCGCAGAAAATGCATATCTCAGCTGGAAACCCCACGAAAACCAAGATATCGCCGGTTCAGCATATCAGACGCACTGTGGAGTGGTGAAAGCACCAGAAAACGTGTTTCTCACATTAACTATCTCGAAAAGAGCGTTCTCGATGATTCTGCATTCTTCGGACAGAAGTCTCACCAAGATTGCCGCTGAAAATGCATATCCCAGCTGGAAACTCCGCGAAAACCAAGATATCGCCGGTTCTGCATATCAGACGCACTGTGGAGTCGTGAAAACGCCAGAAAACGTGTTTCTCGCATCAACTAGCTCGAAAAGAGCGATCTCGATTATTCTGCATACTTCTGACTGAAGTCTCAGCAAGATTATCGCAGAAAATGCATATCTCAGCTTGAAACCCGTCCGAAACCAAGATATCTCCGGTTCTGCATATCAAACGCACTGTGGGGTGGTGAAAACACAAGAAAACGTGTTTCTCGCATTAAATAGCTCGAAAAGAGAGATCTAGACGATTCTGCATTCTTCGGACAGAAGTCTCACCAAGATTGCCGCTGAAAATGCATATCCCAGCTGGAAACTCCGCGAAAACCAAGATATCGCCGGTTCTGCATATCAGACGCACTGTGGAGTCGTGAAAACGCCAGAAAACGTGTTTCTCGCATCAACTAGCTCGAAAAGAGGGATCTCGATGATTCTGCATACTTCTGACAGAAGACTCTCCAAGATTATCGCAGATAATGCATATCTCAGCTGGAAACACCACGAAAATCAAGATATCGCCGGTTCTGCATATCAAACGCACTGTGGAATGTTGAAAACACCAGAAAACTTGTTTTTTCGCATTAAATAGCTCGAAACGAGCGATCTCGATGATTCTGCATACTTCGGACAGAAGTCTCACCAAGATTATCGTAAAAAATGCATATCTCAGCTTGAAACCCCACGAAAACCAAGATATCGCCGGTTCTGCATATCAAACGCACTGTGGAGTGGTGTAAACACCAGATAACGTGTTTCTCGCATTAAATAGCTCGAAAAGCGAGATCCCGATGATTCTGCATACTTCTGACAAAAGACTCACCAAGATTATCGCTGAAAATGCATATCTCAGCTTGAAACCCCACGAAAACCCAGATATCGCCGGTACTGCATATCAAACCAACTGTAAAGTGGTGAAAACAACCAGAAAAATTGTTTTTTCGCATTAAATCGCTCGAAAAGAGCGATCTAGATGATTCTGCATACTTCTGACAAAAGACTCACCAAGATTATCGCTGAAAATGCATATCTCATCTTGAAACCCCACGAAAACCCAGATATCGCCGGTTCTGCATATCAAACCAACTGTGGAGTGGTGAAAACACCAGACAACGTGTTTCTCGCATTAAATAGATCGAAATGTGCGATCTCGATGATTCTGCATACTTCTAACAGAAGTCTCACCATCATTATCGCAGAAAATGCATATCTCTGCTAGAAACTCCACGAAAACCAAGATATCTCCTGTTCTGCATATCCAACGAACTGTGGAGTGGTGAAAACCCCAGAAAACATGTTTCTCGCATTAAATAGCTCGGAAAGAGCGATCTAGATGATTCAGCATACTTCTGACAGAAGTCTCACCAAGATTATCGTAGAAAATGCATATCTCAGCTTGATACCCTACGACAGCCAAGATGTCGCCGGTTCTGCATATCAAACGCACTGTGGAGTGGTGAAAACGCCAGATAACGTGTTTCTCGCATTAAATAGCTCGAAAAGAGCGATCTCGATGATTCTGCATACTTCTGACAGAACACTCACCAAGATTATCTCAGAAAATGCATATCTCAGCTTGAAACCCGTCCGAAACCAAGATATCTCCGGTTCTGCATGTCAAACGTACTGTGGAGTGGTGAATACACCAGAAAACGTGTTTCTCGCATTAAATAGCTCGAAAGGAGCGTTCTCGATGATTCTGCATACTTCTGACAGAAGAATCACCAAGATTATCGCAGAAAATGCATATCTCAGCTGGAAACCCCACGAAAACCAAGATATCGCCGGTTCAGCATATCACACGCACTGTGGAGTGGTGAAAGCACCAGAAAACGTGTTTCTCACATTAACTATCTCGAAAAGAGCGTTCTCGATGATTCTGCATTCTTCGGACAGAAGTCTCACCAAGATTGCCGCTGAAAATGCATATCCCAGCTGGAAACTCCGCGAAAACCAAGATATCGCCGGTTCTGCATATCAGACGCACTGTGGAGTCGTGAAAACGCCAGAAAACGTGTTTCTCGCATCAACTAGCTCGAAAAGAGCGATCTCGATTATTCTGCATACTTCTGACTGAAGTCTCAGCAAGATTATCGCAGAAAATGCATATCTCAGCTTGAAACCCGACCGAAACCTAGATATCTCCGGTTCTGCATATCAAACGCACTGTGGGGTGGTGAAAACACAAGAAAACGTGTTTCTCGCAGTAAATAGCTCGAAAAGAGAGATCTAGACGATTCTGCATTCTTCGGACAGAAGTCTCACCAAGATTGCCGCTGAAAATGCATATCCCAGCTGGAAACTCCGCGAAAACCAAGATATCGCCGGTTCTGCATATCAGACGCACTGTGGAGTCGTGAAAACGCCAGAAAACGTGTTTCTCGCATCAACTAGCTCGAAAAGAGGGATCTCGATGATTCTGCATACTTCTGACAGAAGACTCTCCAAGATTATCGCAGATAATGCATATCTCAGCTGGAAACACCACGAAAATCAAGATATCGCCGGTTCTGCATATCAAACGCACTGTGGAATGTTGAAAACACCAGAAAACTTGTTTTTTCGCATTAAATAGCTCGAAACGAGCGATCTCGATGATTCTGCATACTTCGGACAGAAGTCTCACCAAGATTATCGTAAAAAATGCATATCTCAGCTTGAAACCCCACGAAAACCAAGATATCGCCGGTTCTGCATATCAAACGCACTGTGGAGTGGTGTAAACACCAGATAACGTGTTTCTCGCATTAAATAGCTCGAAAAGCGAGATCCCGATGATTCTGCATACTTCTGACAAAAGACTCACCAAGATTATCGCTGAAAATGCATATCCCAGCTGGAAACTCCGCGAAAACCAAGATATCGCCGGTTCTGCATGTCAAACGTACTGTGGAGTGGTGAATACACCAGAAAACGTGTTTCTCGCATTAAATAGCTCGAAAGGAGCGTTCTCGATGATTCTGCATACTTCTGACAGAAGAATCACCAAGATTATCGCAGAAAATGCATATCTCAGCTGGAAACCCCACGAAAACCAAGATATCGCCGGTTCAGCATATCAGACGCACTGTGGAGTGGTGAAAGCACCAGAAAACGTGTTTCTCGCATTAACTATCTCGAAAAGAGCGTTCTCGATGATTCTGCATTCTTCGGACAGAAGTCTCACCAAGATTGCCGCTGAAAATGCATATCCCAGCTGGAAACTCCGCGAAAACCAAGATATCGCCGGTTCTGCATATCGGACGCACTGTGGAGTCGTGAAAACGCCAGAAAACGTGTTTCTCGCATCAACTAGCTCGAAAAGAGCGATCTCGATTATTCTGCATACTTCTGACTGAAGTCTCAGCAAGATTATCGCAGAAAATGCATATCTCAGCTACAAACCCCACGAAAACCAAGATATCGCCGGTTCTGCATTTCAGACGCACTGTGGAGCGGTGAAAAAACCAGAAAACGTGTTTCTCGCATTAGGTAGTTCGAAAAGAGCGTTCTCGATGTTTCTGCATCCTTCTGACAGAAGAATCACCAAGATTATCGCAGAAAATGCATGTCTCAGCTTGATACCCGACGAAAGCCAAGATATCTCCGGTTCTGCATATCAAACGCACTGTGGAGTGGTGAACATACAAGAAAACGTGTTTCTCGCATTAAATAGCTCGAAAAGAGCGATCTCGATGATTCTGCATTCTTCGGACAGAAGTCTCACCAAGATTATCGCAGAAAATGCATATCTCAGCTAGAAACCCCACGAAAACCAAGATATCTCCGGTTCTGCATATCAAACCAACTGTGGAGTGGTGAAAACACCAGATAACGTGCTTCTCGCATTAAATAGCTCGAAAAGTGCGATCTGGATGATTCTGCATACTTCGGACAGAATTCTCACCAAGGTTATCGCAGAAAATGCATATCTCAGCTTGAAACCCCACGAAAACCAAGATATCTCCGGTTCTGCACATCCAACGAACTGTGGTGTGGTGAAAACCCCAGAAAACGTGTTTCTCGCATTAAATAGCTCGAAAAGAGCGCTCTTGATGTTTCTGCATATTTCGGACAGATGTTTCACCAAGATTATCGTAGAACATGCATATCTCCACTTGAAACCCCACGAAAACCAAGATATCGCTGGTTCTCCATATCAAACGCACTGTGGAGTGCTGAAAACACCAGATAACGTGTTTCTCGCATTAAATAGCTCGAAAAGTGCGATCTCGATGATTCTGCATACTTCGGACAGAAGTCTCACCATGATTATCGTAAAAAATGCATATCTCAGCTTGAAACCCCACGAAAACCAGGATATCGCATGTTCTGCATATCAGACGCACTGTGGAATGTTGAAAACACCAGAAAACTTGTTTTTGCGCATTAAATAGCTCGAAAAGAGCGATCTAGATGATTGTGCATACTTCTGTCTGAGGTCTCACCAATATTATCGCAGAAAATGCATATCTGAGCTTGAAACCCCACGAAAACCAAGATATCGTCGGTTCTGCACATCATACGCACTGTGGAGTGGAGAAAACATCAGATAACCTGTTTCTCCCATTAAATAGCTCGAAACGAGCGATCTCGATGATTAAGCATACTTCGTACAGAAGTCTCACCAAGATTATCGAAGGAATTGCTTATCTCAGCTTGAAACCCCACGAAAACCAAGATATCGCTGGTTCTGCATATCAAACGCACTGTGGAATGCTGAAAACACCAGATAACGTGTTTCTCGCATTAAATAGCTCGAAAAGAGCGATCTCGATGATTCTGCATTCTTCGGACAGAAGTCTCACCAAGATTATCGCAGAAAATGCATATCTCAGCTAGAAACCCCACGAAAACCAAGATATCTCCGGTTCTGCATATCAAACCAACTGTGGAGTGGTGAAAACACCAGATAACGTGCTTCTCGCATTAAATAGCTCGAAAAGAGCGATCTGGATGATTCTGCATACTTCGGACAGAAGTCTCACCAAGATTATCGCAGAAAATGCATATCTCAGCTTGAAACCCCACGAAAACCACGATATCTCCGGTTCTGCACATCCAACGAACTGTGGTGTGGTGAAAACCCCAGAAAACGTGTTTCTCGCATTAAATAGCTCGAAAAGAGCGATCTGGATGATTCTGCATACTTCGGACAGAAGTCTCCCCAAGATTATCGCAGAAAATGCATATCTCAGCTTGAAACCCCACGAAAACCAAGATATCTCCGGTTCTGCACATCCAACGAACTGTGGTGTGGTGAAAACCCCAGAAAACGTGTTTCTCGCATTAAATAGCTCGAAAAGAGCGCTCTTGATGTTTCTGCATATTTCGGACAGATGTTTCACCAAGATTATCGTAGAACAAGCATATCTCAACTTGAAACCCAACGAAAACCAAGATTTCGCTGGTTCTGCATATCAAACGCACTGTGGATTGCTGAAAACACCAGATAACGTGTTTCTGGAACTAAATAGCTCGAAAAGTGCGGTCTCGATGATTCTGCATACTTCGTACAGAAGTCTCACCATGATTATCGTAAAAAATGCATATCTCAGCTTGAAACCCCACGAAAACCAGGATATCGTCGGTTCTGCATATTAAACGCACTGTGGAGTGGTGAAAACACCAGATAACGTGTTTCTCGCATTAAATAGCTCGAAAAGAGCGATCTCGATGATTAAGCATACTTCGGACAGAAGTCTCACCAAGATTATCGCAGGAATTGCATATCTCAGCTTGAAACCACACGAAAACCAAGATATCGCTGGTTCTCCATATCAAACCAAATGTGGAGTGGTGAAAACCCCAGAAAACGTGTTCCTCGCATTAAATAGCTGGAAAAGTACGATCTCGATGACTCTGCATACTTCGGACAGAAGTCTCACCAAGATTATCGCAGAAAATGCATATCTGAGCTTGAATCCCCACGAAAACCAAGATATCGCCGGTTCTGCATATCAGACGCACTGTGGAGTGGTCAAAACACCAGAAAACTTGTTTTTGCGCATTAAATAGCTCGAAAAGAGCGATCTAGATGATTCTGCATACTTCTGTCTGAGGTCTCACCAATATTATCGCAGAAAATGCATATCTGAGCTTGAAACCCCACGAAAACCAAGATATCGTCGGTTCTGCACATCATACGCACTGTGGAGTGGAGAAAACATCAGATAACCTGTTTCTCCCATTAAATAGCTCGAAACGAGCGATCTCGATGATTCTGCTTTCTTCGGACAGAAGTCTCACCAAGATTATCGCAGAAAATGCATATCTCAGCTAGAAACCCCACGAAAACCAAGATATCTCCGGTTCTGCATATTAAACGCACTGTGGAGTGGTGAAAACACCAGATAACGTGTTTCTCGCATTAAATAGCTCGAAAAGAGCGATCTCGATGATTAAGCATACTTCGGACAGAAGTCTCACCAAGATTATCGCAGGAATTGCATATCTCAGCTTGAAACCACACGAAAACCAAGATATCGCTGGTTCTCCATATCAAACCAAATGTGGAGTGGTGAAAACCCCAGAAAACGTGTTTCTCGCATTAAATAGCTCGAAAAGTACGATCTCGAAGACTCTGCATACTTCGGACAGAAGTCTCACCAAGATTATCGCAGAAAATGCATATCTGAGCTTGAATCCCCACGAAAACCAAGATATCGCCGGTTCTGCATATCAGACGCACTGTGGAGTGGTCAAAACACCAGAAAACTGGTTTTTTCGCATTAAATAGCTCGAAACGAGCGATCTAGATGATTCTGCATACTTCTGACTGAAGTCTCAACAATATTATCGCAGAAAATGCATATCTCAGATAGAAACATTACGAAAATCAAGATGTCGCCGGTTCTGCATATCAAACGTACTGTGGAGTGGTGAAAACACCAGATAACGTGTTTCTCGCATTAAATAGGTCGAAAAGAGCGATCTCGATGTTTCTGCATACTTCGGACAGAGGTCATACCAAGATTATCGCAGAAAATGCATATCTCAGCTTGAAACCCCACGGAAACCAAGATATCTCCGGTTCTGCATATCAAACGTGCTGTGGAGTGGTGAATACACCAGAAAACGTGTTTCTCGCATTAAATAGCTCGAAAGGAGCGTTCTCGATGATTCTGCATACTTCTGACAGAAGACTCTCCAAGATTATCGCAGAAAATGCATATCTCAGCTGGAAACACCACGAAAATCAAGATATCGCCGGTTCTGCATATCAAACGCACTGTGGAATGTTGAAAACACCAGAAAACTTGTTTTTTCGCATTAAATAGCTCGAAACGAGCGATCTCGATGATTCTGCATACTTCGGACAGAAGTCTCACCAAGATTATCGTAAAAAATGCATATCTCAGCTTGAAACCCCACGAAAACCAAGATATCGCCGGTTCTGCATATCAAACGCACTGTGGAGTGGTGAAAACACCAGATAACGTGTTTCTCGCATTAAATAGCTCGAAAAGCGAGATCCCGATGATTCTGCATACTTCTGACAAAAGACTCACCAAGATTATCGCTGAAAATGCATATCTCAGCTTGAAACCCCACGAAAACCCAGATATCGCCGGTACTGCATATCAAACCAACTGTAAAGTGGTGAAAACAACCAGAAAAATTGTTTTTTCGCATTAAATCGCTCGAAAAGAGCGATCTAGATGATTCTGCATACTTCTGACAAAAGACTCACCAAGATTATCGCTGAAAATGCATATCTCATCTTGAAAACCCACGAAAACCCAGATATCGCCGGTTCTGCATATCAAACCAACTGTGGAGTGGTGAAAACACCAGACAACGTGTTTCTCGCATTAAATAGATCGAAATGTGCGATCTCGATGATTCTGCATACTTCTAACAGAAGTCTCACCATCATTATCGCAGAAAATGCATATCTCTGCTAGAAACTCCACGAAAACCAAGATATCTCCTGTTCTGCATATCCAACGAACTGTGGAGTGGTGAAAACCCCAGAAAACATGTTTCTCGCATTAAATAGCTCGGAAAGAGCGATCTAGATGATTCAGCATACTTCTGACAGAAGTCTCATCAAGATTATCGTAGAAAATGCATATCTCAGCTTGATACCCTACGACAGCCAAGATGTCGCCGGTTCTGCATATCAAACGCACTGTGGAGTGGTGAAAACGCCAGATATCGTGTTTCTCGCATTAAACAGCTCGAAAAGAGCGATCTCGATGATTCTGCATACTTCTGACAGAACACTCACCAAGATTATCGCAGAAAATGCATATCTCAGCTTGAAACCCGTCCGAAACCAAGATATCTCCGGTTCTGCATGTCAAACGTACTGTGGAGTGGTGAATACACCAGAAAACGTGTTTCTCGCATTAAATAGCTCGAAAGGAGCGTTCTCGATGATTCTGCATACTTCTGACAGAAGAATCACCAAGATTATCGCAGAAAATGCATATCTCAGCTGGAAACCCCACGAAAACCAAGATATCGCCGGTTCAGCATATCAGACGCACTGTGGAGTGGTGAAAACACCAGAAAACGTGTTTCTCGCAGTAACTATCTCGAAAAGAGCGTTCTCGATGATTCTGCATACTTCTGACAGAACACTCACCAAGATTATCGCAGAAAATGCATATCTCAGCTTGAAACCCGTCCGAAACCAAGATATCTCCGGTTCTGCATGTCAAACGTACTGTGGAGTGGTGAATACACCAGAAAACGTGTTTCTCGCATTAACTATCTCGAAAAGAGCGTTCTCGATGATTCTGCATTCTTCGGACAGTAGTCTCACCAAGATTGCCGCTGAAAATGCATATCCCAGCTGGAAACCCCGCGAAAACCAAGATATCGCCGGTTCTGCATATCAGACGCACTGTGGAGTCGTGAAAACGCCAGAAAACGTGTTTCTCGCATCAACTAGCTCGAAAAGAGCGATCTCGATTATTCTGCATACTTCTGACTGAAGTCTCAGCAAGATTATCGCAGAAAATGCATATCTCAGCTTGAAACCCGACCGAAACCAAGATATCTCCGGTTCTGCATATCAAACGCACTGTGGAGTGGTGAACATACAAGAAAACGTGTTTCTCGCATTAAATAGCTCGAAAAGAGCGATCTAGATGATTCTCCATACTTCTGACAGAAGACTCACCAAGATTATCGCAGAAAATGCATATCTCAGCTACAAACCCCACGAAAACCAAGATATCTCCGGTTCTGCATATCAAACGCACTGTGGGGTGGTGAAAACACAAGAAAACGTGTTTCTCGCATTAAATAGCTCGAAAAGAGAGATCTAGACGATTCTGCATACTTCTGACAGAAGACTCACCAAGATTATCGCAGAAAATGCATATCTCAGCTACAAACCCCACGAAAACCAAGATATCGCCGGTTCTGCATTTCAGACGCACTGTGGAGCGGTGAAAAAACCAGAAAACGTGTTTCTCGCATTAGGTAGTTCGAAAAGAGCGTTCTCGATGTTTCTGCATCCTTCTGACAGAAGAATCACCAAGATTATCGCAGAAAATGCATATCTCAACTTGAAACCCGACGAAAACCAAACATCGCGGGTTCTGCATATCAAACGCACTGTGGAGTGGTGAAAACACCAGATAAGGTTTTTCTCGCATTAACTAGCTTGAAAAGTGCGATCTCGATGATTCAGCATACTTCGGACAGAAGTCTCACCAAGATTATCGTAGAAAATGCATATCTCAACTTGAAACCCGACGAAAACCAAACATCGCGGGTTCTGCATATCAAACGCACTGTGGAGTGGTGAAAACACCAGATGAGGTTTTTCTCGCATTAACTAGCTTGAAAAGTGCGATCTCGATGATTCAGCATACTTCGGACAGAAGTCTCTACAAGTTTATCGCAGAAAATGCATATCTCAGCTTGAAACCCCTCGAAAACCAAGATATCACCTGTTCTGCATATCCAACGAACTGTGGTGTGGTGAAAACCCCAGAAAACGTGTTTCTCGCATTAAATAGCTCGAAATGAGCGATCTCGATGATTCTGCACACTTCGGACAGAAGTCTCACCAAGATTATCGCAGAAAATGCATATCTCAGGTACAAACCCCACGAAAACCAAGATATCGCCGGTTCTGCATTTCAGACGCACTGTGGAGTGGTGAAAAAACCAGAAAACGTGTTTCTCGCATTAGGTAGTTCGAAAAGAGAGTTCTCGATGTTTCTGCATACTTCTGACAGAAGAATCACCAAGATTATCGTAAAAAATGCATATCTCAGCTTGAAACCCAACGACAGCAAATATGTGGCAGGTTCTGCATATCAAACGCACGGTGGAGTGGTGAAAACGCCAGATAACATGTTTCTCGCATTAACTAGCTCGAAAAGAGGGATCTCGATGATTCTGCATACTTCTGACAGAAGACTCACCAAGATTATCGCAGAAAATGCATATCTCAGCTGGAAACACCACGAAAATCAAGATAATGCCGGTTCTGCATATCAAACGCACTGTGGAGTGGTGAAAACAACCAGTTATCGTGTTTCTCGCATTAAGTTGCTCGAAAAGAGCGATCTCGAAGATTCTGCATACTTCTGACAGACGTCTCAAAAAGATTATCGTAGAAAATGCATAACTCGGCTTGAAATCCGACGAAATCTAAGATGTCGCCGGTTCAGCATATCAAACGCACTGAGGAGTGGAGAAAACACCGGATAACGTGTTTCTCGCATTAAATAGCTCGAAAAGAGCGATCCCGATGATTGTGCATACTTCTGACAGAAGTCTCAGCAAGATTATCGTAGAAAATGCATATCTCAGCTTGATACCCTACGACAGCAAATATGTGGCAGGTTCTGCATATCAAACGCACGGTGGAGTGGTGAAAACGCCAGATAACATGTTTCTCGCATTAACTAGCTCGAAAAGAGCGATCTCGAAGATTCTGCATACTTCTGACAGACGTCTCACCAAGATTATCGTAGAAAATGCATATCTGAGCTTGAAACCCGACGAAATCCAAGATGTCGCCGGTTCTGCATGTCAAACGCACTGTGGAGTGGTGAAAACACCAGATAACGTGTTTCTCGCATTAAATAGCTCGAAAAGAGCGATCCCGATAATTCTGCATACTTCTGACAGACGTCTCACCTAGATTATCGTAGAAAATGCATATCTCAGCTTGAAACCCGACCGAAACCAAGATATCTCCGGTTCTGCATGTTAAACGCACTGTGGAGTGGTGAAAACAACCAGTTATCGTGTTTCTCGCATTAAGTTGCTCGAAAAGAGCGATCTCGAAGATTCTGCATACTTCTGACAGACGTCTCAAAAAGATTATCGTAGAAAATGCATAACTCGGCTTGAAATCCGACGAAATCTAAGATGTCGCCGGTTCAGCATATCAAACGCACTGAGGAGTGGTGAAAACACCGGATAACGTGTTTCTCGCATTAAATAGCTCGAAAAGAGCGATCCCGATGATTGTGCATACTTCTGACAGAAGTCTCAGCAAGATTATCGTAGAAAATGCATATCTCAGCTTGATACCCTACGACAGCAAATATGTGGCAGGTTCTGCATATCAAACGCACTGTGGAGTGGTGAAAACGCCAGATAACATGTTTCTCGCATTAACTAGCTCGAAAAGAGCGATCTCGAAGATTCTGCATACTTCTGACAGACGTCTCACCAAGATTATCGTAGAAAATGCTATCTCAGCTTGAAACCCGACGAAATCCAAGATGTCGCCGGTTCTGCATATCAAACGCACGGTGGAGTGGTGAAAACACCAGATAACGTGTTTCTCGCATTAAATAGCTCGAAAATAGGGATCTCGATGATTCTGCATACTCCTGACAGAAGACTCACCAAGATTATCGCAGAAAATGCATATCTCAGCTGGACACACCACGAAAATCAAGATTTCGCCGGTTCTGCATATCAAACGCACTGTGGAGTCGTGAAAACATCAGATAACGTGTTTCTCGCATTAAATAGCTCGAAAAGAGGGATCTCGATGATTCTGCATACTTCTGACAGATGACTCACCTAGATTATCGCACAAAATGCATATCTCAGCTGGAAACACCACGAAAATCAAGATATCGCCGGTTCTGCATATAAATCGCTCTGTGGAGTGGTGAAAACACCAGATAACCTGTTTGTCGCATTAAATAGCTCGAAAAGAGCTATCTAGATGATTCTGCATACTTCTGACGGAAGTCTCACCAAGATTATCACAGAAAATGCATACCTCAGCTTGAAATCTCACGAAAATCAAGATGTCGCCGCTTCTGCATATCAAACGCACTGTGGAGTGGTGAAAACAACCAGATAACGTGTTTCTCGAATTAAATAGCTCGAAAACAACGATATAGATGATTCTGCATACTTCTGAGAGAAGTCTCACCAAGATTATCGTAGAAAATGTATATCTCAGCTTGATACCCGAAGACAGCCAAGATGTCGCCGGTTCTGCATATCAAACGCACTGTGGAGTGGTGAAAACACCAGATAACGTGTTTCTCGCATTAAATAGCTCGAAAAGCGCTATCCCGATGATTCGGCATACTTCTGACAGACGTCACACCAAGATTATCGTAGAAAATGCATATCTCAGCTTGAAACCCGACCGAAACCAAGATATCTCCGGTTCTGCATGTCAAACGCACTGTGGAGTGGTGAATACACCAGAAAACGTGTTTCTCGCATTAAATAGCTCGAAAAGAGCGATCCCGATGATTCTGCATACTTCTGACTGAAGTCGCACCAAGATTCTCGTAGAAAATGCATATCTGAGCTTGAAACCCGACGAAATCCAAGATGTCGCCGGTTCTGCATGTCAAACGCACTGTGGAGTGGTGAAAACACCAGATAACGTGTTTCTCGCATTAAATAGCTCGAAAAGAGCGATCCCGATAATTCTGCATACTTCTGACAGACGTCTCACCTAGATTATCGTAGAAAATGCATATCTCAGCTTGAAACCCGACCGAAACCAAGATATCTCCGGTTCTGCATGTTAAACGTACTGTGGAGTGGAGAATACACCAGACAACGTGTTTCTCGCATTAAATAGCTCGAAAAGAGCGATCCCGATAATTCTGCATACTTCTGACAGACGTCTCACCAAGATTATCCTAGAATGTGCATATCTCAGCTTGAACCCCGACGAAATCCAAGATGTCGCCGGTTCTGCATATCAAACGCACTGTGGAGTGGTGAAAACACCAGATAACGTGTTTCTCGCATTAAATAGCTCGAAAAGAGCGATCCCGATAATTCTGCATACTTCTGACAGACGTCTCACCAAGATTATCCTAGAATGTGCATATCTCAGCTTGAACCCCGACGAAATCCAATATGTCGCCGGTTCTGCATATCAAACGCACTGTGGAGTGGTGAAAACACCAGAAAACGTGTTTCTCGCATTAGGTAGCTCGAAACGAGCGATCTAGATGATTCTGCATACTTCTGACTGAAGTCTCACCAAGATTATCGCAGAAAATGCATATCTCAGCTTGAAACCTCACGAAAACCAAGTTATCTCCGGTTCTGCGCATCAAACGGACTGTGGTGTGGTGAAAACACCAGAAAACTTGTTTTTTCGCATTAGATAGCTCGAAACGGGCGATCTAGATGATTCTGCATACTTCTGACAGAAGTCTCACCAAGATTATCGCAGGAAATGCATACCTGAGCTTGAAATCTCACGAAAATCAAGATGTCGCCGCTTCTGCATATCAAACGCACTGTGGAGTGGTGAAAACAACCAGATAACGTGTTTCTCGCATTAAATAGCTCGAAAAGGGCGATCCCGATAACTCTGCATACTTCTGACAGACGTCTCACCAAGATTATCGTAGAAAATGCATATCTCAGCTTGATACCCTACGACAGCCAAGATGTCGCCGGTTCTGCATATCAACCGCACTGTGGAGTGGTGAAAACGCCAGATAACGTGTTTCTCGCATTAAATAGCTCGAAAAGAGCGATCTCGATGATTCTGCATACTTCTGACAGAACACTCACCAAGATTATCGCAGAAAATGCATATCTCAGCTTGAAACCCGTCCGAAACCAAGATATCTCCGGTTCTGCATGTCAAACGTACTGTGGAGTGGTGAATACACCAGAAAACGTGTTTCTCGCATTAAATAGCTCGAAAGGAGCGTTCTCGATGATTCTGCATACTTCTGACAGAAGAATCACCAAGATTATCGCAGAAAATGCATATCTCAGCTGGAAACCCCACGAAAACCAAGATATCGCCGGTTCAGCATATCAGACGCACTGTGGAGTGGTGAAAGCACCAGAAAACGTGTTTCTCGCATTAACTATCTCGAAAAGAGCGTTCTCGATGATTCTGCATTCTTCGGACAGAAGTCTCACCAAGATTGCCGCTGAAAATGCATATCCCAGCTGGAAACCCCGCGAAAACCAAGATATCGCCGGTTCTGCATATCAGACGCACTGTGGAGTCGTGAAAACGCCAGAAAACGTGTTTCTCGCATCAACTAGCTCGAAAAGAGCGATCTCGATTATTCTGCATACTTCTGACTGAAGTCTCAGCAAGATTATCGCAGAAAATGCATATCTCAGCTTGAAACCCGACCGAAACCAAGATATCTCCGGTTCTGCATATCAAACGCACTGTGGGGTGGTGAAAACACAAGAAAACGTGTTTCTCGCATTAAGTAGCTCGAAAAGAGAGATCTAGACGATTCTGCATACTTCTGACAGAAGACTCACCAAGATTATCGCAGAAAATGCATATCTCAGCTACAAACCCCACGAAAACCAAGATATCGCCGGTTCTGCATTTCAGACGCACTGTGGAGCGGTGAAAAAACCAGAAAACGTGTTTCTCGCATTAGGTAGTTCGAAAAGAGTGTTCTCGATGTTTCTGCATCCTTCTGACAGAAGAATCACCAAGATTATCGCAGAAAATGCATGTCTCAGCTTGATACCCGACGAAAGCCAAGATATCTCCGGTTCTGCATATCAAACGCACTGTGGAGTGGTGAACATACAAGAAAACGTGTTTCTCGCATTAAATAGCTCGAAAAGAGCGATCTCGATGATTCTGCATTCTTCGGACAGAGATCTCACCAAGATTATCGAAGGAATTGCATATCTCAGCTTGAAACCCCACGAAAACCAAGATATCGCTGGTTCTGCATATCAAACGCACTGTGGAATGCTGAAAACACCAGATAACGTGTTTCTCGCATTAAATAACTCGAAAAGAGCGATCTCGATGTTTCTGCATCCTTCTGACAGAAGAATCACCAAGATTATCGCAGAAAATGCATGTCTCAGCTTGATACCCGACGAAAGCCAAGATATCTCCGGTTCAGCATATCAAACGCACTGAGGAGTGGAGAAAACACCGGATAACGTGTTTCTCGCATTAAATAGCTCGAAAAGAGCGATCCCGATGATTGTGCATACTTCTGACAGAAGTCTCAGCAAGATTATCGTAGAAAATGCATATCTCAGCTTGATACCCTACGACAGCAAATATGTGGCAGGTTCTGCATATCAAACGCACGGTGGAGTGGTGAAAACGCCAGATAACATGTTTCTCGCATTAACTAGCTCGAAAAGAGCGATCTCGAAGATTCTGCATACTTCTGACAGACGTCTCACCAAGATTATCGTAGAAAATGCATATCTGAGCTTGAAACCCGACGAAATCCAAGATGTCGCCGGTTCTGCATGTCAAACGCACTGTGGAGTGGTGAAAACACCAGATAACGTGTTTCTCGCATTAAATAGCTCGAAAAGAGCGATCCCGATAATTCTGCATACTTCTGACAGACGTCTCACCTAGATTATCGTAGAAAATGCATATCTCAGCTTGAAACCCGACCGAAACCAAGATATCTCCGGTTCTGCATGTTAAACGCACTGTGGAGTGGTGAAAACAACCAGTTATCGTGTTTCTCGCATTAAGTTGCTCGAAAAGAGCGATCTCGAAGATTCTGCATACTTCTGACAGACGTCTCAAAAAGATTATCGTAGAAAATGCATAACTCGGCTTGAAATCCGACGAAATCTAAGATGTCGCCGGTTCAGCATATCAAACGCACTGAGGAGTGGTGAAAACACCGGATAACGTGTTTCTCGCATTAAATAGCTCGAAAAGAGCGATCCCGATGATTGTGCATACTTCTGACAGAAGTCTCAGCAAGATTATCGTAGAAAATGCATATCTCAGCTTGATACACTACGACAGCAAATATGTGGCAGGTTCTGCATATCAAACGCACTGTGGAGTGGTGAAAACGCCAGATAACATGTTTCTCGCATTAACTAGCTCGAAAAGAGCGATCTCGAAGATTCTGCATACTTCTGACAGACGTCTCACCAAGATTATCGTAGAAAATGCTATCTCAGCTTGAAACCCGACGAAATCGAAGATGTCGCCGGTTCTGCATATCAAACGCACGGTGGAGTGGTGAAAACACCAGATAACGTGTTTCTCGCATTAAATAGCTCGAAAATAGGGATCTCGATGATTCTGCATACTCCTGACAGAAGACTCACCAAGATTATCGCAGAAAATGCATATCTCAGCTGGACACACCACGAAAATCAAGATTTCGCCGGTTCTGCATATCAAACGCACTGTGGAGTCGTGAAAACATCAGATAACGTGTTTCTCGCATTAAATAGCTCGAAAAGAGGGATCTCGATGATTCTGCATACTTCTGACAGATGACTCACCTAGATTATCGCACAAAATGCATATCTCAGCTGGAAACACCACGAAAATCAAGATATCGCCGGTTCTGCATATAAATCGCTCTGTGGAGTGGTGAAAACACCAGATAACGTGTTTCTCGCATTAAATAGCTCGAAAAGAGCGATCCCGATAATTCTGCATACTTCTGACAGACGTCTCACCAAGATTATCCTAGAATGTGCATATCTCAGCTTGAACCCCGACGAAATCCAAGATGTCGCCGGTTCTGCATATCAAACGCACTGTGGAGTGGTGAAAACACCAGAAAACGTGTTTCTCGCATTAGGTAGCTCGAAACGAGCGATCTAGATGATTCTGCATACTTCTGACTGAAGTCTCACCAAGATTATCGCAGAAAATGCATATCTCAGCTTGAAACCTCACGAAAACCAAGTTATCTCCGGTTCTGCGCATCAAACGGACTGTGGTGTGGTGAAAACACCAGAAAACTTGTTTTTTCGCATTAGATAGCTCGAAACGGGCGATCTAGATGATTCTGCATACTTCTGACAGAAGTCTCACCAAGATTATCGCAGGAAATGCATACCTGAGCTTGAAATCTCACGAAAATCAAGATGTCGCCGCTTCTGCATATCAAACGCACTGTGGAGTGGTGAAAACAACCAGATAACGTGTTTCTCGCATTAAATAGCTCGAAAAGAGCGATCCCGATAACTCTGCATACTTCTGACAGACGTCTCACCAAGATTATCGTAGAAAATGCATATCTCAGCTTGAAACCCGACCGAAACCAAGATATCTCCGGTTCTGCATGTCAAACGTACTGTGGAGTGGAGAATACACCAGACGACGTGTTTCTCGCATTAAATAGCTCGAAAGGAGCGTTCTCGATGATTCTGCATTCTTCGGACAGAAGTCTCACAATCATTATCGCAGAAAATGCATATCTCTGCTAGAAACTCCACGAAAACCAAGATATCTCCTGTTCTGCATATCCAACGAACTGTGGAGTGGTGAAAACCCCAGAAAACATGTTTCTCGCATTAAATAGCTCGAAAAGAGCGATCTAGATGATTCAGCATACTTCTGACAGAAGTCTCACCAAGATTATCGTAGAAAATGCATATCTCAGCTTGATACCCTACGACAGCCAAGATGTCGCCGGTTCTGCATATCAACCGCACTGTGGAGTGGTGAAAACGCCAGATAACGTGTTTCTCGCATTAAATAGCTCGAAAAGAGCGATCTCGATGATTCTGCATACTTCTGACAGAACACTCACCAAGATTATCGCAGAAAATGCATATCTCAGCTTGAAACCCGTCCGAAACCAAGATATCTCCGGTTCTGCATGTCAAACGTACTGTGGAGTGGTGAATACACCAGAAAACGTGTTTCTCGCATTAAATAGCTCGAAAGGAGCGTTCTCGATGATTCTGCATACTTCTGACAGAAGAATCACCAAGATTATCGCAGAAAATGCATATCTCAGCTGGAAACCCCACGAAAACCAAGATATCGCCGGTTCAGCATATCAGACGCACTGTGGAGTGGTGAAAGCACCAGAAAACGTGTTTCTCGCATTAACTATCTCGAAAAGAGCGTTCTCGATGATTCTGCATTCTTCGGACAGAAGTCTCACCAAGATTGCCGCTGAAAATGCATATCCCAGCTGGAAACCCCGCGAAAACCAAGATATCGCCGGTTCTGCATATCAGACGCACTGTGGAGTCGTGAAAACGCCAGAAAACGTGTTTCTCGCATCAACTAGCTCGAAAAGAGCGATCTCGATTATTCTGCATACTTCTGACTGAAGTCTCAGCAAGATTATCGCAGAAAATGCATATCTCAGCTTGAAACCCGACCGAAACCAAGATATCTCCGGTTCTGCATATCAAACGCACTGTGGGGTGGTGAAAACACAAGAAAACGTGTTTCTCGCATTAAGTAGCTCGAAAAGAGAGATCTAGACGATTCTGCATACTTCTGACAGAAGACTCACCAAGATTATCGCAGAAAATGCATATCTCAGCTACAAACCCCACGAAAACCAAGATATCGCCGGTTCTGCATTTCAGACGCACTGTGGAGCGGTGAAAAAACCAGAAAACGTGTTTCTCGCATTAGGTAGTTCGAAAAGAGCGTTCTCGATGTTTCTGCATCCTTCTGACAGAAGAATCACCAAGATTATCGCAGAAAATGCATGTCTCAGCTTGATACCCGACGAAAGCCAAGATATCTCCGGTTCTGCATATCAAACGCACTGTGGAGTGGTGAACATACAAGAAAACGTGTTTCTCGCATTAAATAGCTCGAAAAGAGCGATCTCGATGATTCTGCATTCTTCGGACAGAGATCTCACCAAGATTATCGAAGGAATTGCATATCTCAGCTTGAAACCCCACGAAAACCAAGATATCGCTGGTTCTGCATATCAAACGCACTGTGGAATGCTGAAAACACCAGATAACGTGTTTCTCGCATTAAATAACTCGAAAAGAGCGATCTCGATGATTCTGCATTCTTCGGACAGAAGTCTCACCAAGATTGTCGCAGAAAATGCATATCTCAGCTAGAAACCCCACGAAAACCAAGATATCTCCGGTTCTGCATATCAAACCAACTGTGGAGTGGTGAAAACACCAGATAACGTGCTTCTCGCATTAAATAGCTCGAAAAGAGCGATCTGGATGATTCTGCATACTTCGGACAGAAGTCTCACCAAGATTATCGCAGAAAATGCATATCTCAGCTTGAAACCCGACGAAAACCAAGATATCTCCGGTTCTGCACATCCAACGAACTGTGGTGTGGTGAAAACCCCAGAAAACGTGTTTCTCGCATTAAATAGCTCGAAAAGAGCGCTCTTGATGTTTCTGCATATTTCGGACAGATGTTTCACCAAGATTATCGTAGAACAAGCATATCTCAACTTGAAACCCCACGAAAACCAAGATTTCGCTGGTTCTGCATATCAAACGCACTGTGGATTGCTGAAAACACCAGATAACGTGTTTCTCGCATTAAATAGCTCGAAAAGAGCGATCTCGATGATTAAGCATACTTCGGACAGAAGTCTCACCAAGATTATCGCAGGAATTGCATATCTCAGCTTGAAACCACACGAAAACCAAGATATCGCTGGTTCTCCATATCAAACCAAATGTGGAGTGGTGAAAACCCCAGAAAACGTGTTCCTCGCATTAAATAGCTCGAAAAGTACGATCTCGAATACTCTGCATACTTCGGACAGAAGTCTCACCAAGATTATCGCAGAAAATGCATATCTGAGCTTGAATCCCCACGAAAACCAAGATATCGCCGGTTCTGCATATCAGACGCACTGTGGAGTAGTCAAAACACCAGAAAACTGGTTTTTTTTCGCATTAAATAGCTCGAAACGAGCGATCTAGATGATTCTGCATACTTCTGACTGAAGTCTCAACAATATTATCGCAGAAAATGCATATCTCAGCTAGAAACATTACGAAAATCAAGATGTCGCCGGTTCTGCATATCAAACGTACTGTGGAGTGGTGAAAACACCAGATAACGTGTTTCTCGCATTAAATAGGTCGAAAAGAGCGATCTCGATGTTTCTGCATACTTCGGACAGAGGTCACACCAAGATTATCGCAGAAAATGCATATCTCAGCTTGAAACCCCACGGAAACCAAGATATCTCCGGTTCTGCATATCAAACGTACTGTGGAGTGGTGAATACACCAGAAAACGTGTTTCTCGCATTAAATAGCTCGAAAGGAGCGTTCTCGATGATTCTGCATACTTCTGACAGAAGAATCACCAAGATTATCGCAGAAAATGCATATCTCAGCTGGAAACCCCACGAAAACCAAGATATCGCCGGTTCTGCATATCAAACGCACTGTGGAGTGGTCAAAACACCAGATAACGTGTTTCCCGCATTAAATAGCTCGAAAAGAGCGATCTGGATGATTCTGCATACTTCGGACAGAAGTCTCACCAAGATTGCCGCAGAAAATGCATATCTCAGCTGGAAATCCCACGAAAACCAAGATATCGCCGGTTCTGCATATCAGACGCACTGTGGAGTGGTGAAAACAACCAGAGAACGTGTTTCTCGCATTAAATGGCTCGAAAAGAGGGATCTCGATGATTCTGCATACTTCTGACAGAAGACTCTCCAAGATTATCGCAGAAAATGCATATCTCAGCTGGAAACACCACGAAAATCAAGATATCGCCGGTTCTGCATATCAAACGCACTGTGGAATGTTGAAAACACCAGAAAACTTGTTTTTTCGCATTAAATAGCTCGAAACGAGCGATCTCGATGATTCTGCATACTTCGGACAGAAGTCTCACCAAGATTATCGTAAAAAATGCATATCTCAGCTTGAAACCCCACGAAAACCAAGATATCGCCGGTTCTGCATATCAAACGCACTGTGGAGTGGTGAAAACACCAGATAACGTGTTTCTCGCATTAAATAGCTCGAAAAGCGAGATCCCGATGATTCTGCATACTTCTGACAAAAGACTCACCAAGATTATCGCTGAAAATGCATATCTCAGCTTGAAACCCCACGAAAACCCAGATATCGCCGGTACTGCATATCAAACCAACTGTAAAGTGGTGAAAACAACCAGAAAAATTGTTTTTTCGCATTAAATCGCTCGAAAAGAGCGATCTAGATGATTCTGCATACTTCTGACAAAAGACTCACCAAGATTATCGCTGAAAATGCATATCTCATCTTGAAACCCCACGAAAACCCAGATATCGCCGGTTCTGCATACCAAACCAACTGTGGAGTGGTGAAAACACCAGACAACGTGTTTCTCGCATTAAATAGATCGAAATGTGCGATCTCGATGATTCTGCATACTTCTAACAGAAGTCTCACCATCATTATCGCAGAAAATGCATATCTCTGCTAGAAACTCCACGAAAACCAAGATATCTCCTGTTCTGCATATCCAACGAACGGTGGAGTGGTGAAAACCCCAGAAAACATGTTTCTCGCATTAAATAGCTCGGAAAGAGCGATCTAGATGATTCAGCATACTTCTGACAGAAGTCTCACCAAGATTATCGTAGAAAATGCATATCTCAGCTTGATACCCTACGACAGCCAAGATGTCGCCGGTTCTGCATATCAAACGCACTGTGGAGTGGTGAAAACACCAGAAAACGTGTTTCTCGCATTAACTATCTCGAAAAGAGCGTTCTCGATGATTCTGCATACTTCTGACAGAACACTCACCAAGATTATCGCAGAAAATGCATATCTCAGCTTGAAACCCGTCCGAAACCAAGATATCTCCGGTTCTGCATGTCAAACGTACTGTGGAGTGGTGAATACACTAGAAAACGTGTTTCTCGCATTAACTATCTCGAAAAGAGCGTTCTCGATGATTCTGCATTCTTCGGACAGAAGTCTCACCAAGATTGCCGCTGAAAATGCATATCCCAGCTGGAAACCCCGCGAAAACCAAGATATCGCCGGTTCTGCATATCAGACGCACTGTGGAGTCGTGAAAACGCCAGAAAACGTGTTTCTCGCATCAACTAGCTCGAAAAGAGCGATCTCGATTATTCTGCATACTTCTGACTGAAGTCTCAGCAAGATTATCGCAGAAAATGCATATCTCAGCTTGAAACCCTACGACAGCCAAGATGTCGCCGGTTCTGCATATCAAACGCACTGTGGAGTGGTGAAAACGCCAGATAACGTGTTTCTCGCATTAAATAGCTCGAAAAGAGCGATCTCGATGATTCTGCATACTTCTGACAGAACACTCACCAAGATTATAACAGAAAATGCATATCTCAGCTTGAAACCCGTCCGAAACCAAGATATCTCCGGTTCTGCATGTCAAACGTACTGTGGAGTGGTGAATACACCAGAAAACGTGTTTCTCGCATTAACTATCTCGAAAAGAGCGTTCTCGATGAGTCTGCATTCTTCGGACAGAAGTCTCACCAAGATTGCCGCTGAAAATGCATATCCCAGCTGGAAACCCCGCGAAAACCAAGATATCGCCGGTTCTGCATATCAGACGCACTGTGGAGTCGTGAAAACGCCAGAAAACGTGTTTCTCGCATCAACTAGCTCGAAAAGAGCGATCTCGATTATTCTGCATACTTCTGACTGAAGTCTCAGCAAGATTATCGCAGAAAATGCATATCTCAGCTTGAAACCCGACCGAAACCAAGATATCTCCGGTTCTGCATATCAAACGCACTGTGAAGTGGTGAACATACAAGAAAACGTGTTTCTCGCATTAAATAGCTCGAAAAGAGCGATCTAGATGATTCTGCATACTTCTGACAGAAGACTCACCAAGATTATCGCAGAAAATGCATATCTCAGCTACAAACCCCACGAAAACCAAGATATCTCCGGTTCTGCATATCAAACGCACTGTGGGGTGGTGAAAACACAAGAAAACGTGTTTCTCGCATTAAATAGCTCGAAAAGAGAGATCTAGACGATTCTGCATACTTCTGACAGAAGACTCACCAAGATTATCGCAAAAAATGCATATCTCAGCTACAAACCCCACGAAAACCAAGATATCGCCGGTTCTGCATTTCAGACGCACTGTGGAGTGGTGAAAAAACCAGAAAACGTGTTTCTCGCATTAAGTAGCTCGAAAAGAGCGTGCTCGATGATTCTGCATACTTCTCATAGCTGAAACACCAAGCTGATCGCAGAAAATGCATATATCAGCTGGAAACCCCACGAAAACCAAGTTGTCGGCGGCTCTACATATCAAACGCACTGTGGAGTGGTCAAAACACCAGATAACGTGTTTCCCGCATTAAATAGCTCGAAATGAGCGATCTCGATGATTCTGCATACTTCGGACAGAAGTCTCACCAAGATTATCGTAGAAAATGCATATCTCAACTTGAAACCCGACGAAAACCAAACATCGCGGGTTCTGCATATCAAACGCACTGTGGAGTGGTGAAAACACCAGATAAGGTTTTTCTCGCATTAACTAGCTTGAAAAGTGCGATCTCGATGATTCAGCATACATCGGACAGAAGTCTCTACAAGTTTATCGCAGAAAATGCATATCTCAGCTTGAAACCCCTCGAAAACCAAGATATCACCTGTTCTGCATATCCAACGAACTGTGGTGTGGTGAAAACCCCAGAAAACGTGTTTCTCGCATTAAATAGCTCGAAATGAGCGATCTCGATGATTCTGCACACTTCGGACAGAAGACTCACCAAGATTATCGCTGAAAATGCATATCTCATCTTGAAACCCCACGAAAACCCAGATATCGCCGGTTCTGCATACCAAACCAACTGTGGAGTGGTGAAAACACCAGACAACGTGTTTCTCGCATTAAATAGATCGAAATGTGCGATCTCGATGATTCTGCATACTTCTAACAGAAGTCTCACCATCATTATCGCAGAAAGTGCATATCTCTGCTAGAAACTCCACGAAAACCAAGATATCTCCTGTTCTGCATATCCAACGAACGGTGGAGTGGTGAAAACCCCAGAAAACATGTTTCTCGCATTAAATAGCTCGGAAAGAGCGATCTAGATGATTCAGCATACTTCTGACAGAAGACTCTCCAAGATTATCGCAGAAAATGCATATCTCAGCTGGAAACACCACGAAAATCAAGATATCGCCGGTTCTGCATATCAAACGCACTGTGGAATGTTGAAAACACCAGAAAACTTGTTTTTTCGCATTAAATAGCTCGAAACGAGCGATCTCGATGATTCTGCATACTTCGGACAGAAGTCTCACCAAGATTATCGTAAAAAATGCATATCTCAGCTTGAAACCCCACGAAAACCAAGATATCGCCGGTTCTGCATATCAAACGCACTGTGGAGTGGTGAAAACACCAGATAACGTGTTTCTCGCATTAAATAGCTCGAAAAGCGAGATCCCGATGATTCTGCATACTTCTGACAAAAGACTCACCAAGATTATCGCTGAAAATGCATATCTCAGCTTGAAACCCCACGAAAACCCAGATATCGCCGGTACTGCATATCAAACCAACTGTAAAGTGGTGAAAACAACCAGAAAAATTGTTTTTTCGCATTAAATCGCTCGAAAAGAGCGATCTAGATGATTCTGCATACTTCTGACAAAAGACTCACCAAGATTATCGCTGAAAATGCATATTTCATCTTGAAACCCCACGAAAACCCAGATATCGCCGGTTCTGCATACCAAACCAACTGTGGAGTGGTGAAAACACCAGACAACGTGTTTCTCGCATTAAATAGATCGAAATGTGCGATCTCGATGATTCTGCATACTTCTAACAGAAGTCTCACCATCATTATCGCAGAAAATGCATATCTCTGCTAGAAACTCCACGAAAACCAAGATATCTCCTGTTCTGCATATCCAACGAACGGTGGAGTGGTGAAAACCCCAGAAAACATGTTTCTCGCATTAAATAGCTCGGAAAGAGCGATCTAGATGATTCAGCATACTTCTGACAGAAGTCTCACCAAGATTATCGTAGAAAATGCATATCTCAGCTTGATACCCTACGACAGCCAAGATGTCGCCGGTTCTGCATATCAAACGCACTGTGGAGTGGTGAAAACACCAGAAAACGTGTTTCTCGCATTAACTATCTCGAAAAGAGCGTTCTCGATGATTCTGCATACTTCTGACAGAACACTCACCAAGATTATCGCAGAAAATGCATATCTCAGCTTGAAACCCGTCCGAAACCAAGATATCTCCGGTTCTGCATGTCAAACGTACTGTGGAGTGGTGAATACACTAGAAAACGTGTTTCTCGCATTAACTATCTCGAAAAGAGCGTTCTCGATGATTCTGCATTCTTCGGACAGAAGTCTCACCAAGATTGCCGCTGAAAATGCATATCCCAGCTGGAAACCCCGCGAAAACCAAGATATCGCCGGTTCTGCATATCAGACGCACTGTGGAGTCGTGAAAACGCCAGAAAACGTGTTTCTCGCATCAACTAGCTCGAAAAGAGCGATCTCGATTATTCTGCATACTTCTGACTGAAGTCTCAGCAAGATTATCGCAGAAAATGCATATCTCAGCTTGAAACCCTACGACAGCCAAGATGTCGCCGGTTCTGCATATCAAACGCACTGTGGAGTGGTGAAAACGCCAGATAACGTGTTTCTCGCATTAAATAGCTCGAAAAGAGCGATCTCGATGATTCTGCATACTTCTGACAGAACACTCACCAAGATTATAACAGAAAATGCATATCTCAGCTTGAAACCCGTCCGAAACCAAGATATCTCCGGTTCTGCATGTCAAACGTACTGTGGAGTGGTGAATACACCAGAAAACGTGTTTCTCGCATTAACTATCTCGAAAAGAGCGTTCTCGATGAGTCTGCATTCTTCGGACAGAAGTCTCACCAAGATTGCCGCTGAAAATGCATATCCCAGCTGGAAACCCCGCGAAAACCAAGATATCGCCGGTTCTGCATATCAGACGCACTGTGGAGTCGTGAAAACGCCAGAAAACGTGTTTCTCGCATCAACTAGCTCGAAAAGAGCGATCTCGATTATTCTGCATACTTCTGACTGAAGTCTCAGCAAGATTATCGCAGAAAATGCATATCTCAGCTTGAAACCCGACCGAAACCAAGATATCTCCGGTTCTGCATATCAAACGCACTGTGGGGTGGTGAAAACACAAGAAAACGTGTTTCTCGCATTAAATAGCTCGAAAAGAGAGATCTAGACGATTCTGCATACTTCTGACAGAAGACTCACCAAGATTATCGCAAAAAATGCATATCTCAGCTACAAACCCCACGAAAATCAAGATATCGCCGGTTCTGCATTTCAGACGCACTGTGGAGCGGTGAAAAAACCAGAAAACGTGTTTCTCGCATTAGGTAGTTCGAAAAGAGCGTTCTCGATGTTTCTGCATCCTTCTGACAGAAGAATCACCAAGATTATCGCAGAAAATGCATGTCTCAGCTTGATACCCGACGAAAGCCAAGATATCGCCGGTTCTGCATTTCAGACGCACTGTGGAGTGGTGAAAAAACCAGAAAACGTGTTTCTCGCATTAAGTAGCTCGAAAAGAGCGTGCTCGATGATTCTGCATACTTCTCATAGCTGAAACACCAAGCTGATCGCAGAAAATGCATATATCAGCTGGAAACCCCACGAAAACCAAGTTGTCGGCGGCTCTACATATCAAACGCACTGTGGAGTGGTCAAAACACCAGATAACGTGTTTCCCGCATTAAATAGCTCGAAATGAGCGATCTCGATGATTCTGCATACTTCGGACAGAAGTCTCACCAAGATTATCGTAGAAAATGCATATCTCAACTTGAAACCCGACGAAAACCAAACATCGCGGGTTCTGCATATCAAACGCACTGTGGAGTGGTGAAAACACCAGATAAGGTTTTTCTCGCATTAACTAGCTTGAAAAGTGCGATCTCGATGATTCAGCATACTTCGGACAGAAGTCTCTACAAGTTTATCGCAGAAAATGCATATCTCAGCTTGAAACCCCTCGAAAACCAAGATATCACCTGTTCTGCATATCCAACGAACTGTGGTGTGGTGAAAACCCCAGAAAACGTGTTTCTCGCATTAAATAGCTCGAAATGAGCGATCTCGATGATTCTGCACACTTCGGACAGAAGTCTCACCAAGATTATCGCAGAAAATGCATATCTCAGCTACAAACCCCACGAAAACCAAGATATCGCCGGTTCTGCATTTCAGACGCACTGTGGAGCGGTGAAAAAACCAGAAAACGTGTTTCTCGCATTAGGTAGTTCGAAAAGAGCGTTCTCGATGTTTCTGCATCCTTCTGACAGAAGAATCACCAAGATTATCGCAGAAAATGCATGTCTCAGCTTGATACCCGACGAAAGCCAAGAGATCTCCGGTTCTGCATATCAAACGCTCTGTGGAGTGGTGAACATACAAGAAAACGTGTTTCTCGCATTAAATAGCTCGAAAAGAGCGATCTCGATGATTCTGCATTCTTCGGACAGAAGTCTCACCAAGATTATCGCAGAAAATGCATATCTCAGCTAGAAACCCCACGAAAACCAAGATATCTCCGGTTCTGCATATCAAACCAACTGTGGAGTGGTGAAAACACCAGATAACGTGCTTCTCGCATTAAATAGCTCGAAAAGTGCGATCTGGATGATTCTGCATACTTCGGACAGAAGTCTCACCAAGATTATCGCAGAAAATGCATATCTCAGCTTGAAACCCCACGAAAACCAAGATATCTCCGGTTCTGCACATCCAACGAACTGTGGTGTGGTGAAAACCCCAGAAAACGTGTTTCTCGCATTAAATAGCTCGAAAAGAGCGCTCTTGATGTTTCTGCATATTTCGGACAGATGTTTCACCAAGATTATAGTAGAACATGCATATCTCCACTTGAAACCCCACGAAAACCAAGATTTCGCTGGTTCTGCATATCAGACGCACTGTGGAGTGGTGAAAACCCCAGAAAACATGTTTCTCGCATTAAATAGCTCGAAAAGAGCGATCTAGATGATTCAGCATACTTCTGACAGAAGTCTCACCAAGATTATCGTAGAAAATGCATATCTCAGCTTGATACCCTACGACAGCCAAGATGTCGCCGGTTCTGCATATCAAACGCACTGTGGAGTGGTGAAAACGCCAGATAACGTGTTTCTCGCATTAAATAGCTCGAAAAGAGCGATCTCGATGATTCTGCATACTTCTGACAGAACACTCACCAAGATTATCGCAGAAAATGCATATCTCAGCTTGAAACCCGTCCGAAACCAAGATATCTCCGGTTCTGGATGTCAAACGTACTGTGGAGTGGTGAATACACCAGAAAACGTGTTTCTCGCATTAACTATCTCGAAAAGAGCGTTCTCGATGATTCTGCATTCTTCGGACAGAAGTCTCACCAAGATTGCCGCTGAAAATGCATATCCCAGCTGGAAACCCCGCGAAAACCAAGATATCGCCGGTTCTGCATATCAGACGCACTGTGGAGTCGTGAAAACGCCAGAAAACGTGTTTCTCGCATCAACTAGCTCGAAAAGAGCGATCTCGATTATTCTGCATACTTCTGACTGAAGTCTCAGCAAGATTATCGCAGAAAATGCATATCTCAGCTTGAAACCCGACCGAAACCAAGATATCTCCGGTTCTGCATATCAAACGCACTGTGGAGTGGTGAACATACAAGAAAACGTGTTTCTCGCATTAAATAGCTCGAAAAGAGAGATCTAGACGATTCTGCATACTTCTGACAGAAGACTCACCAAGATTATCGCAGAAAATGCATATCTCAGCTACAAACCCCACGAAAACCAAGATATCGCCGGTTCTGCATTTCAGACGCACTGTGGAGCGGTGAAAAAACCAGAAAACGTGTTTCTCGCATTAGGTAGTTCGAAAAGAGCGTTCTCGATGTTTCTGCATCCTTCTGACAGAAGAATCACCAAGATTATCGCAGAAAATGCATGTCTCAGCTTGATACCCGACGAAAGCCAAGATATCGCCGGTTCTGCATTTCAGACGCACTGTGGAGTGGTGAAAAAACCAGAAAACGTGTTTCTCGCATTAAGTAGCTCGAAAAGAGCGTGCTCGATGATTCTGCATACTTCTCATAGCTGAAACACCAAGCTGATCGCAGAAAATGCATATATCAGCTGGAAACCCCACGAAAACCAAGTTGTCGGCGGCTCTACATATCAAACGCACTGTGGAGTGGTCAAAACACCAGATAACGTGTTTCCCGCATTAAATAGCTCGAAATGAGCGATCTCGATGATTCTGCATACTTCGGACAGAAGTCTCACCAAGATTATCGTAGAAAATGCATATCTCAACTTGAAACCCGACGAAAACCAAACATCGCGGGTTCTGCATATCAAACGCACTGTGGAGTGGTGAAAACACCAGATAAGGTTTTTCTCGCATTAACTAGCTTGAAAAGTGCGATCTCGATGATTCAGCATACTTCGGACAGAAGTCTCTACAAGTTTATCGCAGAAAATGCATATCTCAGCTTGAAACCCCTCGAAAACCAAGATATCACCTGTTCTGCATATCCAACGAACTGTGGTGTGGTGAAAACCCCAGAAAACGTGTTTCTCGCATTAAATAGCTCGAAATGAGCGATCTCGATGATTCTGCACACTTCGGACAGAAGTCTCACCAAGATTATCGCAGAAAATGCATATCTCAGCTACAAACCCCACGAAAACCAAGATATCGCCGGTTCTGCATTTCAGACGCACTGTGGAGCGGTGAAAAAACCAGAAAACGTGTTTCTCGCATTAGGTAGTTCGAAAAGAGCGTTCTCGATGTTTCTGCATCCTTCTGACAGAAGAATCACCAAGATTATCGCAGAAAATGCATGTCTCAGCTTGATACCCGACGAAAGCCAAGAGATCTCCGGTTCTGCATATCAAACGCTCTGTGGAGTGGTGAACATACAAGAAAACGTGTTTCTCGCATTAAATAGCTCGAAAAGAGCGATCTCGATGATTCTGCATTCTTCGGACAGAAGTCTCACCAAGATTATCGCAGAAAATGCATATCTCAGCTAGAAACCCCACGAAAACCAAGATATCTCCGGTTCTGCATATCAAACCAACTGTGGAGTGGTGAAAACACCAGATAACGTGCTTCTCGCATTAAATAGCTCGAAAAGTGCGATCTGGATGATTCTGCATACTTCGGACAGAAGTCTCACCAAGATTATCGCAGAAAATGCATATCTCAGCTTGAAACCCCACGAAAACCAAGATATCTCCGGTTCTGCACATCCAACGAACTGTGGTGTGGTGAAAACCCCAGAAAACGTGTTTCTCGCATTAAATAGCTCGAAAAGAGCGCTCTTGATGTTTCTGCATATTTCGGACAGATGTTTCACCAAGATTATAGTAGAACATGCATATCTCCACTTGAAACCCCACGAAAACCAAGATTTCGCTGGTTCTGCATATCAGACGCACTGTGGAGTGGTGAAAACCCCAGAAAACATGTTTCTCGCATTAAATAGCTCGAAAAGAGCGATCTAGATGATTCAGCATACTTCTGACAGAAGTCTCACCAAGATTATCGCAGAAAATGCATATCTCAGCTACAAACCCCACGAAAACCAAGATATCGCCGGTTCTGCATTTCAGACGCACTGTGGAGCGGTGAACATACAAGAAAACGTGTTTCTCGCATTAAATAGCTCGAAAAGAGCGATCTAGATGATTCTGCATACTTCTGACAGAAGACTCACCAAGATTATCGCAGAAAATGCATATCTCAGCTACAAACCCCACGAAAACCAAGATATCTCCGGTTCTGCATATCAAACGCACTGCGGGGTGTTGAAAACACAAGAAAACGTGTTTCTCGCATTAAATAGCTCGAAAAGAGAGATCTAGACGATTCTGCATACTTCTGACAGAAGACTCACCAAGATTATCGCAGAAAATGCATATCTCAGCTACAAACCCCACGAAAACCAAGATATCGCCGGTTCTGCATTTCAGACGCACTGTGGAGCGGTGAAAAAACCAGAAAACGTGTTTCTCGCATTAGGTAGTTCGAAATGAGCGTTCTCGATGTTTCTGCATCCTTCTGACAGAAGAATCACCAAGATTATCGCAGAAAATGCATGTCTCAGCTTGATACCCGACGAAAGCCAAGATATCGCCGGTTCTGCATTTCAGACGCACTGTGGAGTGGTGAAAAAACCAGAAAACGTGTTTCTCGCATTAGGTAGCTCGAAAAGAGCGTGCTCGATGATTCTGCATACTTCTCATAGCTGAAACACCAAGCTGATCGCAGAAAATGCATATATCAGCTGGAAACCCCACGAAAACCAAGTTGTCGGCGGCTCTACATATCAAACGCACTGTGGAGTGGTCAAAACACCAGATAACGTGTTTCCCGCATTAAATAGCTCGAAATGAGCGATCTCGATGATTCTGCATACTTCGGACAGAAGTCTCACCAAGATTATCGTAGAAAATGCATATCTCAACTTGAAATCCGACGAAAACCAAACATCGCGGGTTCTGCATATCAAACGCACTGTGGAGTGGTGAAAACACCAGATAAGGTTTTTCTCGCATTAACTAGCTTGAAAAGTGCGATCTCGATGATTCAGCATACTTCGGACAGAAGTCTCTACAAGTTTATCGCAGAAAATGCATATCTCAGCTTGAAACCCCTCGAAAACCAAGATATCACCTGTTCTGCATATCCAACGAACTGTGGTGTGGTGAAAACCCCAGAAAACGTGTTTCTCGCATTAAATAGCTCGAAATGAGCGATCTCGATGATTCTGCACACTTCGGACAGAAGTCTCACCAAGATTATCGCAGAAAATGCATATCTCAGCTACAAACCCCACGAAAACCAAGATATCGCCGGTTCTGCATTTCAGACGCACTGTGGAGCGGTGAAAAAACCAGAAAACGTGTTTCTCGCATTAGGTAGTTCGAAAAGAGCGTTCTCGATGTTTCTGCATCCTTCTGACAGAAGAATCACCAAGATTATCGCAGAAAATGCATGTCTCAGCTTGATACCCGACGAAAGCCAAGATATCTCCGGTTCAGCATATCAAACGCACTGTGGAGTGGTGAACATACAAGAAAACGTGTTTCTCGCATTAAATAGCTCGAAAAGAGCGATCTCGATGATTCTGCATTCTTCGGACAGAAGTCTCACCAAGATTATCGCAGAAAATGCATATCTCAGCTAGAAACCCCACGAAAACCAAGATATCTCCGGTTCTGCATATCAAACCAACTGTGGAGTGGTGAAAACACCAGATAACGTGCTTCTCGCATTAAATAGCTCGAAAAGTGCGATCTGGATGATTCTGCATACTTCGGACAGAAGTCTCACCAAGATTATCGCAGAAAATGCATATCTCAGCTTGAAACCCCACGAAAACCAAGATATCTCCGGTTCTGCACATCCAACGAACTGTGGTGTGGTGAAACCCCCAGAAAACGTGTTTCTCGCATTAAATAGCTCGAAAAGAGCGCTCTTGATGTTTCTGCATATTTCGGACAGATGTTTCACCAAGATTATCGTAGAACATGCATATCTCCACTTGAAACCCCACGAAAACCAAGATTTCGCTGGTTCTGCATATCAAACGCACTGTGGATTGCTGAAAACACCAGATAACGTGTTACTGGCATTAAATAGCTCGAAAAGTGCGGTCTCGATGTTTCTGCATACTTCGTACAGAAGTCTCACCATGATTATCGTAAAAAATGCATATCTCAGCTTGAAACCCCACGAAAACCAAGATATCTCCGGTTCTGCATATCAAACCAACTGCGGAGTTGTGAA
Organism: Anthophora plumipes; assembly: GCA_951804975.1. Lineage (NCBI taxonomy): Eukaryota > Metazoa > Arthropoda > Insecta > Hymenoptera > Apidae > Anthophora > Anthophora plumipes. Next base: position 546,541 of record CATORF010000732.1, read on the forward strand.
AACACCAGATAACGTGTTTCTCGCATTAAACAGCTCGAAAAGAGCGATCTCGATGATTAAGCATACTTCGGACAGAAGTCTCACCAAGATTATCGCAGAAAATGCATATCTCAGCTTGAAACCCCACGAAAACCAAGATATCTCCGGTTCTGCACATCCAACGAACTGTGGTGTGGTGAAAACCCCAGAAAACGTGTTTCTCGCATTAAATAGCTCGAAAAGAGCGCTCTTGATGTTTCTGCATATTTCGGACAGATGTTTCACCAAGATTATCGTAGAACATGCATATCTCCACTTGAAACCCCACGAAAACCAAGATTTCGCTGGTTCTGCATATCAGACGCACTGTGGAGTGGTGAAAACCCCAGAAAACATGTTTCTCGCATTAAATAGCTCGAAAAGAGCGATCTAGATGATTCAGCATACTTCTGACAGAAGTCTCACCAAGATTATCGTAGAAAATGCATATCTCAGCTTGATACCCTACGACAGCCAAGATGTCGCCGGTTCTGCATATCAAACGCACTGTGGAGTGGTGAAAACGCCAGATAACGTGTTTCTCGCATTAAATAGCTCGAAAAGAGCGATCTCGATGATTCTGCATACTTCTGACAGAACACTCACCAAGATTATCGCAGAAAATGCATATCTCAGCTTGAAACCCGTCCGAAACCAAGATATCTCCGGTTCTGCATGTCAAACGTACTGTGGAGTGGTGAATACACCAGAAAACGTGTTTCTCGCATTAACTATCTCGAAAAGAGCGTTCTCGATGATTCTGCATTCTTCGGACAGAAGTCTCACCATGATTGCCGCTGAAAATGCATATCCCAGCTGGAAACCCCGCGAAAACCAAGATATCGCCGGTTCTGCATATCAGACGCACTGTGGAGTCGTGAAAACGCCAGAAAACGTGTTTCTCGCATCAACTAGCTCGAAAAGAGCGATCTCGATTATTCTGCATACTTCTGACTGAAGTCTCAGCAAGATTATCGCAGAAAATGCATATCTCAGCTTGAAACCCGACCGAAACCAAGATATCTCCGGTTCTGCATATCAAACGCACTGTGGAGTGGTGAACATACAAGAAAACGTGTTTCTCGCATTAAATAGCTCGAAAAGAGCGATCTAGATGATTCTGCATACTTCTGACAGAAGACTCACCAAGATTATCGCAGAAAATGCATATCTCAGCTACAAACCCCACGAAAACCAAGATATCTCCGGTTCTGCATATCAAACGCACTGTGGGGTGGTGAAAACACAAGAAAACGTGTTTCTCGCATTAAATAGCTCGAAAAGAGAGATCTAGACGATTCTGCATACTTCTGACAGAAGACTCACCAAGATTATCGCAGAAAATGCATATCTCAGCTACAAACCCCACGAAAACCAAGATATCGCCGGTTCTGCATTTCAGACGCACTGTGGAGCGGTGAAAAAACCAGAAAACGTGTTTCTCGCATTAGGTAGTTCGAAAAGAGCGTTCTCGATGTTTCTGCATCCTTCTGACAGAAGAATCACCAAGATTATCGCAGAAAATGCATGTCTCAGCTTGATACCCGACGAAAGCCAAGATATCGCCGGTTCTGCATTTCAGACGCACTGTGGAGTGGTGAAAAAACCAGAAAACGTGTTTCTCGCATTAGGTAGCTCGAAAAGAGCGTGCTCGATGATTCTGCATACTTCTCATAGCTGAAACACCAAGCTGATCGCAGAAAATGCATATATCAGCTGGAAACCCCACGAAAACCAAGTTGTCGGCGGCTCTACATATCAAACGCACTGTGGAGTGGTCAAAACACCAGATAACGTGTTTCCCGCATTAAATAGCTCGAAATGAGCGATCTCGATGATTCTGCATACTTCGGACAGAAGTCTCACCAAGATTATCGTAGAAAATGCATATCTCAACTTGAAACCCGACGAAAACCAAACATCGCGGGTTCTGCATATCAAACGCACTGTGGAGTGGTGAAAACACCAGATAAGGTTTTTCTCGCATTAACTAGCTTGAAAAGTGCGATCTCGATGATTCAGCATACTTCGGACAGAAGTCTCTACAAGTTTATCGCAGAAAATGCATATCTCAGCTTGAAACCCCTCGAAAACCAAGATATCACCTGTTCTGCATATCCAACGAACTGTGGTGTGGTGAAAACCCCAGAAAACGTGTTTCTCGCATTAAATAGCTCGAAATGAGCGATCTCGATGATTCTGCACACTTCGGACAGAAGTCTCACCAAGATTATCGCAGAAAATGCATATCTCAGCTACAAACCCCACGAAAACCAAGATATCGCCGGTTCTGCATTTCAGACGCACTGTGGAGCGGTGAAAAAACCAGAAAACGTGTTTCTCGCATTAGGTAGTTCGAAAAGAGCGTTCTCGATGTTTCTGCATCCTTCTGACAGAAGAATCACCAAGATTATCGCAGAAAATGCATGTCTCAGCTTGATACCCGACGAAAGCCAAGATATCTCCGGTTCTGCATATCAAACGCACTGTGGAGTGGTGAACATACAAGAAAACGTGTTTCTCGCATTAAATAGCTCGAAAAGAGCGATCTCGATGATTCTGCATATTTCGGACAGATGTTTCACCAAGATTATCGTAGAACATGCATATCTCAGCTTGAAACCCCACGAAAACCAAGATATCTCCGGTTCTGCATATCAAACCAACTGTGGAGTGGTGAAAACACCAGATAACGTGCTTGTCGCATTAAATAGCTCGAAATGAGCGATCTCGATGATTCTGCACACTTCGGACAGAAGTCTCACCAAGATTATCGCAGAAAATGCATATCTCAGCTAGAAACCCCACGAAAACCAAGATATCTCCGGTTCTGCATATCAAACCAACTGTGGAGTGGTGAAAACACCAGATAACGTGCTTCTCGCATTAAATAGCTCGAAAAGTGCGATCTGGATGATTCTGCATACTTCGGACAGAAGTCTCACCAAGATTATCGCAGAAAATGCATATCTCAGCTTGAAACCCCACGAAAACCAAGATATCTCCGGTTCTGCACATCCAACGAACTGTGGTGTGGTGAAAACCCCAGAAAACGTGTTTCTCGCATTAAATAGCTCGAAAAGAGCGCTCTTGATGTTTCTGCATATTTCGGACAGATGTTTCACCAAGATTATCGTAGAACATGCATATCTCCACTTGAAACCCCACGAAAACCAAGATTTCGCTGGTTCTGCATATCAAACGCACTGTGGATTGCTGAAAACACCAGATAACGTGTTACTGGCATTAAATAGCTCGAAAAGTGCGGTCTCGATGTTTCTGCATACTTCGTACAGAAGTCTCACCATGATTATCGTAAAAAATGCATATCTCAGCTTGAAACCCCACGAAAACCAAGATATCTCCGGTTCTGCATATCAAACCAACTGCGGAGTGGTGAAAACACCAGATAACGTGTTTCTCGCATTAAACAGCTCGAAAAGAGCGATCTCGATGATTAAGCATACTTCGGACAGAAGTCTCACCAAGATTATCGCAGAAAATGCATATCTCAGCTTGAAACCCCACGAAAACCAAGATATCTCCGGTTCTGCACATCCAACGAACTGTGGTGTGGTGAAAACCCCAGAAAACGTGTTTCTCGCATTAAATAGCTCGAAAAGAGCGCTCTTGATGTTTCTGCATATTTCGGACAGATGTTTCACCAAGATTATCGTAGAACAAGCATATCTCAACTTGAAACCCCACGAAAACCAAGATTTCGCTGGTTCTGCATATCAAACGCACTGTGGATTGCTGAAAACACCAGATAACGTGTTTCTGGAATTAAATAGCTCGAAAAGTGCGGTCTCGATGATTCTGCATACTTCGTACAGAAGTCTCACCATGATTATCGTAAAAAATGCATATCTCAGCTTGAAACCCCACGAAAACCAGGATATCGTCGGTTCTGCATATTAAACGCACTGTGGAGTGGTGAAAACACCAGATAACGTGTTTCTCGCATTAAATAGCTCGAAAAGAGCGATCTCGATGATTAAGCATACTTCGGACAGAAGTCTCACCAAGATTATCGCAGGAATTGCATATCTCAGCTTGAAACCACACGAAAACCAAGATATCGCTGGTTCTCCATATCAAACCAAATGTGGAGTGGTGAAAACCCCAGAAAACGTGTTCCTCGCATTAAATAGCTCGAAAAGTACGATCTCGATGACTCTGCATACTTCGGACAGAAGTCTCACCAAGATTATCGCAGAAAATGCATATCTGAGCTTGAATCCCCACGAAAACCAAGATATCGCCGGTTCTGCATATCAGACGCACTGTGGAGTGGTCAAAACACCAGAAAACTGGTTTTTTTCGCATTAAATAGCTCGAAACGAGCGATCTAGATGATTCTGCATACTTCTGACTGAAGTCTCAACAATATTATCGCAGAAAATGCATATCTCAGCTAGAAACATTACGAAAATCAAGATGTCGCCGGTTCTGCATATCAAACGTACTGTGGAGTGGTGAAAACACCAGATAACGTGTTTCTCGCATTAAATAGGTCGAAAAGAGCGATCTCGATGATTCTGCATTCTTCGGACAGAAGTCTCACCAAGATTGCCGCTGAAAATGCATATCTGAGCTTGAAACCCCACGAAAACCAAGATATCTCCGGTTCTGCACATCCAACGAACTGTGGTGTGGTGAAAACCCCAGAAAACGTGTTTCTCGCATTAAATAGCTCGAAAAGAGCGATCTCGATGATTCTGCATTCTTCGGACAGAAGTCTCACCAAGATTATCGCAGAAAATGCATATCTCAGCTAGAAACCCCACGAAAACCAAGATATCTCCGGTTCTGCATATCAAACCAACTGTGGAGTGGTGAAAACACCAGATAACGTGCTTCTCGCATTAAATAGCTCGAAAAGAGCGATCTGGATGATTCTGCATACTTCGGACAGAAGTCTCACCAAGATTATCGCAGAAAATGCATATCTCAGCTTGAAACCCCACGAAAACCAAGATATCTCCGGTTGTGCACATCCAACGAACTGTGGTGTGGTGAAAACCCCAGAAAACGTGTTTCTCGCATTAAATAGCTCGAAAAGAGCGCTCTTGATGTTTCTGCATATTTCGGACAGATGTTTCACCAAGATTATCGTAGAACAAGCATATCTCAACTTGAAACCCCACGAAAACCAAGATTTCGCTGGTTCTGGATATCAAACGCACTGTGGATTGCTGAAAACACCAGATAACGTGTTTCTCGCATTAAATAGCTCGAAAAGAGCGATCTCGATGATTAAGCATACTTCGGACAGAAGTCTCACCAAGATTATCGCAGGAATTGCATATCTCAGCTTGAAACCACACGAAAACCAAGATATCGCTGGTTCTCCATATCAAACCAAATGTGGAGTGGTGAAAACCCCAGAAAACGTGTTCCTCGCATTAAATAGCTCGAAAAGTACGATCTCGAAGACTCTGCATACTTCGGACAGAAGTCTCACCAAGATTATCGCAGAAAATGCATATCTGAGCTTGAATCCCCACGAAAACCAAGATATCGCCGGTTCTGCATATCAGACGCACTGTGGAGTGGTCAAAACACCAGAAAACTGGTTTTTTTCGCATTAAATAGCTCGAAACGAGCGATCTAGATGATTCTGCATACTTCTGACTGAAGTCTCAACAATATTATCGCAGAAAATGCATATCTCAGCTAGAAACATTACGAAAATCAAGATGTCGCCGGTTCTGCATATCAAACGTACTGTGGAGTGGTGAAAACACCAGATAACGTGTTTCTCGCATTAAATAGCTCGAAAGGAGCGTTCTCGATGATTCTGCATACTTCTGACAGAAGAATCACCAAGATTATCGCAGAAAATGCATATCTCAGCTGGAAACCCCACGAAAACCAAGATATCGCCGGTTCTGCATATCAAACGCACTGTGGAGTGGTCAAAACACCAGATAACGTGTTTCCCGCATTAAATAGCTCGAAAAGAGCGATCTCGATGATTCTGCATACTTCGGACAGAAGTCTCACCAAGATTGCCGCAGAAAATGCATATCTCAGCTGGAAATCCCACGAAAACCAAGATATCGCCGGTTCTGCATATCAGACGCACTGTGGAGTGGTGAAAACAACCAGAGAACGTGTTTCTCGCATTAAATGGCTCGAAAAGAGGGATCTCGATGATTCTGCATACTTCTGACAGAAGACTCTCCAAGATTATCGCAGAAAATGCATATCTCAGCTGGAAACACCACGAAAATCAAGATATCGCCGGTTCTGCATATCAAACGCACTGTGGAATGTTGAAAACACCAGAAAACTTGTTTTTTCGCATTAAATAGCTCGAAACGAGCGATCTCGATGATTCTGCATACTTCGGACAGAAGTCTCACCAAGATTATCGTAAAAAATGCATATCTCAGCTTGAAACCCCACGAAAACCAAGATATCGCCGGTTCTGCATATCAAACGCACTGTGGAGTGGTGAAAACACCAGATAACGTGTTTCTCGCATTAAATAGCTCGAAAAGCGAGATCCCGATGATTCTGCATACTTCTGACAAAAGACTCACCAAGATTATCGCTGAAAACGCATATCTCAGCTTGAAACCCCACGAAAACCCAGATATCGCCGGTACTGCATATCAAACCAACTGTAAAGTGGTGAAAACAACCAGAAAAATTGTTTTTTCGCATTAAATCGCTCGAAAAGAGCGATCTAGATGATTCTGCATACTTCTGACAAAAGACTCACCAAGATTATCGCTGAAAATGCATATCTCATCTTGAAACCCCACGAAAACCCAGATATCGCCGGTTCTGCATATCAAACCAACTGTGGAGTGGTGAAAACACCAGACAACGTGTTTCTCGCATTAAATAGATCGAAATGTGCGATCTCGATGATTCTGCATACTTCTAACAGAAGTCTCACCATCATTATCGCAGAAAATGCATATCTCTGCTAGAAACTCCACGAAAACCAAGATATCTCCTGTTCTGCATATCCAACGAACTGTGGAGTGGTGAAAACCCCAGAAAACATGTTTCTCGCATTAAATAGCTCGGAAAGAGCGATCTAGATGATTCAGCATACTTCTGACAGAAGTCTCACCAAGATTATCGTAGAAAATGCATATCTCAGCTTAATACCCTACGACAGCCAAAATGTCGCCGGTTCTGCATATCAAACGCACTGTGGAGTGGTGAAAACGCCAGATAACGTGTTTCTCGCATTAAATAGCTCGAAAAGAGCGATCTCGATGATTCTGCATACTTCTGACAGAACACTCACCAAGATTATCGCAGAAAATGCATATCTCAGCTTGAAACCCGTCCGAAACCAAGATATCTCCGGTTCTGCATGTCAAACGTACTGTGGAGTGGTGAATACACCAGAAAACGTGTTTCTCGCATTAAATAGCTCGAAAGGAGCGTTCTCGATGATTCTGCATACTTCTGACAGAAGAATCACCCAGATTATCGCAGAAAATGCATATCTCAGCTGGAAACCCCACGAAAACCAAGATATCGCCGGTTCAGCATATCAGACGCACTGTGGAGTGGTGAAAACACCAGAAAACGTGTTTCTCGCATTAACTATCTCGAAAAGAGCGTTCTCGATGATTCTGCATACTTCTGACAGAACACTCACCAAGATTATCGCAGAAAATGCATATCTCAGCTTGAAACCCGTCCGAAACCAAGATATCTCCGGTTCTGCATGTCAAACGTACTGTGGAGTGGTGAATACACCAGAAAACGTGTTTCTCGCATTAACTATCTCGAAAAGAGCGTTCTCGATGATTCTGCATTCTTCGGACAGAAGTCTCACCAAGATTGCCGCTGAAAATGCATATCCCAGCTGGAAACCCCGCGAAAACCAAGATATCGCCGGTTCTGCATATCAGACGCACTGTGGAGTCGTGAAAACGCCAGAAAACGTGTTTCTCGCATCAACTAGCTCGAAAAGAGCGATCTCGATTATTCTGCATACTTCTGACTGAAGTCTCAGCAAGATTATCGCAGAAAATGCATATCTCAGCTTGAAACCCTACGACAGCCAAGATGTCGCCGGTTCTGCATATCAAACGCACTGTGGAGTGGTGAAAACGCCAGATAACGTGTTTCTCGCATTAAATAGCTCGAAAAGAGCGATCTCGATGATTCTGCATACTTCTGACAGAACACTCACCAAGATTATCGCAGAAAATGCATATCTCAGCTTGAAACCCGTCCGAAACCAAGATATCTCCGGTTCTGCATGTCAAACGTACTGTGGAGTGGTGAATACACCAGAAAACGAGTTTCTCGCATTAAATAGCTCGAAAGGAGCGTTCTCGATGATTCTGCATACTTCTGACAGAAGAATCACCAAGATTATCGCAGAAAATGCATATCTCAGCTGGAAACCCCACGAAAACCAAGATATCGCCGGTTCAGCATATCAGACGCACTGTGGAGTGGTGAAAACCCCAGAAAACATGTTTCTCGCATTAAATAGCTCGAAAAGAGCGATCTAGATGATTCAGCATACTTCTGACAGAAGTCTCACCAAGATTATCGTAGAAAATGCATATCTCAGCTTGATACCCTACGACAGCCAAGATGTCGCCGGTTCTGCATATCAAACGCACTGTGGAGTGGTGAAAACGCCAGATAACGTGTTTCTCGCATTAAATAGCTCGAAAAGAGCGATCTCGATGATTCTGCATACTTCTGACAGAACACTCACCAAGATTATCGCAGAAAATGCATATCTCAGCTTGAAACCCGTCCGAAACCAAGATATCTCCGGTTCTGCATGTCAAACGTACTGTGGAGTGGTGAATACACCAGAAAACGTGTTTCTCGCATTAACTATCTCGAAAAGAGCGTTCTCGATGATTCTGCATTCTTCGGACAGAAGTCTCACCAAGATTGCCGCTGAAAATGCATATCCCAGCTGGAAACCCCGCGAAAACCAAGATATCGCCGGTTCTGCATATCAGACGCACTGTGGAGTCGTGAAAACGCCAGAAAACGTGTTTCTCGCATCAACTAGCTCGAAAAGAGAGATCTCGATTATTCTGCATACTTCTGACTGAAGTCTCAGCAAGATTATCGCAGAAAATGCATATCTCAGCTTGAAACCCGACCGAAACCAAGATATCTCCGGTTCTGCATATCAAACGCACTGTGGAGTGGTGAACATACAAGATAACGTGTTTCTCGCATTAAATAGCTCGAAAAGAGCGATCTAGATGATTCTGCATACTTCTGACAGAAGACTCACCAAGATTATCGCAGAAAATGCATATCTCAGCTACAAACCCCACGAAAACCAAGATATCTCCGGTTCTGCATATCAAACGCACTGTGGGGTGGTGAAAACACAAGAAAACGTGTTTCTCGCATTAAATAGCTCGAAAAGAGAGATCTAGACGATTCTGCATACTTCTGACAGAAGACTCACCAAGATTATCGCAGAAAATGCATATCTCAGCCACAAACCCCACGAAAACCAAGATATCGCCGGTTCTGCATTTCAGACGCACTGTGGAGCGGTGAAAAAACCAGAAAACGTGTTTCTCGCATTAGGTAGTTCGAAAAGAGCGTTCTCGATGTTTCTGCATCCTTCTGACAGAAGAATCACCAAGATTATCGCAGAAAATGCATGTCTCAGCTTGATACCCGACGAAAGCCAAGATATCGCCGGTTCTGCATTTCAGACGCACTGTGGAGTGGTGAAAAAACCAGAAAACGTGTTTCTCGCATTAAGTAGCTCGAAAAGAGCGTGCTCGATGATTCTGCATACTTCGGACAGAAGTCTCACCAAGATTATCGTAGAAAATGCATATCTCAACTTGAAACCCGACGAAAACCAAACATCGCGGGTTCTGCATATCAAACGCACTGTGGAGTGGTGAAAACACCAGATAAGGTTTTTCTCGCATTAACTAGCTTGAAAAGTGCGATCTCGATGATTCAGCATACTTCGGACAGAAGTCTCTACAAGTTTATCGCAGAAAATGCATATCTCAGCTTGAAACCCCTCGAAAACCAAGATATCACCTGTTCTGCATATCCAACGAACTGTGGTGTGGTGAAAACCCCAGAAAACGTGTTTCTCGCATTAAATAGCTCGAAATGAGCGATCTCGATGATTCTGCACACTTCGGACAGAAGTCTCACCAAGATTAACGCAGAAAATGCATATCTCTGCTTGAAACCCCACGAAAACCAAGATATCTACTGTTCTGCATATCCAACGAACTGTGGTGTGGTGACAACCCCAGAAAACGTGTTTCTCGCATTAAATAGCACGAAATGAGCGCTCTCGATGTTTCTGCATACTTCGGACAGATGTTTCACCAAGCTTATCGTAGAAAATGCATATCTCAGCTTGAAACCCGACGAAAACCAAAATATCTCCGGTTCTGCATATCCAACGCACTGTGGAGTGGTGAAAACACCAGATAACGTGTTTCTCGAATTAAATAGCTCGAAACGAGCGATCTCGATGATTCTGCATACTTCGGACAGAAGTCTCAACAAGATTATCGCAGAAAATGCATATCTCAGCTTGAAACCCCACGAAAACCAAGATATCTACTGTTCTGCATATCAAACGCACTGTGGAGTGGTGAAAACACCAGATAACGTGTTTCTCGCACTAACTAGCTCGAAAATAGCGGTCTCGATGATTCAGCATACTTCGGACAGAAGACTCACCAAGATAATCGCAGAAAATGCATATCTCAGCTTGAAACCCCACGAAAACCAAGATATCGCTGGTTCTGCATATCAAACGCACTGTGGATTGGTGAAAACACCAGATAACGTGTTTCTCGCATTAAATAGCTCGAGACGAGCGATCTTGATGATTCTGCATACTTCGGACAGAAGTCTCACCAAAATTATCGTAAAAGATGCATATCTCAGCTTGAAACCCCACGAAAACCAAGATATCGCCGGTTCTGCATATCATACGCACTGTGGAGTGGTGAAAACACCAGCTATCGTGTTTCTCGCATTAAATAGCTCGAAAAGTGCGATCTCGATGATTCTGCATACTTCGGACAGAAGTGTCACCAAGATTATCGCAGGAAATGCATATCTCAGCTTGAAACCCCACGAAAACCAAGATATCTCCGGCTCTGCATATCCAACGAACTGTTTAGTGGTGAAAACCCTAGAAAACGAGTTTCTCGCATTAAATAGCTCGAAAAGAACGCTCTCGATGTTTCTGCATACTTCTAACAGAAGTCTCACCAAGATTATCGCAGAAAATGCATATCTCTGCTTGAAACCCCACGAAAACCAAGATATCTACTGTTCTGCATATCCAACGAACTGTGGGGTGGTGAAAACACCAGATACCGTGTTTCTCGCATTAAATAGCTCGAAAAGTGCGATCTCGATGATTCTGCATACATCGGACAGATGTCTCAACAAGATTATCGCAGAAAATGCATATTTCAGCTTGAAACCCCACGAAAACCAAGATATCTACTGTTCTGCATATCAAACGCACTGTGGAGTGGTGGAAACACCAGATAACGTGTTTCTCGCACTAACTAGCTCGAAAAGAGCGATATCGATGATTCAGCATACTTCGGACAGAAGTTTCACCAAGATTATCGTAAAAAATGCATATCTCAGCTTGAAACCCCACGAAAGCCAAGATATCGCTGGTTCTGCATATCAAACGCACTGTGGAGTGGCGAAAACAACAGAAAACGTGTTTCGCGCATTAAGTAGCTCGAAACGAGCGATCTCGATGATTCTGCATACTTCAGACAGAAGTCTCAACAAGATTATCGCAGAAAATGCATATCTCAGCTTGAAACCCCACGAAAACCAAGATATTTACTGTTCTGCATATCAAACGCACTGTGGAGTGGTGAAAACACCAGATAACGTGTTTCTCGCACTAACTAGCTCGAAAAGAGCGGTCTCGATGATTCAGCATACTTCGGACAAAAGACTCACCCAGATTATCGCAGAAAATGCATATCTCAGCTTGAAACCCCACGAAAACCAAGATATCGCTAGTTCTGCATATCAAACGCACTGTGGAGTGGTGAAAACACCAGATAACGTGTTTCTCGCATTAAATAGCTCGAGACGAGCGATCTCGATGAATCTGCATACTTCGGACAGAAGTCTCACCAAAATTATCGCAGAAAATGCATATTTCAGCTTGAAACCCCACGAAAACCAAGATATCTACTGTTCTGCATATCAAACGCACTGTGGAGTGGTGGAAACACCAGATAACGTGTTTCTCGCTCTAACTAGCTCGATAAGAGCGATATCGATGATTCAGCATACTTCGGACAGAAGTCTCACCAAGATTATCGTAAAAAATGCATATCTCAGCTTGAAACCCCACGAAAGCCAAGATATCGCTGGTTCTGCATATCAAACGCACTGTAGAGTGGTGAAAACACCAGATAACGTGTTTCTCGCACTAACTAGCTCGAAAAGAGCGATCTCGATGATTCAGCATACTTCGGACAGAAGTCTCACCAAGATTATCGCAGAAAATGCATATCTCTGCTTGAAACCCCACGAAAACCCAGATATCTACTGTTCTGCATATCAAACGCACTGTGGAGTGGTGAAAACACCAGATAACGTGTATCTCGGACTAACTAGCTCGAATAGAGCGATCTCGATGATTCAGCATACTTTGCACAGAAGTCTCACCAAGATTATCGTAGAAAATGCATATCTCAGCCTGAAACACCACGAAAACCAAGATATCGCCAGTTCTGCATATCAAACGCACTGTGGAGTGGTGAAAACACCAGAAAACGTGATTCTCGCATTAAATCGCTCGAAAAGAGCGCTCTCGACGTTTCTGCATACTTCGGACAGATGTTTCACCAAGCTTATCGTAGAAAATGCATAACTCAGCTTGAAACCCGACGAAAACCAAAATATCTGAGGTTCTGCATATCCAACGCACTGTGGAGTGGTGAAAACACCAGATAACGTGTTTCTCGCATTAAATAGCTCGAAACAAGCGATCTGCATGATTCTGCATACTTCGGACAGAAGTCTCAACAAGATTATCGCAGAAAATGCATATCTCAGCTTGATACCCCACGAAAACCAAGATATCTGCTGTTCTGCATATCGAACGCACTGTGGAGTGGTGAAAACACCAGAAAACGTGTTTCGCGCATTAAGTAGCTCGAAAAGAGCGATCTAGATGATTCTGCATACTTCTGACTGAAGTCTCACCAATATTATCGCAGAAAATGCATATCTCATCTTGAAACCCCACGAAAAGCAAGATATCGCTGGTTCTGCATATCAAACGCACTGTGGAGTGGTGAAAACACCAGAAAACGTGTTTCTCGCATTAAGCAGCTCGAAAAGAGCGCTCTCGACGTTTCTGCAAACTTCGGACAGAAGTCTCAACAAGATTATCGCAGAAAATGCATATCTCAGCTTGAAACCTCACGAAAACCAAGATATCTGCTGTTCTGCATATCGAACGCACTGTGGAGTGTTGAAAACACCAGAAAACGTGTTTCGCGCATTAAGTAGCTCGAAAAGCGCGATCTAGATGATTCTGCATACTTCTGACTGAAGTCTCACCAATATTATCGCAGAAAATGCATATCTCCGCTTGAAACCCCACGAAAACCAAGATATCGCCGGTTCTGCATATCATACGTACTGTGGAGTGGTGAAAACACCAGATAACGTGTTTCTCGCATTAAATAGCTCGAAAAGAGCGATCGCGATGATTCTGCATACTTCGGACAGAAGTCTCACCAAGATTATCGCAGAAAATGCATATCTCAGCCTGAAACCCCACGAAAACCAAGATATCGCCAGTCCGGCATATCAAACGCACTGTGGAGTGGTGAAAACACCAAAAAACGTGTTTCTCGCATTAAATAGCTCGAAAAGAGCGCTCTCGACGTTTCTGCATACTTCGGACAGATGTTTCACCAAGCTTATCGTAGAAAATGCATATCTCATCTTGAAACCCCACGAAAACCAAGATATCGCTGGTTCTGCATATCAAACGCACTGTGGAGTGGTGAAAACACCAGAAAACGTGTTTCGCGCATTAAGTAGCTCGAAAAGAGCGATCTAGATGATTCTGCATACTTCTGACTGAAGTCTCACCAATATTATCGCAGAAAATGCATATCTCCGCTTGAAACCCCACGAAAACCAAGATATCGCCGGTTCTGCATATCAAACGCACTGTGGAGTGGTGAAAACACCAGATAACGTGTTTCTCGCATTAAATATCTCGAAAAGAGCGCTCTCGACGTTTCTGCAAACTTCGGACAGAAGTCTCAACAAGATTATCGCAGAAAATGCATATCTCAGCTTGAAACCCCACGAAAACCAAGATGTCGCCGGTTCTGCATATCAAACGCACTGTGGAGTGGTGAAAACACCAGAAAACGTGTTTCGCGCATTAAGCAGCTCGAAACGAGCGATCTCGATGATTCTGCATACTTCTGACAGAAGTCTCAACAAGATTATCGCAGAAAATGCATATCTCAGCTTGAAACCCCACGAAAACCAAGATATCTACTGTTCTGCATATCAAACGCACTGTGGAGTGGTGAAAACACCAGATAACGTGTTTCTCGCACTAACTAGCTCGAATAGAGCGATCTCGATGATTCAGCATTCTTCGGACAGAAGTCTCACCAAGATTATCGCAGAAAATGCATATCTCAGCTTGAAACCCCACGAAAACCAAGATATCGCCGGTTCTGCATATCAAACGCACTGTGGAGTGGTGAAAACACCAGATAACGTGTTTCTCGCATTAAATAGCTCGAAAAGAGCGATCGCGATGATTCTGCATACTTCGGACAGAAGTGTCACCAAGATTATCGCAGAAAATGCATATCTCAGCTTGAAACCCCACGAAAACCAAGATGTCGCCGGTTCTGCATATCAAACGCACTGTGGAGTGGTGAAAACACCAGAAAACGTGTTTCGCGCATTAAGTAGCTCGAAACGAGCGATCTCGATGATTCTGCATACTTCGGACAGAAGTCTCAACAAGATTATCGCAGAAAATGCATATCTCAGCTTGAAACCCCACGAAAACCAAGATGTCGCCGGTTCTGCATATCAAACGCTCTGTGGAGTGGTGAAAACACCAGAAAACGTGTTTCGCGCATTAAGTAGCTCGAAACGAGCGATCTCGATGATTCTGCATACTTCGGACAGAAGTCTCAACAAGATTATCGCAGAAAATGCATATCTCAGCTTGAAACCCCACGAAAACCAAGATATCTACTGTTCTGCATATCGAACGCACTGTGGAGTGGTGCAAACACCAGAAAACGCGTTTCGTGCATTAAGTAGCTCGAAAAGAGCGATCTAGATGATTCTGCATACTTCTGACTGAAGTCTCACCATTATTATCGCAGAAAATGCATATCTCATCTTGAAACCCCACGAAAACAAAGATATCTCCGGTTCTGCACATCAAACGTACCGTGGAGTGGTGAAAATACCAGAAAACGTGTTTCGCGCATTAAGTAGCTCGAAAAGAGCGTTCTCGAAGATTCTGCATACTTCGGACAGAAGTCTCAACAAGATTATCGCAGAAAATGCATATCTCAGCTTGAAACCCCACGAAAACCAAGATATATCCGGTTCTGCATATCCAACGAACTGTGGAGTGGTGAAAACCCCAGAAAACGAGTTTCTCGCATTAAATAGATCGGACAGAGCGCTCTCGACGTTTCTGCATACTTCGGACAGATGTTTCACCAAGCTTATCGTAGAAAATGCATATCTCTGCTTGAAACCCCACAAAAACCAAATTATCGCCGGTTCTGCATATCAAACGCACTGTGGAGTGGTGAAAACACCAGATAACGTGTTTCTCGCATTAAATAGCTCGAATAGAGCGAACTTGACGATTAAACATACATCGGACAGAAGTCTCACCAAGATTATCGTAAAAAATGTATATCTCAGCTTGAAACCCCACAAAAACCAAGATATCGCCGGTTCTGCATATCAAACGCACTGTGGAGTGGTGAAAACACCAGATACCGTGTTTCTCGCATTAAATAGCTCGAAAAGTGCGATCTCGATGATTCTGCATACTTCGGACAGAAATCTCACCAAGATTATCGCAGAAAATGCATATCTGAGCTTGAAACCCCACGAAAACCAAGATATCGCTGGTTCTGCATATCAAACGCACTGTGGAGTGCTGAAAACACCAGATAACGTGTTTTTCGCATTAAATAGGTCGAAACGAGCGATCTCGATGATTCTGCTTACTTCTGAAAGAAGACTCACCAAGATTATCGCAGAAAATGCATATCTCAGCTGGAAACACAACGAAAATCAAGATATCGCCGGTTCTGCATATAAAACGCACTGTGGAAATTGAAAACACCAGAACACTTGTTTTTTCACATTAAATAGATCGAAAAGAGCGATCTCGAAGATTCTGCATACTTCTGACAGAAGTCTCACAAAAATTAACGTAGAAAATGCATATCTCAGCTTGAAACCCGACGAAATCCAAGATGTCGCCGGTTCTTCATATCAAACGCACTGTGGAGTGGTGAAAACAACCAGATAACGTGTTTCTCGCATTAAATAGCTCGAAAAAAGGGATCTAGATGATTCTGCATACTTCTGACTGAAGTCTCACCAAGATTATCGTAAAAAATCCATATCTCAGCTTGAAACCTCACGAAAATCAAGATGTCGCCGGTTCTGCATGTCAAACGTACTGTGGTGTGGTGAATACACCAGAAAACGTGTTTCTCGCATTAAATAGCTCGAAAAGAGCGATCTAGATGGTTCTACATACTTCTGACAGAAGACTCACCAAGATTATCGCAGAAAATGCATATCTCAGCTGGAAGCAATACGAAAATCAAGATATCGCCGGTTCTGCATATCAAACGCACTGAGGAATGTTGAAAACACCAGAAAAATTGTTTTTTCGCATTAAATAGCTTGAAAAGAGCGATCTAGACGATTCTGCATACTTCTGACTGAAGTCTGACCAAGATTATCATAGAAAATCCATATCTCAGCTTGAATCCCCACGAAATCCAAGATGTCGCCGGTTCTGCATATCAAACGCACTGTGGAGTGGTGAAAACACCAGATAACGTGTTTCTCGCATTAAATAGCTCGAAAAAAGGGATCTCGATGATTCTGCATACTTCTGAAAGAAGACTCACTAAGATTATCGCAGAAAATGCATATCTCAGCTTGAAACCCGACCGAAACCAAGATATCGCCGATTCTGCATATAAAACGCACTGTGGAATGTTGAAAACACCAGAAAACTTGTTTTATCGCATTAAATAGCTTGAAAAGAGCGATCCCGATGATTCTGCATACTTCTGACAGAAGTCTCACCAAGATTATCGTCGAAAATGCATATCTCAGCTTGATACCCGACGAAAGCCAAGATGTCGCCGGTTCTGCATATCAAACGCACTGTGGAGTTGTGAAAACACCTGATAACGTGTTTCTCGCATTATGTAGCTCGAAAAGAGCGTTCTCGAAGATTCTGCATACTTCTGACAGACGTCTCACCAAGACTATCGTGGAAAATGCATATCTCAGCTTGAAACCCGACCGAAACAAAGATATCTCCGGTTCTGCATGTCAAACGTACTGTGGAGTGGTGAAAACACCAGATAACGTGTTTCTCGCATTAAATAGCTCGAATAGAGCGAACTTGACGATTATGCATACATCGGACAGAAGTCTCACCAAGATTATCGTAAAAAATGTATATCTCAGCTTCAAACCCCACAAAAACCAAGATATCGCCGGTTCTGCATATCAAACGCACTGTGGAGTGGTGAAAACACCAGATACCGTGTTTCTCGCATTAAATAGCTCGAAAAGTGCGATCTCGATGATTCTGCATACTTCGGACAGAAATCTCACCAAGATTATCGCAGAAAATGCATATCTGAGCTTGAAACCCCACGAAAACCAAGATATCGCTGGTTCTGCATATCAAACGCACTGTGGAGTGCTGAAAACACCAGATAACCTGTTTCTCGCATTAAATAGGTCGAAACGAGCGATCTCGATGATTAAGCATACTTCGGACAGATGTCTCACCAAGATTATCGTAAAAAATGCATAGCTCAGCTTGAAACCCCACGAAATCCAAGATATCTCCGGTTCTGCATATCCAACGAACTGCGGAGTGGTGAAAACCCCAGAAAAAGAGTTTCTCGCATTAAATAGCTCAAAAAGAGCGCTCTCGATGTTTCTGCATACTTCGGACAGATGTCTCACATAGCTTATCGTAGAAAATGCATATCTCAGCATGAAACCCGACGAAAACCAAAATATCGTCGGTTCTGCATATCATACGCACTGTGGAGTTTTGAAAACACCAGATAACGTGTTTCTCGCATTAAATAGCTCGCAACGAGCGATCTCGATGATTAAGCATACTTCGGACAGAAGTCTCACCAAGATTATCGCAGAAATTGCATATCTGAGCTTGAATCCCCACGAAAACCAAGATATCGCTGGTTCTGCATATCAAACGCACTGTGGAGTGCTGAAAACACCAGATAACGTGTTTCTCGCATTAAATAGTTCGAATAGAGCGATCTTGATGACTAAGCATACTTCGGACAGAAGTCTCACCATGATTATCGTAAAAAATGCATATCTCAGCTTGAAACCCCTCGAAAACCAAGATATCGCAGGTTCTGCATATCAAACGCACTGTGGAGTGGTGAAAACACCAGATAACTTGTTTCTGGCATTAAATAGTTCGAAAAGAGCGATCTCGATGATTCTGCATACTTCGGACAGAAGTCTCTCCAAGATTATCGCAGAAAATGCATATCTCAGCTTCAAACCCCTCGAAAACCAAAATATCTGAGGTTCTGCATATCCAACGCACTGTGGAGTGGTGAAAACACCAGATAACGTGTTTCTCGCATTAAATAGCTCGAAACGAGCGATCTGCATGATTCTGCATACTTCGGACAGAAGTCTCAACAAGATTATCGCAGAAAATGCATATCTCAGCTTGATACCCCACGAAAACCAAGATATCTGCTGTTCTGCATATCGAACGCACTGTGGAGTGGTGAAAACACCAGAAAACGTGTTTCGCGCATTAAGTAGCTCGAAAAGAGCGATCTAGATGATTCTGCATACTTCTGACTGAAGTCTCACCAATATTATCGCAGAAAATGCATATCTCATCTTGAAACCCCACGAAAAGCAAGATATCGCTGGTTCTGCATATCAAACGCACTGTGGAGTGGTGAAAACACCAGAAAACGTGTTTCTCGCATTAAGTAGCTCGAAAAGAGCGCTCTCGACGTTTCTGCAAACTTCGGACAGAAGTCTCAACAAGATTATCGCAGAAAATGCATATCTCAGCTTGAAACCTCACGAAAACCAAGATATCTGCTGTTCTGCATATCGAACGCACTGTGGAGTGGTGAAAACACCAGAAAACGTGTTTCGCGCATTAAGTAGCTCGAAAAGCGCGATCTAGATGATTCTGCATACTTCTGACTGAAGTCTCACCAATATTATCGCAGAAAATGCATATCTCCGCTTGAAACCCCACGAAAACCAAGATATCGCCGGTTCTGCATATCATACGTACTGTGGAGTGGTGAAAACACCAGATAACGTGTTTCTCGCATTAAATAGCTCGAAAAGAGCGATCGCGATGATTCTGCATACTTCGGACAGAAGTCTCACCAAGATTATCGCAGAAAATGCATATCTCAGCTTGAAACCCGACCGAAACCAAGATATCGCCGATTCAGCATATAAAACGCACTGTGGAATGTTGAAAACACCAGAAAACTTGTTTTATCGCATTAAATAGCTTGAAAAGAGCGATCCCGATGATTCTGCATACTTCTGACAGAAGTCTCACCAAGATTATCGTCGAAAATGCATATCTCAGCTTGATACCCGACGAAAGCCAAGATGTCGCCGGTTCTGCATATCAAACGCACTGTGGAGTTGTGAAAACACCTGATAACGTGTTTCTCGCATTATGTAGCTCGAAAAGAGCGTTCCAGAAGATTCTGCATACTTCTGACAGACGTCTCACCAAGACTATCGTGGAAAATGCATATCTCAGCTTGAAACCCGACCGAAACAAAGATATCTCCGGTTCTGCATGTCAAACGTACTGTGGAGTGGTGAAAACACCAGATAACGTGTTTCTCGCATTAAATAGCTCGAATAGAGCGAACTTGACGATTATGCATACATCGGACAGAAGTCTCACCAAGATTATCGTAAAAAATGTATATCTCAGCTTCAAACCCCACAAAAACCAAGATATCGCCGGTTCTGCATATCAAACGCACTGTGGAGTGGTGAAAACACCAGATACCGTGTTTCTCGCATTAAATAGCTCGAAAAGTGCGATCTCGATGATTCTGCATACTTCGGACAGAAATCTCACCAAGATTATCGCAGAAAATGCATATCTGAGCTTGAAACCCCACGAAAACCAAGATATCGCTGGTTCTGCATATCAAACGCACTGTGGAGTGCTGAAAACACCAGATAACCTGTTTCTCGCATTAAATAGGTCGAAACGAGCGATCTCGATGATTAAGCATACTTCGGACAGATGTCTCACCAAGATTATCGTAAAAAATGCATAGCTCAGCTTGAAACCCCACGAAATCCAAGATATCTCCGGTTCTGCATATCCAACGAACTGCGGAGTGGTGAAAACCCCAGAAAAAGAGTTTCTCGCATTAAATAGCTCAAAAAGAGCGCACTCGATGTTTCTGCATACTTCGGACAGATGTCTCACATAGCTTATCGTAGAAAATGCATATCTCAGCATGAAACCCGACGAAAACCAAAATATCGTCGGTTCTGCATATCATACGCACTGTGGAGTTTTGAAAACACCAGATAACGTGTTTCTCGCATTAAATAGCTCGCAACGAGCGATCTCGATGATTAAGCATACTTCGGACAGAAGTCTCACCAAGATTATCGCAGAAATTGCATATCTGAGCTTGAATCCCCACGAAAACCAAGATATCGCTGGTTCTGCATATCAAACGCACTGTGGAGTGCTGAAAACACCAGATAACGTGTTTCTCGCATTAAATAGCTCGAATAGAGCGATCTTGATGACTAAGCATACTTCGGACAGAAGTCTCACCATGATTATCGTAAAAAATGCATATCTCAGCTTGAAACCCCTCGAAAACCAAGATATCGCAGGTTCTGCATATCAAACGCACTGTGGAGTGGTGAAAACACCAGATAACTTGTTTCTGGCATTAAATAGTTCGAAAAGAGCGATCTCGATGATTCTGCATACTTCGGACAGAAGTCTCTCCAAGATTATCGCAGAAAATGCATATCTCAGCTTGAAACCCCACGAAAAGCAAGATATCTCCGGTTCTGCATATCAAACGCACTGTGGAGTGGTGAAAACACCAGAAAACGTGTTTCGCGCATTAAGCAGCTCGAAACGAGCGATCTCGATGATTCTGCATACTTCGGACAGAAGTCTCACCAAGATTATCGCAGAAATTGCATATCTGAGCTTGAATCCCCACGAAAACCAAGATATCGCTGGTTCTGCATATCAAACGCACTGTGGAGTGGTGAAAACACCAGAAAACGTGTTTCGCGCATTAAGCAGCTCGAAACGAGCGATCTCGATGATTCTGCATACTTCGGACAGAAGTCTCACCAAGATTATCGCAGAAATTGCATATCTGAGCTTGAATCCCCACGAAAACCAAGATATCGCTGGTTCGGCATATCAAACGCACTGTGGAGTGGTGAAAACACCAGATAACTTGTTTCTGGCATTAAATAGTTCGAAAAGAGCGATCTCGATGATTCTGCATACTTCGGACAGAAGTCTCTCCAAGATTATCGCAGAAAATGCATATCTCAGCTTGAAACCCCACGAAAAGCAAGATATCTCCGGTTCTGCATATCAAACGCACTGTGGAGTGGTGAAAACACCAGATAACTTGTTTCTGGCATTAAATAGTTCGAAAAGAGCGATCTCGATGATTCTGCATACTTCGGACAGAAGTCTCTCCAAGATTATCGCAGAAAATGCATATCTCAGCTTGAAACCCCACGAAAACCAAAATATCGTCGGTTCTGCATATCATACGCACTGTGGAGTTTTGAAAACACCAGATAACGTGTTTCTCGCATTAAATAGCTCGCAACGAGCTATCTCGATGATTAAGCATACTTCGGACAGAAGTCTCACCAAGATTATCGCAGAAATTGCATATCTGAGCTTGAATCCCCACGAAAACCAAGATATCGCTGGTTCTGCATATCAAACGCACTGTGGAGTGGTGAAAACACCAGATAACGTGTTTCTCGCATTAAATAGCTCGAAACGAGCGATCTGCATGATTCTGCATACTTCGGACAGAAGTCTCAACAAGATTATCGCAGAAAATGCATATCTCAGCTTGATACCACACGAAAACCAAGATATCTGCTGTTCTGCATATCGAACGCACTGTGGAGTGGTGAAAACACCAGAAAACGTGTTTCGCGCATTAAGTAGCTCGAAAAGAGCGATCTAGATGATTCTGCATACTTCTGACTGAAGTCTCACCAATATTATCGCAGAAAATGCATATCTCATCTTGAAACCCCACGAAAAGCAAGATATCTCCGGTTCTGCATATCAAACGCACTGTGGAGTGGTGAAAACACCAGAAAACGTGTTTCGCGCATTAAGCAGCTCGAAACGAGCGATCTCGATGATTCTGCATACTTCTGACAGAAGTCTCAACAAGATTATCGCAGAAAATGCATATCTCAGCTTGAAACCCCACGAAAACCAAGATATCTACTGTTCTGCATATCAAACGCACTGTGGAGTGGTGAAAACACCAGATAACGTGTTTCTCGCACTAACTAGCTCGAATAGAGCGATCTCGATGATTCAGCATTCTTCGGACAGAAGTCTCACCAAGATTATCGCAGAAAATGCATATCTCAGCTTGAAACCCCACGAAAACCAAGATATCGCCGGTTCTGCATATCAAACGCACTGTGGAGTGGTGAAAACACCAGATAACGTGTTTCTCGCATTAAATAGCTCGAAAAGAGCGATCGCGATGATTCTGCATACTTCGGACAGAAGTGTCACCAAGATTATCGCAGAAAATGCATATCTCAGCTTGAAACCCCACGAAAACCAAGATGTCGCCGGTTCTGCATATCAAACGCACTGTGGAGTGGTGAAAACACCAGAAAACGTGTTTCGCGCATTAAGTAGCTCGAAACGAGCGATCTCGATGATTCTGCATACTTCGGACAGAAGTCTCAACAAGATTATCGCAGAAAATGCATATCTCAGCTTGAAACCCCACGAAAACCAAGATGTCGCCGGTTCTGCATATCAAACGCTCTGTGGAGTGGTGAAAACACCAGAAAACGTGTTTCGCGCATTAAGTAGCTCGAAACGAGCGATCTCGATGATTCTGCATACTTCGGACAGAAGTCTCAACAAGATTATCGCAGAAAATGCATATCTCAGCTTGAAACCCCACGAAAACCAAGATATCTACTGTTCTGCATATCGAACGCACTGTGGAGTGGTGCAAACACCAGAAAACGCGTTTCGTGCATTAAGTAGCTCGAAAAGAGCGATCTAGATGATTCTGCATACTTCTGACTGAAGTCTCACCATTATTATCGCAGAAAATGCATATCTCATCTTGAAACCCCACGAAACCAAAGATATCTCCGGTTCTGCACATCAAACGTACCGTGGAGTGGTGAAAATACCAGAAAACGTGTTTCGCGCATTAAGTAGCTCGAAAAGAGCGTTCTCGAAGATTCTGCATACTTCGGACAGAAGTCTCAACAAGATTATCGCAGAAAATGCATATCTCAGCTTGAAACCCCACGAAAACCAAGATATATCCGGTTCTGCATATACAACGAACTGTGGAGTGGTGAAAACCCCAGAAAACGAGTTTCTCGCATTAAATAGATCGGACAGAGCGCTCTCGACGTTTCTGCATACTTCGGACAGATGTTTCACCAAGCTTATCGTAGAAAATGCATATCTCTGCTTGAAACCCCACAAAAACCAAATTATCGCCGGTTCTGCATATCAAACGCACTGTGGAGTGGTGAAAACACCAGATAACGTGTTTCTCGCATTAAATAGCTCGAATAGAGCGAACTTGACGATTAAACATACATCGGACAGAAGTCTCACCAAGATTATCGTAAAAAATGTATATCTCAGCTTGAAACCCCACAAAAACCAAGATATCGCCGGTTCTGCATATCAAACGCACTGTGGAGTGGTGAAAACACCAGATACCGTGTTTCTCGCATTAAATAGCTCGAAAAGTGCGATCTCGATGATTCTGCATACTTCGGACAGAAATCTCACCAAGATTATCGCAGAAAATGCATATCTGAGCTTGAAACCCCACGAAAACCAAGATATCGCTGGTTCTGCATATCAAACGCACTGTGGAGTGCTGAAAACACCAGATAACGTGTTTTTCGCATTAAATAGGTCGAAACGAGCGATCTCGATGATTCTGCATACTTCTGAAAGAAGACTCACCAAGATTATCGCAGAAAATGCATATCTCAGCTGGAAACACCACGAAAATCAAGATATCGCCGGTTCTGCATATAAAACGAACTGTGGAATGTTGAAAACACCAGAAAACTTGTTTTATCGCATTAAATAGCTTGAAAAGGGCGATCCCGATGATTCTGCATACTTCTGACAGAAGTCTCACCAAGATTATCGTTGAAAATGCATATCTCAGCTTGAAACCCGACGAAATCCAAGATGTCACCGGTTCTGCATATCAAACGCACTGTAGAGTGATGTAAACACCATATAACGTGTTTCTCGCATTAAATAGCTCGAAAAAAGGGATATCGATGATTCTGCATACTTCTGACAGAAGACTCACCAAGATTATCGCAGAAAATGCATATCTCAGCTGGAAACACAACGAAAATCAAGATATCGCCGGTTCTGCATATAAAACGCACTGTGGAAATTGAAAACACCAGAACACTTGTTTTTTCACATTAAATAGATCGAAAAGAGCGATCTCGAAGATTCTGCATACTTCTGACAGAAGTCTCACAAAAATTAACGTAGAAAATGCATATCTCAGCTTGAAACCCGACGAAATCCAAGATGTCGCCGGTTCTGCATATCAAACGCACTGTGGAGTTGTGAAAACACCAGATAACGTGTTTCTCGCATTAAATAGCTCGAAAAAAGGGATCTCGATGATTCTGCATACTTCTGAAAGAAGACTCACTAAGATTATCGCAGAAAATGCATATCTCAGCTTGAAACCCGACCGAAACCAAGATATCGCCGATTCTGCATATAAAACGCACTGTGGAATGTTGAAAACACCAGAAAACTTGTTTTATCGCATTAAATAGCTTGAAAAGAGCGATCCCGATGATTCTGCATACTTCTGACAGAAGTCTCACCAAGATTATCGTCGAAAATGCATATCTCAGCTTGATACCCGACGAAAGCCAAGATGTCGCCGGTTCTGCATATCAAACGCACTGTGGAGTTGTGAAAACACCTGATAACGTGTTTCTCGCATTATGTAGCTCGAAAAGAGCGTTCTCGAAGATTCTGCATACTTCTGACAGACGTCTCACCAAGACTATCGTGGAAAATGCATATCTCAGCTTAAAACCCGACCGAAACAAAGATATCTCCGGTTCTGCATGTCAAACGTACTGTTGAGTGGTGAAAACACCAGAAAACTTGTTTTTTCACATTAAATAGCTCGAAAAGAGCGATCTCGAAGATTCTGCATACTTCTGACAGAAGTCGCACAAAGATTAACGTAGAAAATGCATACCTCAGCTTGAAACCCGACGAAATCCAAGATGTCGCCGGTTCTTCATATCAAACGCACTGTGGAGTGGTGAAAACAACCAGATAACGTGTTTCTCGCATTAAATAGCTCGAAAAAAGGGATCTAGATGATTCTGCATACTTCTGACTGAAGTCTCACCAAGATTATCGTAAAAAATCCATATCTCAGCTTGAAACCTCACGAAAATCAAGATGTCGCCGGTTCTGCATGTCAAACGTACTGTGGTGTGGTGAATACACCAGAAAACGTGTTTCTCGCATTAAATAGCTCGAAAAGAGCGATCTAGATGGTTCTACATACTTCTGACAGAAGACTCACCATGATTATCGCAGAAAATGCATATCTCAGCTGGAAACAATACGAAAATCAAGATATCGCCGGTTCTGCATATCTAACGCACTGTGGAATGTTGAAAACACCAGAAAACTTGTTTTTTTGCATTAAATAGCTCGACACGAGCGATCTAGATGATTCTGCATACTTCTGACTGAAGTCTCACCAATACTATCGGAGAAAATGCATATCTCAGCTTGAAACCTCACGAAAACCAAGTTATCTCCGGTTCTGCACATCAAACGTACTGTGGAGTGGTGAAAACACCAGATAACGTGTTTCTCGCATTAAATAGCTCGAAAAAAGGGATCTCGATGATTCTGCATACTTCTGAAAGAAGACTCACTAAGATTATCGCAGAAAATGCATATCTCAGCTTGAAACCCGACCGAAACCAAGATATCGCCGATTCTGCATATAAAACGCACTGTGGAATGTTGAAAACACCAGAAAACTTGTTTTATCGCATTAAATAGCTTGAAAAGAGCGATCCCGATGATTCTGCATACTTCTGACAGAAGTCTCACCAAGATTATCGTCGAAAATGCATATCTCAGCTTGATACCCGACGAAAGCCAAGATGTCGCCGGTTCTGCATATCAAACGCACTGTGGAGTTGTGAAAACACCTGATAACGTGTTTCTCGCATTATGTAGCTCGAAAAGAGCGTTCTCGAAGATTCTGCATACTTCTGACAGACGTCTCACCAAGACTATCGTGGAAAATGCATATCTCAGCTTGAAACCCGACCGAAACAAAGATATCTCCGGTTCTGCATGTCAAACGTACTGTGGAGTGGTGAAAACACCAGATAACGTGTTTCTCGCATTAAATAGCTCGAATAGAGCGAACTTGACGATTATGCATACATCGGACAGAAGTCTCACCAAGATTATCGTAAAAAATGTATATCTCAGCTTCAAACCCCACAAAAACCAAGATATCGCCGGTTCTGCATATCAAACGCACTGTGGAGTGGTGAAAACACCAGATACCGTGTTTCTCGCATTAAATAGCTCGAAAAGTGCGATCTCGATGATTCTGCATACTTCGGACAGAAATCTCACCAAGATTATCGCAGAAAATGCATATCTGAGCTTGAAACCCCACGAAAACCAAGATATCGCTGGTTCTGCATATCAAACGCACTGTGGAGTGCTGAAAACGCCAGATAACCTGTTTCTCGCATTAAATAGGTCGAAACGAGCGATCTCGATGATTAAGCATACTTCGGACAGATGTCTCACCAAGATTATCGTAAAAAATGCATAGCTCAGCTTGAAACCCCACGAAATCCAAGATATCTCCGGTTCTGCATATCCAACGAACTGCGGAGTGGTGAAAAACCCAGAAAAAGAGTTTCTCGCATTAAATAGCTCAAAAAGAGCGCTCTCGATGTTTCTGCATACTTCGGACAGATGTCTCACATAGCTTATCGTAGAAAATGCATATCTCAGCATGAAACCCGACGAAAACCAAAATATCGTCGGTTCTGCATATCATACGCACTGTGGAGTTTTGAAAACACCAGATAACGTGTTTCTCGCATTAAATAGCTCGCAACGAGCGATCTCGATGATTAAGCATACTTCGGACAGAAGTCTCACCAAGATTATCGCAGAAATTGCATATCTGAGCTTGAATCCCCACGAAAACCAAGATATCGCTGGTTCTGCATATCAAACGCACTGTGGAGTGCTGAAAACACCAGATAACGTGTTTCTCGCATTAAATAGCTCGAATAGAGCGATCTTGATGACTAAGCATACTTCGGACAGAAGTCTCACCATGATTATCGCAAAAAATGCATATCTCAGCTTGAAACCCCTCGAAAACCAAGATATCGCAGGTTCTGCATATCAAACGCACTGTGGAGTGGTGAAAACACCAGATAACTTGTTTCTGGCATTAAATAGTTCGAAAAGAGCGATCTCGATGATTCTGCATACTTCGGACAGAAGTCTCTCCAAGATTATCGCAGAAAATGCATATCTCAGCTTCAAACCCCTCGAAAACCAAGATATCACCTGTTCTGCATATCCAACGAACTGTGGTGTGGTGAAAACACCAGAAAACGTGTTTCTCGCAATAAATAGCTCGAAAACAACGCTCTCGATGTTTCTGCATACTTCGGACTGATGTCTCACCAAGCTTATCGTAGAAAATGCATATTTCAGCATGAAACCCGACGAAAACCAAAATATCTCCGGTTCTGCATATCCAACGCACTGTGGAGTGGTGAAAACACCAGATAACGTGTTTCTCGCACTAAATAGCTCGAAACGAGCGATCTCGATGATTCTGCACACTTCGGACAGATGTCTCACCAAGATTATCGCAGAAAATGCATATCTCAGCTTCAAACCCCACGAAAACCAAGATATCGCCGGTTCTGCATATCATACGCACTGTGGAGTGGTGAAAACACCAGATAACGTGTTTCTCGCATTAAATAGGTCGAAACGAGCGATCTCGATGATCAAGCATACTTCGGACAGAAGTCTCACCAAGATTATCGTAAAAAATGCATATCTCAGCTTGAAACCCGACGAAAACCCAGATATCGCTGGTTCTGCATATCAAACGCACTGTGGAGTGCTGAAAACACCAGATAACATGTTTCTCGCATTAAATAGGTCGAAACGAGCGATCTCGATGATTAAGCATACTTCGGACAGATGTCTCACCTAGCTTATCGTAGAAAATGCATATCTCAGCATGAAACCCGACGAAAACCAAAATATCTCCGGTTCTGCATATCCAACGAACTGTGGAGTGGTGAAAACCCCAGAAAACGAGTTTCTCGCATTAAATAGCTCGAAAAGAGCGATCTAGATGATTCTGCATACTTCTGACTGAAGTCTCACCAATATTATCGCAGAAAATGCATATCTCCGCTTGAAACCCCACGAAAACCAAGATATCGCCGGTTCTGCATATCAAACGCACTGTGGAGTGGTGAAAACACCAGATAACGTGTTTCTCGCATTAAATATCTCGAAAAGAGCGCTCTCGACGTTTCTGCAAACTTCGGACAGAAGTCTCAACAAGATTATCGCAGAAAATGCATATCTCAGCTTGAAACCCCACGAAAACCAAGATGTCGCCGGTTCTGCATATCAAACGCACTGTGGAGTGGTGAAAACACCAGAAAACGTGTTTCGCGCATTAAGCAGCTCGAAACGAGCGATCTCGATGTTTCTGCATACTTCTGACAGAAGTCTCAACAAGATTATCGCAGAAAATGCATATCTCAGCTTGAAACCCCACGAAAACCAAGATATCTACTGTTCTGCATATCAAACGCACTGTGGAGTGGTGAAAACACCAGATAACGTGTTTCTCGCACTAACTAGCTCGAATAGAGCGATCTCGATGATTCAGCATTCTTCGGACAGAAGTCTCACCAAGATTATCGCAGAAAATGCATATCTCAGCTTGAAACCCCACGAAAACCAAGATATCGCCGGTTCTGCATATCAAACGCACTGTGGAGTGGTGAAAACACCAGATAACGTGTTTCTCGCATTAAATAGCTCGAAAAGAGCGATCGCGATGATTCTGCATACTTCGGACAGAAGTGTCACCAAGATTATCGCAGAAAATGCATATCTCAGCTTGAAACCCCACGAAAACCAAGATATCTCCGGTTCTGCACATCAAACGTACCGTGGAGTGGTGAAAATACCAGAAAACGTGTTTCGCGCATTAAGTAGCTCGAAAAGAGCGTTCTCGAAGATTCTGCATACTTCGGACAGAAGTCTCAACAAGATTATCGCAGAAAATGCATATCTCTGCTTGAAACCCCACAAAAACCAAATTATCGCCGGTTCTGCATATCAAACGCACTGTGGAGTGGTGAAAACACCAGATAACGTGTTTCTCGCATTAAATAGCTCGAATAGAGCGAACTTGACGATTAAACATACATCGGACAGAAGTCTCACCAAGATTATCGTAAAAAATGTATATCTCAGCTTGAAACCCCACAAAAACCAAGATATCGCCGGTTCTGCATATCAAACGCACTGTGGAGTGGTGAAAACACCAGATACCGTGTTTCTCGCATTAAATAGCTGGAAAAGTGCGATCTCGATGATTCTGCATACTTCGGACAGAAATCTCACCAAGATTATCGCAGAAAATGCATATCTGAGCTTGAAACCCCACGAAAACCAAGATATCGCTGGTTCTGCATATCAAACGCACTGTGGAGTGCTGAAAACACCAGATAACGTGTTTTTCGCATTAAATAGGTCGAAACGAGCGATCTCGATGATTGTGCATACTTCTGAAAGAAGACTCACCAAGATTATCGCAGAAAATGCATATCTCAGTTGGAAACACCACGAAAATCAAGATATCGCCGGTTCTGCATATAAAACGAACTGTGGAATGTTGAAAACACCAGAAAACTTGTTTTATCGCATTAAATAGCTTGAAAAGGGCGATCCCGATGATTCTGCATACTTCTGACAGAAGTCTCACCAAGATTATCGTTGAAAATGCATATCTCAGCTTGAAACCCGACGAAATCCAAGATGTCACCGGTTCTGCATATCAAACGCACTGTAGAGTGATGTAAACACCATATAACGTGTTTCTCGCATTAAATAGCTCGAAAAAAGGGATATCGATGATTCTGCATACTTCTGACAGAAGACTCACCAAGATTATCGCAGAAAATGCATATCTCAGCTGGAAACTCAACGAAAATCAAGATATCGCCGGTTCTGCATATAAAACGCACTGTGGAAATTGAAAACACCAGAACACTTGTTTTTTCACATTAAATAGATCGAAAAGAGCGATCTCGAAGATTCTGCATACTTCTGACAGAAGTCTCACAAAAATTAACGTAGAAAATGCATATCTCAGCTTGAAACCCGACGAAATCCAAGATGTCGCCGGTTCTGCATATCAAACGCACTGTGGAGTGGTGAAGACACCAGATAACGTGTTTCTCGCATTAAATAGCTCGAAAAAAGGGATCTCGATGATTCTGCATACTTCTGAAAGAAGACTCACCAAGATTATCGCAGAAAATGCATATCTCAGCTTGAAACCCGACCGAAACCAAGATATCGCCGATTCTGCATATAAAACGCACTGTGGAATGTTGAAAACACCAGAAAACTTGTTTTATCGCATTAAATAGCTTGAAAAGAGCGATCCCGATGATTCTGCATACTTCTGACAGAAGTCTCACCAAGATTATCGTCGAAAATGCATATCTCAGCTTGATACCCGACGAAAGCCAAGATGTCGCCGGTTCTGCATATCAAACGCACTGTGGAGTTGTGAAAACACCTGATAACGTGTTTCTCGCATTATGTAGCTCGAAAAGAGCGTTCTCGAAGATTCTGCATACTTCTGACAGACGTCTCACCAAGACTATCGTGGAAAATGCATATCTCAGCTTGAAACCCGACCGAAACAAAGATATCTCCGGTTCTGCATGTCAAACGTACTGTTGAGTGGTGAAAACACCAGAAAACTAGTTTTTTCACATTAAATAGCTCGAAAAGAGCGATCTCGAAGATTCTGCATACTTCTGACAGAAGTCGCACAAAGATTAACGTAGAAAATGCATACCTCAGCTTGAAACCCGACGAAATCCAAGATGTCGCCGGTTCTTCATATCAAACGCACTGTGGAGTGGTGAAAACAACCAGATAACGTGTTTCTCGCATTAAATAGCTCGAAAAAAGGGATCTAGATGATTCTGCATACTTCTGACTGAAGTCTCACCAAGATTATCGTAAAAAATCCATATCTCAGCTTGAAACCTCACGAAAATCAAGATGTCGCCGGTTCTGCATGTCAAACGTACTGTGGTGTGGTGAATACACCAGAAAACGTGTTTCTCGCATTAAATAGCTCGAAAAGAGCGATCTAGATGGTTCTGCATACTTCTGACAGAAGACTCATCAAGATTATCGCAGAAAATGCATATCTCAGCTGGAAACAATACGAAAATCAAGATATCGCCGGTTCTGCATATCTAACGCACTGTGGAATGTTGAAAACACCAGAAAACTTGTTTTTTTGCATTAAATAGCTCGACACGAGCGATCTAGATGATTCTGCATACTTCTGACTGAAGTCTCACCAATATTATCGGAGAAAATGCATATCTCAGCTTGAACCCTCACGAAAACCAAGTTATCTCCGGTTCTGCACATCAAACGTACTGTGGAGTGGTGAATACACCAGAAAACGTGTTTCTCGCATTGAATAGTTCGAAAAGAGCGATCTAGATGGTTCTACATACTTCTGACAGAAGACTCACCAAGATTATCGCAGAAAATGCATATCTCAGCTGGAAGCAATACGAAAATCAAGATATCGCCGGTTCTGCATATCAAACGCACTGAGGAATGTTGAAAACACCAGAAAAATTGTTTTTTCGCATTAAATAGCTTGAAAAGAGCGATCTAGACGATTCTGCATACTTCTGACTGAAGTCTGACCAAGATTATCATAGAAAATCCATATCTCAGCTTGAATCCCCACGAAAACGAAGATATCGCCGGTTCTGCATATCAAACGAACTGTGGTGTGGTGAAAACCCCAGAAAACGTGTTTCTCGCATTATATAGCTCGAAAAGAGCGATCTCGATGATTCTGCAGACTTCGGACAGAAGTCTCCCCAAGATTATCGCAGAAAATGCATATCTCTGCTTGAAACCCCACAAAAACCAAATTATCGCCGGTTCTGCATATCAAACGCACTGTGGAGTGGTGAAAACACCAGATAACGTGTTTCTCGCATTAAATAGCTCGAATAGAGCGAACTTGACGATTATGCATACATCGGACAGAAGTCTCACCAAGATTATCGTAAAAAATGTATATCTCAGCTTGAAACCCCACAAAAACCAAGACATCGCCGGTTCTGCATATCAAACGCACTGTGGAGTGGTGAAAACACCAGATACCGTGTTTCTCGCATTAAATAGCTCGAAAAGTGCGATCTCGATGATTCTGCATACTTCGGACAGAAATCTCACCAAGATTATCGCAGAAAATGCATATCTGAGCTTGAAACCCCACGAAAACCAAGATATCGCTGGTTCTGCATATCAAACGCACTGTGGAGTGCTGAAAACACCAGATAACGTGTTTCTCGCATTAAATAGGTCGAAACGAGCGATCTCGATGATTAAGCATACTTCGGACAGAAGTCTCACCAAGATTATCGTTAAAAATGCATAGCTCAGCTTGAAACCCCACGAAATCCAAGATATCTCCGGTTCTGCATATCCAACGAACTGCGGAGTGGTGAAAACCCCAGAAAAAGAGTTTCTCGCATTAAATAGCTCAAAAAGAGCGCTCTCGATGTTTCTGCATACTTCGGACAGATGTCTCACATAGCTTATCGTAGAAAATGCATATCTCAGCATGAAACCCGACGAAAACCAAAATATCGTCGGTTCTGCATATCATACGCACTGTGGAGTTTTGAAAACACCAGATAACGTGTTTCTCGCATTAAATAGCTCGCAACGAGCGATCTCGATGATTAAGCATACTTCGGACAGAAGTCTCACCAAGATTATCGCAGAAATTGCATATCTGAGCTTGAATCCCCACGAAAACCAAGATATCGCTGGTTCTGCATATCAAACGCACTGTGGAGTGCTGAAAACACCAGATAACGTGTTTCTCGCATTAAATAGCTCGAATAGAGCGATCTTGATGACTAAGCATACTTCGGACAGAAGTCTCACCATGATTATCGTAAAAAATGCATATCTCAGCTTGAAACCCCTCGAAAACCAAGATATCGCAGGTTCTGCATATCAAACGCACTGTGGAGTGGTGAAAACACCAGATAATTTGTTTCTCGCATTAAATAGTTCGAAAAGAGCGATCTCGATGATTCTGCATACTTCGGACAGAAGTCTCTCCAAGATTATCGCAGAAAATGCATATCTCAGCTTCAAACCCCTCGAAAACCAAGATATCACCTGTTCTGCATATCCAACGAACTGTGGTGTGGTGAAAACCCCAGAAAACGTGTTTCTCGCAATAAATAGCTCGAAAACAGCGCTCTCGATGTTTCTGCATACTTCGGACTGATGTCTCACCAAGCTTATCGTAGAAAATGCATATTTCAGCATGAAACCCGACGAAAACCAAAATATCTCCGGTTCTGCATATCCAACGCACTGTGGAGTGGTGAAAACACCAGATAACGTGTTTCTCGCATTAAATAGGTCGAAACGAGCGATCTCGATGATCAAGCATACTTCGGACAGAAGTCTCACCAAGATTATCGTAAAAAATGCATATCTCAGCTTGAAACCCGACGAAAACCCAGATATCGCTGGTTCTGCATATCAAACGCACTGTGGAGTGCTGAAAACACCAGATAACATGTTTCTCGCATTAAATATGTCGAAACGAGCGATCTCGATGATCAAGCATACTTCGGACAGAAGTCTCACCAAGATTATCGTAAAAAATGCATATCTCAGCTTGAAACCCGACGAAAACCCAGATATCGCTGGTTCTGCATATCAAACGCACTGTGGAGTGCTGAAAACACCAGATAACATGTTTCTCGCATTAAATAGGTCGAAACGAGCGATCTCGATGATTAAGCATACTTCGGACAGAAGTCTCACCAAGATTATCGTAAAAAATGCATAGCTCAGCTTGGAACCCCACGAAATCCAAGATATCTCCGGTTCTGCATATCCAACGAACTGCGGAGTGTTGAAAACCGCAGAAAAAGAGTTTCTCGCATTAAATAGCTCGAAAAGAGCGCTCTCGATGTTTCTGCATACTTCGGACAGATGTCTCACCTAGCTTATCGTAGAAAATGCATATCTCAGCATGAAACCCGACGAAAACCAAAATATCTCCGGTTCTGCATATCCAACGAACTGTGGAGTGGTGAAAACCCCAGAAAACGAGTTTCTCGCATTAAATAGCTCGAAAAGAGAGCTCTCGATGTTTCTGCATACTTCGGACAGATGACTCACCAAGCTTATCGTAGAAAATGCATATCTCAGCTTGAAACCCCTCGAAAACCAAGATATCACCTGTTATGCATATCCAACGAACTGTGGTGTGGTGAAAACCCCAGAAAACGTGTTTCTCGCATTAAATAGCTCGAAAAGAGCGATCTCGATGATTCTGCATACTTCGGACAGAAATCTCTCCAAGATTATCGCAGAAAATGCATATCTCAGCTTGAAACCCCTCGAAAGCCAAGATATCACCTGTTCTGCATATCCGACGAACTCTGGTGTGGTGAAAACCCCAGAAAACGTGTTTCTCGCATTAAATTGCTCGAAAAGAGCGATCTCGATGATTAAGCATACTTCGGACAGAAGTCTCACCAAGATTATCGTAAAAAATGCATATCTCAGCTTGAAACCCAACAAAACCAAGATATCGCCGGTTCTGATTATCAAACGAACTGTGGAGTGGAGAAAACACCAGATAACGTGTTTCTCGCATTAAATAGCTCGAAACAAGCGATCTCGAAGATTCTGCATACTTCGGACAGAAGTCTCACCAAGATTATCGTAAAAAATGCATATCTCAGCTTGAAACCCAACAAAAACCAAGATATCGCCGGTTCTGATTTTCAAACGCACTGTGGAGTGGTGAAAACACCAGATAACGTGTTTCTCGCATTAAATAGCTCGAAAAGAGCGCTCTCGATGTTTCTGCATACTTCGGACTGATGTCTCTCCAAGATTATCGCAGAAAATGCATATCTCTGCTAGAAACCCCACGAAAACCAAGATATCTCCTGTTCTGCATATCCAACGAACTGTGGAGTGGAGAAAACACCAGATAACGTGTTTCTCGCATTAAATAGCTCGAAACGAGCGATCTCGATGATTCTGCATACTTCGGACAGATGTCTCACCAAGCTTATTGTAGAAATTGCATATCTCAGCATGAAACCCGACGAAAACCAAAATATCTCCGGTTCTGCATATCCAACGCACTGTGGAGTGGTGAAAACACCAGATAACGTGTTTCTCGCATTAAATAGCTCGAAACGAGCGATCTCGATGATTCTGCATACTTCGGACAGAAGTCTCACCAAGATTATCGTAAAAAATGCATATCTCAGCTTGAAACCCAACAAAAACCAAGATATCGCCGGTTCTGATTATCAAACGCACTGTGGAGTGGTGAAAACACCAGATAACGTGTTTCTCGCATTAAATAGCTAGAAAAGAGCGCTCTCGATGTTTCTGCATACTTCGGACTGATGTCTCTCCAAGATTATCGCAGAACATGCATATCTCTGCTAGAAACCACACGAAAACCAAGATATCTCCTGTTCTGCATATCCAACGAACTGTGGAGTGGTGAAAACTCCAGAAAACGTGTTTCTCGCATTAAATAGCTCGAAAAGTACGATCTCGATGACTCTGCATACTTCGGACAGAAGTCTCACCAAGATTATCGCAGAAAATGCATATCTGAGCTTGAAACCCCACGAAAACCAAGATATCGTCGGTTCTGCATATCATACGCACTGTGGAGTTTTGAAAACACCAGATAACGTGTTTCTCGCATTAAATACCTCGAAACGAGCGATCTCGATGATTCTGCATACTTCGGACAGAAGTCTCACCAAGATTATCGTAAAAAATGCATATCTCAGCTTGAAACCCCACGAAAACCAAGATATCGCTGGTTCTGCATATCAAACGCACTGTGGAGTGGTGAAAACACCAGATAACGTGTTTCTTGCATTCAATAGCTCGAAAAGAGCGATCTCGATGATTCTGCATAGTTCGAACAGAAGTCTCTCCAAGATTATCGCAGAAAATGCATATCTCAGCTTGAAACCCCTCGAAAACCAAGATATCACCAGTTCTGCATATCCATCGAACTGTGTTGTGGTGAAAACCCCAGAAAACGTGTTTCTCGCATTAAATTGATCGAAAAGTACGATCTCGATGACTCTGCATACTTCGGACAGAAGTCTCACCAAGATTATCGCAGAAAATGCATATCTGAGCTTGAATCCCCACGAAAACCAAGAGATCGCAGGTTCTGCATATCAAACGCACTGTGGAGTGCTGAAAAACACCAGATAACGTGTTTCTCGCATTAAATAGCTCGAATAGAGCGATCTCGATGATTAAGCATACTTCGGAGAGAAGTCTCACCAAGATTATCATAAAAAATGCATATCTCAGCTTGAAACCCCACGAAAACCAAGATACCGCCAGTTCTGCATATCAACCGCACTGTGGAGTGCTGAAAACACCAGATAACGTGTTTCTCGCATTAAATAGGTCGAAACGAGCGATCTCGATGATTAAGCATACTTCGGACAGAAGTCTCACCAAGATTATCGTAAAAAATGCATAATTCAGCTTGAAACCCCACGAAAACCCAGATATCGCCGGTTCTGCATATCAAACCAACTGTGGAGTGGTGAAAACACCAGACAACGTGTTTCTCGAATTAAATAGATCGAAATGTGCGATCTCGATGGTTCTGCATACTTCTAACAGAAGTCTCACCATGATTATCGCAGAAAATGCATATCTCTGCTAGAAACCCCACGAAAACCAAGCTATCTCCTGTTCTGCATATCCAACGAACTGTGGAGTGGTGAAAACCCCAGAAAACGTGTTTCTCGCTTTAAATAGCTCGAAAAGTACGATCTCGATGATTAAGCATACTTCGGACAGAAGTCTCACCAAGATTATCGTAAAAAATGCATATCTCTGCTTGAAACCCCACAAAAACCAAGATATAGCCGGTTCTGCATATCAAACGCACTGTGGAGTGGTGAAAACACCAGATAATGTGTTTCTCGCATTAAATAGCTCGAAAAGTGCGATCGCGATGATTCTGCATACTTCGGACAGAAGTCTCACAAAGATTATCGCAGAAAATGCATATCTGAGCTTGAAACCCCACGAAAACCAAGATATCGCTGGTTCTGCATATCAAACGCATTGTGGAGTGGTGAAAACACCAGATAACTTGTTTCTCGCATTAAATAGCTCGAAAAGTGCGATCTCGATGATTCTGCATACTTCGGACAGAAGTCTCAACAAGATTATCGCAGGGAAATGCATATCTCAGCTTGAAACCCCTCGAAAACCAAGATATCGCTGGTTCTGCATATCAAACGCACTGTGGAGTGGTGAAAACACCAGATAACGTGTTTCTCGCATTAAATAGGTCGAAACGAGTGATCTCGATGGTTCAGCATACTTCGGACAGAAGTCTCACCAAGATTATCGCAGAAAATGCATATCTCAGCTTGAACCCCGACGAAATCCATGATGTCGCCGGTTCTGCATATCAAACGCACTGTGGAGTGGTGAAAACACCAGATAACGTGTTACTCGCATTAACTAGCTCGAAAAGATCGTTCTGGGTGATTCTGCATACTTCTCATAGATGAAACACCAAGATTATCGCAGAAAATGCATATTTCATCTGGAAACCCCACGAAAACCAAGATATCACCTGTTCTGCATATCCAACGAACTGTGGTGTAGTGAAAACCCCAGAAAACGTGTTTCTCGCATTAAATAGCTCGAAAAGAGCGATCTCGATGATTCTGCATACTTCGGACAGAAGTCTCTCCAAGATTATCGCAGAAAATGCATATCTCAGCTTGAAACCCCTCGAAAACCAAGGTATCACCTGTTCTGCATATCCAACGAACTGTGGTGTGGTGAAAACCCCAGAAAACGTGTTTCTCGCATTAAATAGCTCCAAAAGAGCGATCTCGATTATTCTGCATACTTCGGACAGAAGTCTCTCCAAGATTATCGCAGAAAATGCATATCTCAGCTTGAAACCCCTCGAAAACCAAGATATCACCTGTTCTGCATATCCGAAGAACTGTGTGTCGTGAAAACCCCAGAAAACGTGTTTCTCGCATTAAATAGCTCGAAAAGAGCGATCTCGATGATTAAGCATACTTCGGACAGAAGTCTCACCAAGATTATCGTAAAAAATGCATATCTCAGCTTGAAACCCAACAAAAACCAAGATATCGCCGGTTCTGATTATCAAACGCACTGTGCAGTGGTGATAACACCAGATAACGTGTTTCTCGCATTAAACAGCTCGAAAAGAGCGCTCTCGATGTTTCTGCATACTTCGGACTGATGTCTCACCAAGCTTATCGTAGAAAATGCATATTACAGCATGAAACCCGACGAAAACCAAAATATCTCCGGTTCTGCATATCCAACGCACTGTGGAGTGGTGAAAACACCAGATAACGTGTTTCTCGCATTAAATAGCTCGAAACGATCTATCTCGATGATTCTGCACACTTCGGAGAGAAGTCTCACCAAGATTATCGCAGAAATTATATATCTCAGCTTGAAACCCCACGAAAACCAACATATCTCCTGTTCTGCATATCCAACGAACTGTGGGGTGGTGAAAACCCCAGAAAACGTGTTTCTCGCATTAAATTGATCGAAAAGTACGATCTCGATGACTCTGCATACTTCGGACAGAAGTCTCACCAAGATTATCGCAGAAAATGCATATCTGAGCTTGAATCCCCACGAAAACCAAGAGATCGCAGGTTCTGCATATCAAACGCACTGTGGAGTGCTGAAAACACCAGATAACGTGTTTCTCGCATTAAATAGCTCGAATAGAGCGATCTCGATGATTAAGCATACTTCGGAGAGAAGTCTCACCAAGATTATCATAAAAAATGCATATCTCAGCTTGAAACCCCACGAAAACCAAGATACCGCCAGTTCTGCATATCAACCGCACTGTGGAGTGCTGAAAACACCAGATAACGTGTTTCTCGCATTAAATTGGTCGAAACGAGCGATCTCGATGATTAAGCATACTTCGGACAGAAGTCTCATCAAGATTATCGTAAAAAATGCATATCTCAGCTTGAAACCCGACGAAAACCAAACATCGCCGGTTCTGCATATCAAACCAACTGTGGAGTGGTGAAAACACCAGACAACGTGTTTCTCGCATTAAATAGCTCGAATGGAGCCATCTCGATGATTCTGCATACTTCGGACAAAAGTCTCACCAAGATTATCGCAGGGAAATGCATATCTCAGCTTGAAACCCCACGAAAACCAAGATATCGCTGGTTCTGCATATCAAACGCACTGTGGAGTGGTGAAAACACCAGATAACGTGTTTCTCGCATTAAATAGGTCGAAACGAGCGATCTCGATGATTAAGCATACTTCGGACAGAAGTCTCACCAAGATTATCGTAAAAAATGCATAATTCAGCTTGAATCCCCACGAAAACCCAGATATCGCCGGTTCTGCATATCAAACCAACTGTGGAGTGGTGAAAACACCAGACAACGTGTTTCTCGAATTAAATAGATCGAAATGTGCGATCTCGATGGTTCTGCATACTTCTAACAGAAGTCTCACCATGATTATCGCAGAAAATGCATATCTCTGCTAGAAACCCCACGAAAACCAAGCTATCTCCTGTTCTGCATATCCAACGAACTGTGGAGTGGTGAAAACCCCAGAAAACGTGTTTCTCGCTTTAAATAGCTCGAAAAGTACGATCTCGATGATTAAGCATACTTCGGACAGAAGTCTCACCAACATTATCGTAAAAAATGCATATCTCTGCTTGAAACCCCACAAAAACCAAGATATAGCCGGTTCTGCATATCAAACGCACTGTGGAGTGGTGAAAACACCAGATAATGTGTTTCTCGCATTAAATAGCTCGAAAAGTGCGATCGCGATGATTCTGCATACTTCGGACAGAAGTCTCACCAAGATTATCGCAGAAAATGCATATCTGAGCTTGAAACCCCACGAAAACCAAGATATCGCTGGTTCTGCATATCAAACGCACTGTGGAGTGGTGAAAACACCAGATAACTTGTTTCTCGCATTAAATAGCTCGAAAAGTACGATCTCGATGACTCTGCATACTTCGGACTGAAGTCTCACCAAGATTATCGTAAAAAATGCATATCTCAGCTTGAAACCCCACGAAAACCAAGGTTTCGCTGGTTCTGCATATCAAACGCACTGTGGAATGGTGAAAACACCAGATAACTTGTTTCTCGCATTAAATAGCTCGAAAAGAGCGATCTCGATGACTCTGCATACTTCGGACAGAAGTCTCACCAAGATTATCGCAGAAAATGCATATCTCAGCTTGAAACCCCACGAAAACCAAGATATCGTCGGTTCTGCTTATCATACGCACTGTGGAGTGGTGAAAACACCAGATAACGTGTTTCTCGCATTAAATAGCTCGAATAGAGCGATCTCGATGTTAAAGCATACTTCGGACAGAAGTCTCACCAAGATTATCGCAGAAATTGCATATCTCAGCTTGAAACCCCACGAAAACCAAGATATCTCCTGTTCTGCATATCCAACGTACTGTGGAGTGGTGAAATCCCCAGAAAACGTGTTTCTCGCATTAAATAGCTCGAAAAGTACGATCTCGATGACTCTGCATACTTCGGACAGAAGTCTCACCAAGATTATCGCAGAAAATGCATATCTCTGCTAGAAACCCCACGAAAACCAAGATATCTCCTGTTCTGCATATCCAACGAACTGTGGAGTGGTGAAAACCCCAGAAAACGTGTTTGTCGCATTAAATAGCTCGAAAAGTACGATCTCGATGACTCTGCATACTTCGGACAGAAGTCTCACCA
The DNA here is from genome assembly GCA_951804975.1 of Anthophora plumipes. Lineage (NCBI taxonomy): Eukaryota > Metazoa > Arthropoda > Insecta > Hymenoptera > Apidae > Anthophora > Anthophora plumipes. Next base: position 588,409 of record CATORF010000732.1, read on the forward strand.
AGATTATCGCAGAAAATGCATATCTGAGCTTGAAACACCACGAAAATCAAGATATCGCTGGTTCTGCATATCAAACGCACTGTGGAGTGCTGAAAACACCAGATAACGTGTTTCTCGCATTAAATAGCTCGAATAGAGCGATCTCGATGATTAAGCATACTTCGGACAGAAGTCTCACCTAGATTATCGCAGAAATTGCATATCTCTGCTAGAAACCCCACGAAAACCAAGATATCTCCGGTTCTGCACATCCAACGAACTGTGGAGTGGAGAAAACCCCAGAAAACGTGTTTCTCGCATTAAATAGCTCGAAAAGTGCGATCGCGATGATTCTGCATACTTCGGACAGAAGTCTCACCAAGATTATCGCAGAAAATGCATATCTGAGCTTGAAACACCACGAAAACCAAGATATCGTCGGTTCTGCATATCATACGCACTGTGGAGTGGTGAAAACACCAGATAACATGTTTCTCGCATTAAATAGCTCGAAAAGTACGATCTCGATGACTCTGCATACTTCGGACTGAAGTCTCACCAAGATTATCGTAAAAAATGCATATCTCAGCTTGAAACCCCACGAAAACCAAGGTTTCGCTGGTTCTGCATATCAAACGCACTGTGGAATGGTGAAAACACCAGATAACTTGTTTCTCGCATTAAATAGCTCGAAAAGAGCGATCTCGATGACTCTGCATACTTCGGACAGAAGTCCCACCAAGATTATCGCAGAAAATGCATATCTCAGCTTGAAACCCCACGAAAACCAAGATATCGTCGGTTCTGCATATCATACGCACTGTGGAGTGGTGAACACACCAGATAACGTGTTTCTCGCATTAAATAGCTCGAATAGAGCGATCTCGATGATAAAGCATACTTCGGACAGAAGTCTCACCAAGATTATCGCAGAAATTGCATATCTCAGCTTGAAACCCCACGAAAACCAAGATATCTCCTGTTCTGCATATCCAACGAACTGTGGAGTGGTGAAATCCCCAGAAAACGTGTTTCTCGCAATAAATAGCTCGAAAAGTACGATCTCGATGACTCTGCATACTTCGGACAGAAGTCTCACCAAGATTATCGCAGAAAATGAATATCTCTGCTAGAAACCCCACGAAAACCAAGATATCTCCTGTTCTGCACATCCAACGAACTGTGGAGTGGTGAAAACCCCAGAAAACGTGTTTGTCGCATTAAATAGCTCGAAAAGTACGATCTCGATGACTCTGCATACTTCGGACAGAAGTCTCACCAAGATTATCGCAGAAAATGCATATCTGAGCTTGAAACACCACGAAAACCAAGATATCGCTGGTTCTGCATATCAAACGCACTGTGGAGTGCTGAAAACACCAGATAACGTGTTTCTCGCATTAAATAGCTCGAATAGAGCGATCTCGATGATTAAGCATACTTCGGACAGAAGTCTCACCTAGATTATCGCAGAAATTGCATATCTCAGCTTGAATCCCCACGAAAACCAAGATATCGCTGGTTCTGCATATCAAACGCACTGTGGAGTGCTGAAAACACCAGATAACGTGTTCCTGGCATTAAATAGCTCGAAAAGAGCGCTCTTGATGTTTCTGCATACTTCGGACAGACGTTTCACCAAGATTATCGTAGAAAATGTATATCTCAGCTTGAAAAACGACGAAAACCAAACATCGCCGGTTCTGCATATCAAACCAACTCTGGAGTGGTGAAAACACCAGACAACGTGTTTCTCGCATTAAATAGCTCGAATAGAGCGATCTCGATGATTAAGCATACTTCGGACAGAAGTCTCACCAAGATTATCGCAGAAAATGCATATCTGAGCTTGAAACACCACGAAAACCAAGATATCGTCGGTTCTGCATATCATACGCACTGTGGAGTGGTGAAAACACCAGATAACATGTTTCTCGCATTAAATAGCTCGAAAAGTACGATCTCGATGACTTTGCATACTTCGGACAGAAGTCTCACCAAGATTATCGCAGAAAATGCATATCTCAGCTTGAAACCCCACGAAAACCAAGATATCGTCGGTTCTGCATATCATACGCACTGTGGAGTGGTGAAACCACCAGATAACGTGTTTCTCGCATTAAATAGCTCGAATAGAGCGATCTGGATGATTAAGCATACTTCGGACAGAAGTCTCACCAAGATTATCGTAAAAAATGCATATCTCAGCTTGAAACCCCACGAAAACCAAGGTTTCGCTGGTTCTGCATATCAAACGCACTGTGGAGTGCTGAAAACACCAGATAACGTGTTTCTCGCATTAAATAGCTCGAATAGAGCGATCTCGATGGTTAAGCATACTTCGGACAGAAGTCTCACCTAGATTATCGCAGAAATTGCATATCTGAGCTTGAAACCCCACGAAAACCAAGATATCTCCGGTTCTGCATATCCAACGAACTGTGGAGTGGTGAAAACCCCAGAAAACGTGTTTCTCGCATTAAATAGCTCGAAAAGTGCGATCGCGATGATTCTGCATACTTCGGACAGAAGTCTCACCAAGATTATCGCAGAAAATGCATATCTGAGCTTGAAACACCACGAAAACCAAGATATCGTCGGTTCTGCATATCATACGCACTGTGGAGTGGTGAAAACACCAGATAACATGTTTCTCGCATTAAATAGCTCGAAAAGTACGATCTCGATGATTAAGCATACTTCGGACAGAAGTCTCACCAAGATTATCGTAAAAAATGCATATCTCTGCTTGAAACCCCACAAAAACCAAGATATAGCCGGTTCTGCATATCAAACGCACTGTGGAGTGGTGAAAACACCAGATAATGTGTTTCTCGCATTAAATAGCTCGAAAAGTGCGATCGCGATGATTCTGCATACTTCGGACAGAAGTCTCACCAAGATTATCGCAGAAAATGCATATCTGAGCTTGAAACCCCACGAAAACCAAGATATCGCTGGTTCTGCATATCAAACGCATTGTGGAGTGGTGAAAACACCAGATAACTTGTTTCTCGCATTAAATAGCTCGAAAAGTGCGATCTCGATGATTCTGCATACTTCGGACAGAAGTCTCAACAAGATTATCGCAGGGAAATGCATATCTCAGCTTGAAACCCCTCGAAAACCAAGATATCGCTGGTTCTGCATATCAAACGCACTGTGGAGTGGTGAAAACACCAGATAACGTGTTTCTCGCATTAAATAGGTCGAAACGAGTGATCTCGATGGTTCAGCATACTTCGGACAGAAGTCTCACCAAGATTATCGCAGAAAATGCATATCTCAGCTTGAACCCCGACGAAATCCATGATGTCGCCGGTTCTGCATATCAAACGCACTGTGGAGTGGTGAAAACACCAGATAACGTGTTACTCGCATTAACTAGCTCGAAAAGATCGTTCTGGGTGATTCTGCATACTTCTCATAGATGAAACACCAAGATTATCGCAGAAAATGCATATTTCATCTGGAAACCCCACGAAAACCAAGATATCACCTGTTCTGCATATCCAACGAACTGTGGTGTGGTGAAAACCCCAGAAAACGTGTTTCTCGCATTAAATAGCTCGAAAAGAGCGATCTCGATGATTCTGCATACTTCGGACAGAAGTCTCTCCAAGATTATCGCAGAAAATGCATATCTCAGCTTGAAACCCCTCGAAAACCAAGGTATCACCTGTTCTGCATATCCAACGAACTGTGGTGTGGTGAAAACCCCAGAAAACGTGTTTCTCGCATTAAATAGCTCCAAAAGAGCGATCTCGATTATTCTGCATACTTCGGACAGAAGTCTCTCCAAGATTATCGCAGAAAATGCATATCTCAGCTTGAAACCCCTCGAAAACCAAGATATCACCTGTTCTGCATATCCGAAGAACTGTGTGTCGTGAAAACCCCAGAAAACGTGTTTCTCGCATTAAATAGCTCGAAAAGAGCGATCTCGATGATTAAGCATACTTCGGACAGAAGTCTCACCAAGATTATCGTAAAAAATGCATATCTCAGCTTGAAACCCAACAAAAACCAAGATATCGCCGGTTCTGATTATCAAACGCACTGTGCAGTGGTGATAACACCAGATAACGTGTTTCTCGCATTAAACAGCTCGAAAAGAGCGCTCTCGATGTTTCTGCATACTTCGGACTGATGTCTCACCAAGCTTATCGTAGAAAATGCATATTACAGCATGAAACCCGACGAAAACCAAAATATCTCCGGTTCTGCATATCCAACGCACTGTGGAGTGGTGAAAACACCAGATAACGTGTTTCTCGCATTAAATAGCTCGAAACGAGCTATCTCGATGATTCTGCACACTTCGGAGAGAAGTCTCACCAAGATTATCGCAGAAATTATATATCTCAGCTTGAAACCCCACGAAAACCAACATATCTCCTGTTCTGCATATCCAACGAACTGTGGGGTGGTGAAAACCCCAGAAAACGTGTTTCTCGCATTAAATTGATCGAAAAGTACGATCTCGATGACTCTGCATACTTCGGACAGAAGTCTCACCAAGATTATCGCAGAAAATGCATATCTGAGCTTGAATCCCCACGAAAACCAAGAGATCGCAGGTTCTGCATATCAAACGCACTGTGGAGTGCTGAAAACACCAGATAACGTGTTTCTCGCATTAAATAGCTCGAATAGAGCGATCTCGATGATTAAGCATACTTCGGAGAGAAGTCTCACCAAGATTATCATAAAAAATGCATATCTCAGCTTGAAACCCCACGAAAACCAAGATACCGCCAGTTCTGCATATCAACCGCACTGTGGAGTGCTGAAAACACCAGATAACGTGTTTCTCGCATTAAATTGGTCGAAACGAGCGATCTCGATGATTAAGCATACTTCGGACAGAAGTCTCATCAAGATTATCGTAAAAAATGCATATCTCAGCTTGAAACCCGACGAAAACCAAACATCGCCGGTTCTGCATATCAAACCAACTGTGGAGTGGTGAAAACACCAGACAACGTGTTTCTCGCATTAAATAGCTCGAATGGAGCCATCTCGATGATTCTGCATACTTCGGACAGAAGTCTCACCAAGATTATCGCAGGGAAATGCATATCTCAGCTTGAAACCCCACGAAAACCAAGATATCGCTGGTTCTGCATATCAAACGCACTGTGGAGTGGTGAAAACACCAGATAACGTGTTTCTCGCATTAAATAGGTCGAAACGAGCGATCTCGATGATTAAGCATACTTCGGACAGAAGTCTCACCAAGATTATCGTAAAAAATGCATAATTCAGCTTGAAACCCCACGAAAACCCAGATATCGCCGGTTCTGCATATCAAACCAACTGTGGAGTGGTGAAAACACCAGACAACGTGTTTCTCGAATTAAATAGATCGAAATGTGCGATCTCGATGGTTCTGCATACTTCTAACAGAAGTCTCACCATGATTATCGCAGAAAATGCATATCTCTGCTAGAAACCCCACGAAAACCAAGCTATCTCCTGTTCTGCATATCCAACGAACTGTGGAGTGGTGAAAACCCCAGAAAACGTGTTTCTCGCTTTAAATAGCTCGAAAAGTACGATCTCGATGATTAAGCATACTTCGGACAGAAGTCTCACCAAGATTATCGTAAAAAATGCATATCTCTGCTTGAAACCCCACAAAAACCAAGATATAGCCGGTTCTGCATATCAAACGCACTGTGGAGTGGTGAAAACACCAGATAATGTGTTTCTCGCATTAAATAGCTCGAAAAGTGCGATCGCGATGATTCTGCATACTTCGGACAGAAGTCTCACCAAGATTATCGCAGAAAATGCATATCTGAGCTTGAAACCCCACGAAAACCAAGATATCGCTGGTTCTGCATATCAAACGCACTGTGGAGTGGTGAAAACACCAGATAACTTGTTTCTCGCATTAAATAGCTCGAAAAGTACGATCTCGATGACTCTGCATACTTCGGACTGAAGTCTCACCAAGATTATCGTAAAAAATGCATATCTCAGCTTGAAACCCCACGAAAACCAAGGTTTCGCTGGTTCTGCATATCAAACGCACTGTGGAATGGTGAAAACACCAGATAACTTGTTTCTCGCATTAAATAGCTCGAAAAGAGCGATCTCGATGACTCTGCATACTTCGGACAGAAGTCTCACCAAGATTATCGCAGAAAATGCATATCTCAGCTTGAAACCCCACGAAAACCAAGATATCGTCGGTTCTGCTTATCATACGCACTGTGGAGTGGTGAAAACACCAGATAACGTGTTTCTCGCATTAAATAGCTCGAATAGAGCGATCTCGATGATAAAGCATACTTCGGACAGAAGTCTCACCAAGATTATCGCAGAAATTGCATATCTCAGCTTGAAACCCCACGAAAACCAAGATATCTCCTGTTCTGCATATCCAACGAACTGTGGAGTGGTGAAATCCCCAGAAAACGTGTTTCTCGCAATAAATAGCTCGAAAAGTACGATCTCGATGACTCTGCATACTTCGGACAGAAGTCTCACCAAGATTATCGCAGAAAATGCATATCTCTGCTAGAAACCCCACGAAAACCAAGATATCTCCTGTTCTGCATATCCAACGAACTGTGGAGTGGTGAAAACCCCAGAAAACGTGTTTGTCGCATTAAATAGCTCGAAAAGTACGATCTCGATGACTCTGCATACTTCGGACAGAAGTCTCACCAAGATTATCGCAGAAAATGCATATCTGAGCTTGAAACACCACGAAAACCAAGATATCGCTGGTTCTGCATATCAAACGCACTGTGGAGTGCTGAAAACACCAGATAACGTGTTTCTCGCATTAAATAGCTCGAATAGAGCGATCTCGATGATTAAGCATACTTCGGACAGAAGTCTCACCTAGATTATCGCAGAAATTGCATATCTCAGCTTGAATCCCCACGAAAACCAAGATATCGCTGGTTCTGCATATCAAACGCACTGTGGAGTGCTGAAAACACCAGATAACGTGTTCCTGGCATTAAATAGCTCGAAAAGAGCGCTCTTGATGTTTCTGCATACTTCGGACAGACGTTTCACCAAGATTATCGTAGAAAATGTATATCTCAGCTTGAAAAACGACGAAAACCAAACATCGCCGGTTCTGCATATCAAACCAACTCTGGAGTGGTGAAAACACCAGACAACGTGTTTCTCGCATTAAATAGCTCGAATAGAGCGATCTCGATGATTAAGCATACTTCGGACAGAAGTCTCACCAAGATTATCGCAGAAAATGCATATCTGAGCTTGAAACACCACGAAAACCAAGATATCGTCGGTTCTGCATATCATACGCACTGTGGAGTGGTGAAACCACCAGATAACGTGTTTCTCGCATTAAATAGCTCGAATAGAGCGATCTGGATGATTAAGCATACTTCGGACAGAAGTCTCACCAAGATTATCGTAAAAAATGCATATCTCAGCTTGAAACCCCACGAAAACCAAGGTTTCGCTGGTTCTGCATATCAAACGCACTGTGGAGTGCTGAAAACACCAGATAACGTGTTTCTCGCATTCAATAGCTCGAATAGAGCGATCTCGATGGTTAAGCATACTTCGGACAGAAGTCTCACCTAGATTATCGCAGAAATTGCATATCTGAGCTTGAAACCCCACGAAAACCAAGATATCTCCGGTTCTGCATATCCAACGAACTGTGGAGTGGTGAAAACCCCAGAAAACGTGTTTCTCGCATTAAATAGCTCGAAAAGTGCGATCGCGATGATTCTGCATACTTCGGACAGAAGTCTCACCAAGATTATCGCAGAAAATGCATATCTGAGCTTGAAACACCACGAAAACCAAGATATCGTCGGTTCTGCATATCATACGCACTGTGGAGTGGTGAAAACACCAGATAACATGTTTCTCGCATTAAATAGCTCGAAAAGTACGATCTCGATGACTCTGCATACTTCGGACTGAAGTCTCACCAAGATTATCGTAAAAAATGCATATCTCTGCTTGAAACCCCACGAAAACCAAGGTTTCGCTGGTTCTGCATATCAAACGCACTGTGGAATGGTGAAAACACCAGATAACTTGTTTCTCGCATTAAATAGCTCGAAAAGAGCGATCTCGATGAATCTGCATACTTCGGACAGAAGTCTCACCAAGATTATCGCAGAAAATGCATATCTCAGCTTGAAACCCCACGAAAACCAAGATATCGTCGGTTCTGCATATCATACGCACTGTGGAGTGGTGAAAACACCAGATAACGTGTTTCTCGCATTAAATAGCTCGAATAGAGCGATCTCGATGATAAAGCATACTTCGGACAGAAGTCTCACCAAGATTATCGCAGAAATTGCATATCTCAGCTTGAAACCCCACGAAAACCAAGATATCTCCTGTTCTGCATATCCAACGAACTGTGGAGTGGTGAAATCCCCAGAAAACGTGTTTGTCGCATTAAATAGCTCGAAAAGTACGATCTCGATGACTCTGCATACTTCGGACAGAAGTCTCACCAAGATTATCGCAGAAAATGCATATCTGAGCTTGAAACACCACGAAAACCAAGATATCGCTGGTTCTGCATATCAAACGCACTGTGGAGTGCTGAAAACACCAGATAACGTGTTTCTCGCATTAAATAGCTCGAATAGAGCGATCTCGATGATTAAGCATACTTCGGACAGAAGTCTCACCTAGATTATCGCAGAAATTGCATATCTCAGCTTGAATCCCCACGAAAACCAAGATATCGCTGGTTCTGCATATCAAACGCACTGTGGAGTGCTGAAAACACCAGATAACGTGTTCCTGGCATAAAATAGCTCGAAAAGAGCGCTCTTGATGTTTCTGCATACTTCGGACAGACGTTTCACCAAGATTATCGTAGAAAATGTATATCTCAGCTTGAAAAACGACGAAAACCAAACATCGCCGGTTCTGCATATCAAACCAACTCTGGAGTGGTGAAAACACCAGACAACGTGTTTCTCGCATTAAATAGCTCGAATAGAGCGATCTCGATGATTAAGCATACTTCGGACAGAAGTCTCACCAAGATTATCGCAGAAAATGCATATCTGAGCTTGAAACACCACGAAAACCAAGATATCGTCGGTTCTGCATATCATACGCACTGTGGAGTGGTGAAAACACCAGATAACATGTTTCTCGCATTAAATAGCTCGCAAAGTACGATCTCGATGACTTTGCATACTTCGGACAGAAGTCTCACCAAGATTATCGCAGAAAATGCATATCTCAGCTTGAAACCCCACGAAAACCAAGATATCGTCGGTTCTGCATATCATACGCACTGTGGAGTGGTGAAAACACCAGATAACGTGTTTCTCGCATTAAATAGCTCGAATAGAGCGATCTGGATGATTAAGCATACTTCGGACAGAAGTCTCACCAAGATTATCGTAAAAGATGCATATCTCAGCTTGAAACCCCACGAAAACCAAGGTTTCGCTGGTTCTGCATATCAAACGCACTGTGGAGTGCTGAAAACACCAGATAACGTGTTTCTCGCATTAAATAGCTCGAATAGAGCGATCTCGATGGTTAAGCATACTTCGGACAGAAGTCTCACCTAGATTATCGCAGAAATTGCATATCTGAGCTTGAAACCCCACGAAAACCAAGATATCTCCGGTTCTGCATATCCAACGATCTGTGGAGTGGTGAAAACCCCAGAAAACGTGTTTCTCGCATTAAATAGCTCGAAAAGTACGATCTCGATGACTTTGCATACTTCGGACTGAAGTCTCACCAAGATTATCGTAAAAAATGCATATCTCAGCTTGAAACCCCACGAAAACCAAGGTTTCGCTGGTTCTGCATATCAAACGCACTGTGGAATGGTGAAAACACCAGATAACTTGTTTCTCGCATTAAATAGCTCGAAAAGAGCGATCTCGATGACTCTGCATACTTCGGACAGAAGTCTCACCAAGATTATCGCAGAAAATGCATATCTCAGCTTGAAACCCCACGAAAACCAAGATATCGTCGGTTCTGCATATCATACGCACTGTGGAGTGGTGAAAACACCAGATAACGTGTTTCTCGCATTAAATAGCTCGAATAGAGCGATCTGGATGATTAAGCATACTTCGGACAGAAGTCTCACCAAGATTATCGCAGAAAATGCATATCTGAGCTTGAAACCCCACGAAAACCAAGATATCGTCGGTTCTGCATATCAAACGCACTGCGGAGTGGTGAAAACACCAGATAACTTGTTTCTCGCATTAAATAGCTCGAAAAGAGCGATCTCGATGACTCTGCATACTTCGGACAGAAGTCTCACCAAGATTATCGCAGAAAATGCATATCTGAGCTTGAAACCCCACGAAAACCAAGATATCGTCGGTTCTGCATATCAAACGCACTGCGGAGTGGTGAAAACACCAGATAACGTGTTTCTCGCATTAAATAGGTCGAAAAGAGCGATCTCGATGTTTCTGCATACTTCGGACTGAGGTCTCACCAAGATTATCGCAGAAAATGCATATCTCTGCTAGAAACCCCACGAAAACCAAGATATCTCCTGTTCTGCATATCCAACGAACTGTGGAGTGGTGAAAACCCCAGAAAACGTGTTTGTCGCATTAAATAGCTCGAAAAGTACGATCTCGATGACTCTGCATACTTCGGACAGAAGTCTCACCAAGATTATCGCAGAAAATGCATATCTGAGCTTGAAACCCCACGAAAACCAAGATATCGTCGGTTCTGCATATCATACGCAATGTGGAATGGTGAAAACACCAGATAACGTGTTTCTCGCATTAAATATCTCGAATAGAGCGATCTCGATGATTAAGCATACATCGGACAGAAGTCTCACCAAGATTATCGTAAAAAATGCATATCTCAGCTTGAAACCCCACGAAAACCAAGATTTCGCTGGTTCTGCATATCAAACGCACTGTGGAGTGGTGAAAACCCCAGAAAACGTGTTTCTCGCATTAAATAGCTTGAAAAGAGCGATCTCGATGATTCTGCATACTTCGGACAGAAGTCTCACCAAGATTATCGTAAGAAATGCATATCTCAGCTTGAAACCCCTCGAAAACCCAGATATCGCTGGTTCTGCATATCCAACGAACTGTGGAGTGGTGAAAACCCCAGAAAACGTGTTTGTCGCATTAAATAGCTCGAAAAGTACGATCTCGATGACTCTGCATACTTCGGACAGAAGTCTCACCAAGATTATCGCAGAAAATGCATATCTGAGCTTGAAACCCCACGAAAACCAAGATATCGTCGGTTCTGCATATCATACGCACTGTGGAGCGGTGAAAACACCAGATAACATGTTTCTCGCATTAAATAGCTCGAAAAGTACGATCTCGATGACTTTGCATACTTCGGACTGAAGTCTCACCAAGATTATCGTAAAAAATGCATATCTCAGCTTGAAACCCCACGAAAACCAAGGTTTCGCTGGTTCTGCATATCAAACGCACTGTGGAATGATGAAAACACCAGATAACTTGTTTCTCGCATTAAATAGCTCGAAAAGAGCGATCTCGATGACTCTGCATACTTCGGACAGAAGTCTCACCAAGATTATCGCAGAAAATGCATATCTCAGCTTGAAACCCCACGAAAACCAAGATATCGTCGGTTCTGCATATCATA